>JAUZTA010000030.1:3894885-3905657 GCA_034780835.1 Ctenochaetus striatus | reverse complement strand
CACACACACCGTAATACACTCTCATACACACACACACGCACACACATTTCTTCAAACACACACCGCCTTGTTCTTTTTTTTGATAGATACAAACAGACACTGCCAACATATGTACACACATGGACCCTCACGCGTGCAAAGTTACACACCCTGCACACACACGTTTGTACACACACACACACACACCACACACAGACCGTTCAGATGCCTCGGAGCTGCAGCCTCGGTCTCTACCAGGAGGTGTCGTATAACAGAGGATGCAGAGATTCTCTTGCAGAGAGGAGGAGGACGATCACGGCGCCCCGAGGAAACTAATGACACGCGAAACTCAGCGACTCACACACACACCTGACCTGCTCGAGAAGAGTGTGTAAGCCATTTTAAAGCAGCTATGTTTACGACAAAGACAGCTGAGATTATAAATAAACTCAACTCACAATAAATTGCATGTATTCCTTTATTAAAACATTCATTTTGACCCTTTTTTTATGTCAAAATTAACAGCGAACATCCTCATTCTTTCAAAAGTACATTTATGCAGATGTTTCTAATCTTTATTGTGCATTAAACATGTAATGTACCTCTTTATTTTTGGTATGAATGTATATTTTAGTGAGCAATGAATATTGTACCATCTGTAACAGCAACAGCAAGTCAATCCATGCATGTAAGTTATTCATGCTGTCACCCAGTCTTCCCACTCATCCATTCTACTTAACATGCCTTGAATTTGTCGGCTGCATGTGTTTGTCTGACTCTTGTTTTTTATGTTTCGATTCTGTGTTTTTTTTTTTCTTCCCCTCCTGCATTCTTGTTCCTCTGCTGCAACACAACAGAGATCATTAAAGTTTCATCTCCTCTCGGTTAACTCCTCCCATCATGTGTAAAGCAAAAATAAAAGTAAACTAATTAAAGCGCTCTGACTCAGGTCTGTGAGCGAGAACATCATGGACATTTAGACAAACTTGTGTTTTTTTTAATGACAAATATTTAATTCTGAAGTGTAGATTTTAGGTCACGTGCTGATATAACTCGACACAACTCGAATCTGTGGACATTTAGGGCACAAAAACAGCTTTCAAAATGTGAAAATGGAGGAATACAAGCAAGTTTTCTGACTTTTTTGAGCCACTAGCACAATAAACTATGAACATGTTTCAATTGACATTAAAATAAAGCAAACTTTCTACATATTCTATGAAACAACACCACAAATTTTAGACTATTTCTCTTCAAGTCAAACGGATTATGGCAACTGGGCCACAATGCTTTGCTAGCGTGCTGCTTTCTGACTCCTCACGTCTTTTTTAAACTCCTCAAAGTGTTTATCATCGCAAACACCTTTGACCTTTGATGCTCCAAAAAGTCAAAGTGATTATTCGAGTCGTGGATGCGTCTAACAATTAGCAGCACACAGACTATTAACAGCCTGATTAATGACAGCGAAGTCAGGCGTAAAAACTGAAGGGAACTAATTTTTCAGTTTTGGTTTTTTATAATGTCAAGTTTTAATTTTTTTAAAAACAAGAAATAAGATTCTACAAGTTGGAGTCAACAGATGCACCACTTTGCATTTGTTATCAGTGTAATTGAATAGGCTATTGTGCTGATAAACGCTTAAACGTTTTAAACTGCAGCTTAGGGGACAGTATGTGTTCTTTGTAAACGACTGAACTCGCATCGGAAATTAACAAAGAAATCCATTCAAATAGAAGAGAAGAGGTGTGCAGGTGTCTTTTTAATTTTATTCATCTTCGTCTTTGCTGAACCATTAGTGGGTTTTGTCTTTTCCCAACCATTGTGTGGGCGGCAGAGCTAACAATTAAACTATTGTTAAGACAATTGAGAACTGATAAAACTGTATTTAGACGGTGTAATATTCAAATGTTGCTTTACTATAATTACTATTAAACCATTTAACCCGGGACGCTGCGGCTCGAGCAGGCAGCTGGTGGAAAGTTGAGGAAATATCAAATGTCAAAGTTGGTGAAAAACAGATAAAATGTGTGTGTGTGTTTTTTTTTATTTGAGCATCGTTATGAATCAGTTTTTCCTCTTCGGGATTTTACCTCTCTTTCTCTCTCTGTGATAAAGTTGATTTCACCTTTTGCGGTTCCCTCTGTTTTTGCTGCAGCGGATCAGGTGAAGCAGCCGTTGTCAGCGCGGGTGACAAATGGGTGCAGAGTAAAAGGTTTTTTGGACTTCATCAGTGGCTCCAACAGATGCTGCCTGTCCGCATGTTCCTCCCCCTCTGCCAGAAATATCAGGCGGAGAATTTGGAAAGGGTGTGTGGGGGGTGTGGGGGGGGGTTTGCGATCTATAATTTAACGTAACAAGTGACAGTTCATATGCTGCAGCAGCAAAGAGCCACAATAGAAGTGCATCTCAGTGTTGGAGATCCAGGCTCGCCTCAAGCCATCGCCTCCTCCCTTTAAAGTGGTGTAGGAGTGAGTGAGGGAGGGAGGGTGGGAGAGGGAAAGAAAACACCGACACACACATGCACACATGCACACACACACACATATCCCCTATACCTCGCTCTTTTTGCTCTCTGCTGGGAAGCGGAAAGAAGAACCTCCAGTGTGGCATAATGACTTTGCAGGGAAACAATAAGAAATAAATACCTTGGAGCTCCTCTATTAGTCAACACTTAAAAATCGTTTTTTTTTTTCCACTCCCTCCCTCCTTCTCTCTCTCTCTCGCTCTCTTTGACTCCCTCTCTCTTAATGAGCCTCTTGTTGGAGAGGTAACTAGGGCCGCCGCTCTGCTCCGCGGCGTTCACGATGAGGAGACTGTTCGCTGTAATCACACGGAGGCTTGAGATGGAGGGAGCCTGGATTAGCTACTTTACCATGTGAGAAGTGTTTAACATGGCACCCGACACCGTGCTCCTTCCTGTCTTCACTAGACAAACACTCGCCGTCATTAATTTCATTTGCTTATCACAATCACTCCCAGCCTCTTCTTCCTCTCTCTCCCTCTCTCTTTCCCTCCTCCACTCCCTCCATTCCTCCAAAAAAAAAAAAAAAAACCCTCAATTTGGACCCTTCCTGCTTTTTCGATTCAGGCGTCAGTGCAAATTATTGCAGCCCGCTGCTAAGAATTACTAGGTAAGGAAGCTAAATGAAGATGAAGAATTGGAAAATGTTTCCAGTTGGAAGAATGTTGATTACCAGGGCCGGGGTCCTGGAGGATTCCCCACTATTTATCCTCATATTTTGGGCTGCCTCTCCCTTCCAGCTCCCCTCCACGCTTCTCCTGGGGCCTTGGAGAAGCAGCTTGCACTCGGCGCTGCCAAAAGAATTTATTAGAGCAAATGGTATTGTAAGCCCTATGGAAGGCATACCTTATGTGAAGATTTAAAAGATATTAGGAGGATGGCGCAGGCGGGAACCCAGGTGTGCCTGGTAATAGCCATTGTCTTGAGTGTGTGCGTGCGCCATGCGTGCGTGTGTTTTTTGTGTATTTACATGTGGCTCAGTGTGTTTGTAGAAGCTTGTGCCTGAGAAGACAAGAGGAGGAGCACGATGCACCCAAGACACCAGAGGAGGACTGGTTCTGGTGTGTACATACAGCACATATCTCCATCATAAACCCCTGGTGAAGTCTGTCAGTATGCTGCATTAAAGCTGCTTCGTTCACTCTGCAAGCCAGACTTGTGTCAGGAAGTGGCAGGTTTTTGTTTTTTTTTTCTCAGCACTGGGTGGGTTTTTGTCACAAAAAGGCCAGTACTGATTGGTTCAGGTGCGCCGCCAATCACAGAGGAGGAAGTGAGCTCAGAATATGTTGAAGGTGATTGTTTTGGCTTCCTGTTGTGGATGAATAATTGAAAAACAGGCATGATTTCCTTTTTTTTACTGAGTTAAAGCAACATGATGTTTTTCATTCTGAGGGAACCTGTTTTTGTGTCAGATTTTATTTGTAGAACCTCGGATGGAAAACACTAAAAAATGAATTTGAAATGTAATGTTTTATGCAGGAAGTGATATTTTTGTCCCACAAATGTCTCACCACTTTAACAGTATTTTGGTCCATGTGAGGCAGCCATGACACAATAAATATTGTAACTTTTTGACCAATTATGCACATCTGGAGTCATGTTTTTATGTCTTTAATGTAAAGTTTGTCTTTACAAGAAGTGTCTAATGTTATGGACATGAGCAATTGTAATTATTCTACTCAACGTGATTCAATCTTTGCACATTTAATATGTTTCCTCTAATAAAGACAAATTACAAAATCCATTTTTGCTTCAAAAGCTAAACTTGCAGTGATTTCAGGCTTCCGTACCGGCTGGAGCTGTTTTGGTGCTTAAAATGCGTATTAAGTGTAGTATGGTAGCAACACCTTATCCACATTATGCAGCTCAATTATTCCATGAGCAACACCTGCAAAACAAATTTGGCATTCAAATTTGCTAAGGATGATCAAACAACGCCGAAACACTGTCATTATTTCTCCCTCACATACGGCAGCGAGGGGAGGAGAAAAAAAAAAAAGAGACTTGCCTTTTTTTTTTTTTTTTTGGATGCACTGAATTAACTATTCAGCTGGAAGCAAACTTCATTTTATAGGTTTCATTCACCTCATTTCCCAAAGTGTATTTAACTGCCATTGCAAAAACAACAACATAAATTGATTTGGATCCGCAAAATCTCACCTGGCAGAAAAAAAAAAAAATCACTCCGAATATACTCTGAGGGAACTTTTTCTGTATTTTTTTTTTCTATATTTAAGTATCACGGTTTAAGGCGTTACCCTCAGAAACTTTTAACACTAAAACTCCTGCTGCAAATACATTTTTTTAGCCCAGGTTTCGTACAAAAAGCTCTCCGAACCCCGGAAGTTGATACGGACTCTGAACCCCGGAAGTTGATACGGACTTTTAACTCGTCTTTGCATGTGGCTGCAAAAAAAAAAAACAAAACAAAACAAAACACAGCAACATCATCCAGCCCTGCTTCACTAAGCTAGCCTTGCACTCTGACGCTAGATAAAGAAAAATCAGGGCTAATGAATTGCGCTTCCCCGGATATAATTCTGTAATAGCTATAATCAGGCCGTTCCGAGCACATGAATATACATGGCCGGCATCAGCTGCAATCCTGTTGGTGGTCAATATTCTTGAAGCTTTGCCAGTCAGGGAATATTCCTGCTTCCCTGCTCTGCCTTAATGTTATCAGGTAACACACACTGGCATTAAATCCCACAACAAAATAAAAGCCTCTTTTTGGAAGCCTTCAGAGCAGACAATGCGGCTCTCACCAAAAGCCCTTTAAGTGTTCATGTTTTAATGTCATTACGGCACCACGAAGCAGCACACAGACCGGGCGGGAAGGAAGGAAAGCAGAAAGGGAAAAGAAAAAAAAAAAGAAGGAGAAGAGCTGCAGCTTGAAAAGAGAAACCCTACACAAGACCTCAAGGTACATTTGCTCCGAGCAGAGACAAAAAGACTCGAGCAATGGCAAAAACAAACGGGACGGGTTTATTACGTTTATGCGGTGAATAGTGGAACAACGGCCTAGGCAGTCCTCGCTGACAGCTTCTAAAGCCGCAGATTTGTGCCCATTAGTCACACATTTTAGCAAGAAGGTGGTTTCTAAAGTGCATTGATAGGGATTACAGTTCTATCCTTTCCTGTCTTTCTTTCAGCACCGAAACATGCGGCTGATTCCCGAGATGCCAGGAGGTTTCTGCAAAGAAAAGAGTGGGGGAACTATTGTATTTGTTTTTCTAAAATGGCAATCCACAGGGTATTAAGGGCTTAATCTGTGATTAATATTTTAATGAACAAAATAAGCAGCGAATTCTGAAGTTTTACACCGTCCCACACCACAGGAAGGTTTATTTACATGCTGTCTGGGAGAGAGGGAGAGAAAGAGGCAGATGAATGCAAAACACGTTCAGTTGAGATTACATGGTGGCACTTGGGTGCGATTACACCACGAGGGATTTGAATAATCTCAGTTTATTTAGTTCGAGATATTTTGTAATCGTAGATTAGTTTTTTAACAGGGACGTTCTCGACCGTGCTCTCCAAAGCAAGGATTAAAACAGATAAGAGTTTGTGTCACCGAATCCAAAATCTGTATTTCAGGCCCTTTCGGTACTTTTGCACCCGGAATATTTCTTCATTTTTGGCTCGAGTTTGTTTTGTTTTTTTTTATTTCCGGCCTTTCATTCTTCCAGGGAGCCACAGTGACATCCTGCTTCATTATCTCGCAGCTTTAAACGCTCACACATGCAAGAGGCTGCTCAGTAAAGACAACGCAGTCCGTATGTTAGGGTTGAATGCCTTGCTCATGGGTTAACAGGTTCCTGGTTTGAATCTGCATCGGTTAAAAGTCTTTGAGTGTCGCAAAATTAGCTTCACATCTCAGCTACCAGTTGTGGAAAGTAACTATGTACTGTTATTACTTCTCTACATTTCCGAAATCTTTATTTCAGATTTAAAAGCTGCATGGTTTTATTTTCCAGACAGATATTTAACATTAAAAACATATGATCAGTTTATGAAACATGATGTATTTTAATAAACCAATCAACAGTGTAATAACTGGTTGAACCAAGCTCAGTCCTAAACTGCAACATTAAAGCACCAATAACATGTTCATACATGTAATATAAGTCTGTTTTACTGTGTTCTTGGTCCTAAAATGATCTTCATGTCAAACTCAAACTCAAAGCTTGCACTTGCTTTAGCTAGCTAGCGCACGCCTAATTAATTTTATTTTGTTTTTGAACTCTAATGCAACATATATTGTTGAACTTGTTGCTGCTGATCTGATCTAATGTTTTTGTCCTGTTATGTGCTTGATGCTGCTGTCTGACCCTGTTTTGACCAGGTTTTACCCAAAAAAGAGATTTTTATCTCAATTTTACTGCAGTTAAATAAAGAAACACTGACCCAGAAACATAGAAAGTGGCCGTTTTCCATGTTTTCTTCATATTTCTTTTATTTAGATGCAGTATTTACTTTTGTTTTCTTGTGTTGTGTGACTTCAAACATAAAATTTCAACCTTCCATGTCTAAAACCACCCACGTCTTTGTTCTGTATTTTTCTACGTCGTGTGCTTTCATTACATCAAATGTTTCCATCAGTGTTCGAACTTTGAAGTAAACGTTGCATTTCAGTTTGTCTCTTGTCTCCAACATCCTGGTAACATCAGTTTAAGAGTGAGCGAGCAAACGTGACTCAACGTGATATGAATCAAACTTTGAAACATCACCTCAGTTCATCTCATGATCCCAAACTACTTCACGATGTCATCAAACTCCATCTTTAATACCGTTGTTTCCATAGAGGGACCTCTAGAGACAGAAAATGACATAATGTGCTTTAAACTTGAGTAAATTATTTGAGTTCTTCTGCACCTACGCATATAAATTAAAAAAAAATAGTCATCCTGTCCTCGAATAACAGCAAGAAGCTGTAAAGTCACCTAATAAATGCAAGCTTTTACTGCTGTCTCAGTAAAAGCCTGAATCAGAGTAAAATATGCATGAGGGCCACAAAAAGTGGAGCCAGCTTTTTCACCTGCAGATATCAATTTGGAAATCATAAAGTGTCACTTCTCCCAGGAAGAGAATATGAACGTTATCACACCTGAACTCTTGATTTAGCATATTTGGTCATCTTAAAAGATTTTTTCGAGGCCTAATAATCTTCGTAGAAACGGCGGAGACAGAAGAGGCCTGATGTGGAGAAAATGAGAAAGCAGCTCAAGTGGGGTCTCAGATCTTCTCCCATGACCTCACTCACTGCTGGATGTTTCAAAGCAGAGAGAGAGAGAAGAAGAAAGAAACATTAGATAACCATCAGTGTCTCCAATATCTTTCCTCAAAGAGGCTGAAGGCCCACATTGCCTATAATTGGATTTGATTTGCACTCCCAGCATCAGTTAGGGAGATTAAGGGCAGGCACAAAAATCCCCACGATTCCTTTTCATCCAGATGACAAGAAGGGCCTAACAGATCCTGAAAGGAATATTTGTGACGGAAAACCTTCGCTTCTCCTCGCGCAGAGGCAGTGGAAGTGATGGCAACAGGGAACAGTGACGGATAATAAAAACACAGATTATTAAAAGGCGTCTTACGGATCTGTTTCTCATTTTTTTTTCCTGCATCAAAGTGGAAAGAAAACGTGCTTCTTGCCACCTGGATAAAGAAGAAAAACAGAAACGAATAAACAACTTGACCAGAATTCCTCAACAACTTAAAACAAGGATGTGACAATAGTTTTCCCAGTTATAAAATCCCAACTAAAGGAAGTTAAAAAAGTTGTTCTGTGGAGAACACAGGAAGAACAAATCTTGCCAACAAAAGCTCTTAGTCAGAATAATGCAGGACTTAACTTATTTTTCTTCCTCTTCATCGCCTGCGGGGAGAACGAGGTTCTGTTCCGGCCTGATAAGTCATCTATTTGAATGGATCGTCATTCTCACAGGTATGTAAATAAAAATCAAAAAAAACAACCCGTATTCCTCTCCCCTTTCTTCCTCTCCTTTGACAACGAGCAATGCTTACACTAGATTAAATCACCATCAATAGACTTCCCCACGCTCGGGTGTCGTATTCACTCTAGCCCATGCCAAAAGACTAATATTAGTATCTCCAGAAAATAATCTCTCTTTATTTTCGCAAGTTCCCCGCAAAGGCATTCACATTCGCATTTATCAGAGGATTTAAATGCGGATGAAATAGTATATAAGCTGGATCCCCTCAGGAGAGGTTCTCATTCTCTTGTATTCTTTCAGATGGGGAGAGAAAAAAAAAGGAAAAAGAGAGAGGGAGCACGCTGCACCTTGGCGGAGAAAAAGGGAGGAGGAGGATGCCGAGGAGGAGGAGGAATTAATTTTTCCCCTCTGGGAGAAACACATGCTGGATCTCAATAGTTGGAGGGAATCTTCCCATCTTGCTCTGATTGGCATTAAGAGGGTGAGGAAGGGGGGGAGAGAGCGGAAAGGATGAGAGGGAAGGAGATGCCATGGTTGTTACTAATGATTTATTGTCTGAAATGTGAACGGTGCTTTTTTTTTTTTTTTTTTTTTGGTAGGCGCTCGTCGTTTCGAAAACGTTCAGGAGATCGTCTCTGCAGAAAGGCTTTGCTTTGTGTCCAAAGGCTTCACTTCAGCCTCCATAAACGTTGTCGTCATCAGGCAGAAACTTTGAAACGCAATTTGAATACCTGACAAAAGTACACGAAACAAATACAAAGGCTGCAGCTACCAATGATTTTCATTTGTAATGAATCTGCCTCATATTTTCTCTCATTTAACCCATGTTTAATACGTCTATAAAAGGCCAGAAAAAGGTCTCGCTTCCAAGTTACATTTCATAAAAACGTAGAATGACATCTTAAAATCACTTGTTTTGAAGAAGATATTCAATTCAGAGTCTTTACAGATCAATAAAATCAGAGAATCCTTACAACTGTTGAGGATCTTTTGCATTATTGTGTCAAGAAAAATTCAAATAGATTAATCATCAACAAAGTAGTTCCTGGTTACTTCTCTGTGAATCGAGTAATGGATTACTCCTGCTGATCTTTTCACCTCCAAACAAGAGAATTCTGAAAACCAGCAGATTATAAAATGAAAGACATCTTAAGAAAACAGGATTAGGTTTCATTTCATAGCTTGTTGTTTACTGTGTGGAAATTGATTCATTCGTATGTTGAACAAACACAGATTTAAGGTTTAATCACCGACTCACACGTACAGACATTTCACAAAGACTTGCAGACTTTTCAGTGATCAGGAAAGTACTTTGATTACTCGAGTAAAAGTGAGGATTAACATTTGAGAAAACTGCATAAGTAAAGAGCATCTGGTTAATAAATAATTTCCATTTTAAGTATTCTTGGGTGTCGAAACCAGAGCAAAATACCAAAAAAAGTGTAAAGTTTTTTCAATAAAGTTAATCATAATATTCTTGATATTGAAGATTATTATTACTAATATAAATTTACATAACTAACATCAGCTAGGTAACCACAGTTTACCTAAAGTGTGTGAACCTTATGTTAATGTGTTGCTGAGGTTAAAGGCACCTGAAGCTCTTCATCATGTTACTGTCGTCTTTCTCAGGTTTTGGTTTAAAAGTCCAGGCAGGTTTTAATGCTGGAAGCTGCTTCTTCTTCTGGGTTTTGCTTCGTCATCAACACTTCAGGGTCAAAACAGAGCTGGAAGCTGGCAGCTCGGCCTCTGCAGTGGAAGTTCATCCTCAAGTGTTCTTCACCTTTAAACTCATTTGGAGCAGACTGATATTTTCAAAGTTTCCCAGCAAATGCAAGGAAGTTCAAAGTACATATCATGAGCATACTTCAGTATTAAGGGTCTGCAAAACAATAATAGTGACAATAAAAACATGTTGTCAGACAAGAAGGTCAGTGTTGGATGAATCTGCTGAACATTCGCTAACAGCATCTCTGAAACAATGAAATGATTGTGATTTGAACTGCAGAGTCCATGTGCTCATTGTTGAGTGGCAACAACATCTGGTTACAGTCAGGCGAGGAAGTTATACTGACTGATTGCAGGTTTGTGATTAAACAAAAAATCTCCATCAGTTTCTTGCATTAAACTTAGTTTCACTCAGTCTGACATCATCAGCTTTATCTCTGCAGAAACTTCTGCCTGCACTGATTCTTCTTCTTCTTCTTCTTCTACTTTTATGGGGGAATGAAAAGTTTTGATTTGTTTGTTTTTCTTAAAGACAATCAATTTTGCTGGGATGCGACGACTGTGTCCTTGCAGCCCAAACACAGGTT
>JAUZTA010000030.1:3847161-3857763 GCA_034780835.1 Ctenochaetus striatus | reverse complement strand
TATTAGTTCACAAGTGTGACTGGTCGTTTGTGTGGCTTTTTTTTTTTTCTTTTTCACTTCGCTCCCTGCATTTCTTCGGTTTTTCTGAGCTGACATTTAGCTTTTTATGGGGAGTGGAAGGAAGAATCACACGCCGCAGAAAAACTGGAACGTTTGCTGAACGTTTTTTTTTATGTGATGGACGTCAAACAGCAGTCGAGGCCGCTCCCGGCCAGCACAGTGGACAGTGGACAGTCAGCATTTTCCATGGCACTTTCAAGAGCTTTGTTTGTGTTTGTCTAATTGCATTGCTTCCACAGGCCAGGCAGAGGCAACGGGGATAAAGAGAGGAGAAACAGAGATAGTGAGAATCAGAAAGAGAGCGAGTGAGAAAAGTTAGCGATTCAACCGTCATGTTGTCAGTAAACTTTTAAAGAAAAAAAAAAAAAAAGGATTTATTAAATGCATAAAATATATTACTTCTAAAAATTTATAGCGGGGAGTAGAATTTATTCGCTGTAAAACTTAGTTAAATATCAATATTCTTTCATGAGAATTACTAAAACAACAAGATTTTATGCCCGACATTCCTGCTCGACATTATCATACTGCTGCAAATCTGTTTTCCTCTTTATTGTTTAATGTAATTTGTTGAGCCTCTCCACCGCAGCTGACAAGCACCAACCGCTCTTGATTGGATCATGGAACTTGCTGCCCCTGCTGCTAAAGTGTTCCAACACCGTCCAGAAAACAAAAATCTAGGGCTCTTCAATCCAGTGTGCTCTGTGTTTTGTTGAAGATCATTAAGGGCTCTCTATAAATAAACAGAACAGGTAGTTCAGAACAGGCCTAGTTGTCAGCCGGTGCAGAATACGACACACACTAGCTTGTGTTTTTCACGGAGTCAAGACGTGTTTTTTTTTCCCAAAGTCACGGTTCAAACATCACGGAGGCACTGCGGAGACAGAAACCAGACCGTAAGATACGGAGCAGGAAAGTCTGTGACTGATGAGATGGATAATTATCACCTACAGCAAACCTACACTCAGATCAGAAACGGTATTCACGGTTCTTTTAATAAAGGTAGGAATGTATGGTTAAGTCTCACACCTCTCATCATCCCTCTCTACATAAAACCACAGGCAGCCATTTACAGAAGAGCGTCTCAGACGAACCGACAGCACAGAAACGGCAGACAGTCGCAGAAAACGAACGTCTGGCTAAGAGGAGAAAAGTGGATTTACAGTGGTCATGTTGTTCTCCGCCTGCTCGGTGATAAACAACCGTTTGCTAACACGTTAGCTGTAACAGTTTCACCTACAATCTTTCTTTCTTTCACTTTTCTTTATCTCGAGTGCTTCCCACTGATTTTAACTCAGAGGAAATCTAATGTCACTTTGCTGCTTTATATCTTCATCATTTCTGTTTTTAAAAATCAAATTTACAAAAAAAAGAAACAACTAATTGGATAACATTTTGTGATTTTCATGAACAAAAAGTTCGTACATTTTTTCTCTTTTCTAAAGGGAGTCTGGAGGTATTGCAGTTACTGTTTCTATGGTAAAAACAGTTGAAACAGAATATCAAACATCTGCTGATAATAATGGCAGGTTAAAGAGCCTAAACACTGACACTGTGCTTCACGTGCAGCCGTTCATGCAGAGGAAGTCGGTCCAGTGGTCGGTCCTTCAAGGTGCTCAAGGACACATATGTGACATACTGCTGAAAAGAACGGGGCTATATATAACACAAACCCCCTCTGAGCAATCAAAACTTAATGCGTCTTGGGTGCATAACATCTGGACTCTGAGCTGTCCACTTGTGATCGGATTACACAAGACGCACATCAACGCCAGGTGTAAACAGAGGCCTGACCGACCAGAAAGTAGCAAACTGGAAGCCGGTTTATTTTCATGCTAAATACATCTCTCAGTTGAACTCACAGATGCTGCAAACAGGTTCATCGAAGCAATAAGCACTGACAGGCATAGGATTATCTTGCTATGTTGGCACACACCTGCGACAATATTGCACAATAATCCGCTGCCTCTAGGTCATCGTCGCTTAATTATTAATTAGTTTCAAACAACAGGACTGGCAATCAAAAAGCACCAGCCTTGTCTTGTTTTACAGCAGACACAGATCTGACCAGAGGCCCATGAGGCTCCGGGGTCATAAGGTGCCAAATTAAAAGGGTAATAAACTCTTCAGCAGACTATTGTACGGTCCTGGTATAAATAGCAACTGGGTGTTCTGATAAAAATATTTTTCCTCACAACACAATAGTTGAATTCATGCGTGAGATTCACCCAGCTATGCAATGTGGTACACCGTGTATTTGAGTGCTGCAGTCACAAGCTGCCAATAAGAGCATAGGCCTGCTCTGTCAGAGAACAGCACGTTATTCACCGCCCAACCCACCCGCCCATTCACCACCAAACTACCACTGCAAACACCCCCAACATGGGGACTCACAGACACATAAATGGACGACTGACTTTGCTGTTAGACAGGGACGGTAGACGGACAGATAGACAGGCAGAGAGGCAGACAGACAAACAGACAGACAGACAGAGAGGTCTGTCACACGGTCTGCCTGGCCAACACCTTTCCTCTAATCTCATTTGCTTGTTATCAGCCCCGTCACGCTGACCTCGGCCACTGCAAAAATAAATAAAATAAGCCAACAGATGTCCATCAATTTGCCATTTGAGGGTTTTTTTTTTCCACAGATTACTGCATGACCAAAAATAATGCCACAGCTCCAAGCCCAGAGACAGACTGTGCGAATATATCAAGTACCATTTGGATTCGGACTGTATAGACAAAAAAAAAAAAAAAAAATTAAGGGCCTAGATGACACATCAGAAAGAAAAGGAAAAAAAGAAGAAGATGAAGAAATGATTGCTGCCATTGTTGTGGCGGGCTGGTTGGAGGAAAGGACTGTTTCAGAGGCAGCCAGACAAACCTCTACTGTGTCTGAACAAGAGAGAGAGAGAGAGCTAAAAGTAGGGGAAAGACAATGCATTATTGTCTTTCCTCCTCCTTGAACCTGGCAGAGGCCCAGCACTGGCAGACAACACTATGCAGATAAATGCAGCCGATAACATGGTTCTCCTCTCCGAGCAAGTCGAACTGGCGGCTGCACGTGCACGTCCACCGCGCAAGGTAACGCCGCGCTGTAGAAACATTACGCCACTGGTGGACACCCATCTGCTGACGACGGCAGAGTGTAAAAACATTCCTGATGCTCGGGCATATGTGAATCTCTCGCAACAATAAGGAATAATTGACTGAACAATTCAGAGCCAGATATTTTTTTTTTTTTGTGAGAATAAACCTTTACAAAACAACTCTGAGCGACTGTACAAATAATCTCTGGCACACTGCAAGGAAGACAGGGGCAATGGAAATGGGGTCAGTGGCCTTATTTGAACTGCAATGGTAACTGCATGGACAGCTGAACCAAAAAAACACCACTTTTTTTTTCCTGTTCGCAAACCGACCACAACAACACAACTTGTTTGTCTATTAGTGTTTATATTTAATTTATCATTAGCATCTAAACTGCCAGTAAAAAGCTGTTTGCTTTAAAGTCTGAATTTTCTTGGGGAAACATGATCATTTGATTGATTTAATAACAACTTACAGAAATAAATCTGGTCAGGAGTAAAGAGCCAACCCCTCCCTCAAAAAAATCATCCTACAAGTATTTAGTCCTCTAATGGAGGAACCGATGTTTAATCCAAATTTATGCTCCTCTGTGGAGGTGTTCCAGTCCCACCATCACTGCTTAAAGCGTAGGAATTAATTTATGGTTCAAGGTAGGATTTAACTCGATGATTATCGTAGCAACGTTGCAACACTGGATAAAAAATGGTTATTCATGTGCATTCATTTTATACCCAACATAATCGTGTTGTTCTTTCCATTTCCTGTGATCAGTCTGAGGGTAAGGTTTGGGCAAGAACTGACTGCTAGCAAGATTCTTACATACAAATTTGTCTTGCTACAAAAGAAAAAGGATTACTGAACTGTGCTTCCAATGTATGTACAAAGTAATCGTGTTTGCATTCTTTTACTCAGTCAGAGTGCAGAGAGAAGAGGGTTTGCACTGGAAATGGCTTTGCTAGATCACAAAATACTCATTTAGTTAGCGTCACTAAAAAGAAGATTACCGGGCCTTTTTTTTTTTTTTTTTTTTTTAAAACATGCTCCACGAACTTCCGTACATTTTGAGAGGGACAATGCCGGTGTTACGGAGCATCTCAATCGACTCAATGCGAAGGCATGAAACCACCTTTATTAAATCCCATCAGCTGCGGGAATCCAAAGCAGTGACCGAGCTAACCAAAACCAGCTCCACCGAAAAATACACAACTGACGTCAACAACAGGAAAAGAGCCAAAACTCAAAAAGGTGTGAACAAAAAATTAGATAAAGCTGAAGTTTTAGAAAACTAGTTAATATTTTTCTAAAATCAAACCACTTTGTTTAAACAGTACTAACTGTTCACCATGTGGCGATCAAAAGCTTAATTTTATTGTGGAGCCAAAGTTTTATTTTCCTTTGCGTCATTTTTTCATAACATCACCATCTGATTTGAATTCACACGCTCGTCCTGAGCATTCATGAGGAGGCACAGCACTGAGGATGGATCAAACAGACATCCTTTAGAAACGACAGATAGGCCCCGAGGACGGTTGGATCTGCGACCACGGTAATGGATGATGAAATTTACCCAACGACGCAGCCGCTTCTCTCTTAAGGAGAGCTTATGAGGATTAAAGAACTGAGTCATCTAAATCATTCGAAACTTGTCTTTAAAAAATCTTTTGTTATTAAATCACGTCGATGTGACTCCGACGTCTGTCAATCGTCCAAACTGCGGTTGCCAGATTGTGTCACTGTCCTCCTTTGTGAGAATGTCGGTGGCTGAGCTTCAGGAGAGAAACTTGCCAGTTAAAAAAAATCAAACATGCCAAACAAACTAATCTCCATCAGAGCTGTGACAAGGAGAAGCCTTAGCCAAACACTGAGCGTTTTTTCTGAAGAGGGGTCACGACCTCTCCAGATACAATAAGCGAGTTGACAACAATGACAGACTAACAGCTAACGTGACACACATTGTGGAGGCAAGGCATGACTATGCAGGAAATGACCCTCTCTGTGTCAGCACTCGCACCCAGAAACAATACCAACCACTTTTTGTGTGGCAGTTTACGTCATGGCTGCTGAACCAATAATGTGTTCAGGGAAATTTCCAGCAACCAAATAGAGGCAGATGGAGCATAAAGAATAGCCAAAAGCAAATGACCAGTCCATCTAAAATGGTGCACATTAAACATCTGTGTGTATACAGTGTGGGGTTTTTTTGGTTGTTTTTTTTTTTTCTCACCGCACGTTTTGTTCTTTTTCAGCAAAGTTGTTCTTCACACACAGCTGCACATAACATAGTGACAATAAAACATGGGAGTTCCCCAGTGCACCAGCAGTCTATTGGTGTTTAACTCTCAGCAGGTCGATGCTTTACTTAAGAACAGAGGCGAATAAAAAGAGATGAAATACATTTTAAATATTTAAAATTAGACAACAGAGATGTTTTAATATGTTCGGTATCAGTCCACAATCCTAACAGACTGGCCATGTAATTTTTACCTCATAAAAATGTAAGAGTTCGATTTAGACATCAGTCCGTATCACATTTTAGTGAAACTGTGTCCTCTTTCTCTGCTGAAGTATCTCAGATTGATAATGTGTACAAAATGGCTGAAAATCGACTCGCTGATGATGCTACAGTACACGTGCCTCTTTGTATCAAATATTAGTGTTGTTGAAATTGCAACATAATCCAGTTTAGCCTGGTGGTGGGCTGATATTTGGGTACCGGCGCTGTCTGCACAGCACACTGAATGTTCAAACACTGTTCTCCCACCACAAATTTACCTCTTGTTTATAATCTTTTCTGTTCAATACTGCCGAGGCAGATGGAGGATGAATGCACAGAAGACAACAAACACGCTGAAGATGAACTGGAGATAAACAACAACTGCAGCAACATTACAAACACAGAAAGCACCTACATAGAGTCTGATTCCATCAATTATAAGAGCTTGATTGAGAGTTAATTCAAAGCTTGGGTTTAATTGCTAATATTAAAGCGTAATTAAGCTGATAAATCATGACTGATCTTATTGAATTAGGGATTGAAATAGCGGAGAACCTGCAAATTGTCTGTGTCAGCTAAATAAGAGCTCTTAATTGGCATACAAGTTTGCTTCAGATACTAATGAAACCGAACAAATTTTCAACCCCAAAAAAAGTCTTCTGAAAAAGGAGTCTTTAAATGCAGTTGTTTGTTCAGCGCCGTGGCTGCGTGTCTTGTTCGACCTGAAAATTCATCTTGAACTTAAGATAGAATATTTACACAAGTGGCAACTAAGTAAACACAAAGCTTAGACGTCTCTCTGTACGTGGCTGGAAAGGGATCTTATATGTCCACCTTCAGACTCAAAATATGCAGTATATTGTAAAAATAGTGACTAAAGAATATGGTGCAGACAGGCGGAGGAGGATGGAAAGTCAGACTCGGTTAGACAGGCAGAGATATGGACACAGAGAGAAGATTGTGAAAGAGAGAGAGAGAGCAAATAATGCTAGCAAAACCAAGTGCACACAAGCACCAGCATGAGTACTTGGATAGGTCCTAATATCTCCCCATGCAATTCCCCTCATTCAGTCGCACACACACACACACACACACTCCTGTACCCACACACACTTACACAGACACACACACTCTCTCTCTCTCAGACTGCATCTGCCGGAGCTAGTGGCTGTAGTTAAATTGAAATATTTCCCGGCGTGTGTCAGAAGCATGCAGAATGATAATTATGACAGATCTGATTAGGCGGGCCGAGTCGGGCGGCTCCGGGCTGCAGGTGCGACCTTGTGCATTCCTGAGTGTGTAAATAAAATTAATTACAAGCGTAGGGGGCGCGCAGCGCGTGACATCAGCGCGCACAGGGGGGACTCCCACGGGGGGCACCCTAATGGAATATTTTCCCCGAGTCTAATAATACAGTTGGTATTGACTTGAGGTAATTAGGGGGATCATTAAAGCGCTTTTCCCGGCGTATTTGCCTGCCTGATCAGATTAGCGAGAATGGGCCTCAGAACAAGCCCTGTGTGGTCTGTCAGGAGAAGTGGAGACAGTGGGAGAGGGTTAGCTAGTGAACATTTATAGCAAAGACAGAGCTAGCAAAATGCTGTTCCTGTCACTGGGATAAGAGGGGCACTTGCTAACAGGCTAGCAGAGGGTAAGTGCTCGAAGGGTTAGGCGAGGTTAGGCATGTGGCGGGTGGGATAAGCCCTGATGGGCCTCGAGCATTAATCAGGGGAGGCTTAGTGGGAGAAATGCTGGTTCATAAACTATCAAACTGGCTAACACCTGCCTCACAGTAGAAAATATTTGTCATATAATAATGCATTAGAGGTGATGACGAAGAGACAATTTGGAGCACTGACAGTTGGGGCCGATTCCCAGTTTGGACTGCAGGGTGGGAGGCAGGCGAGGAGGAGGAGGAAGAGGAGGAGGAGGAGGAGGAGGAGGGTTGTGCAATTGGAGACAGATGGGGTGAGAGGTGGCATGTAAGGCGTAAGTGAGAGAGATGGCAGGAGAGACACAAAGTGCTCCGGGCATGCTCAGTGAGACCCGGGGCTCCTGCTAAGAGGAGGAGGAGGGCTCAATGAAACAGGCAGCGAGGAGAAAACAGGCTGGTGGGAATTCCACTGTCCATTAAACAATAAGAGAAAGGCTCATTTCAGAGGGAGGGGAAGACTTACCGTTTGCAAGATAATTCATTCGCTAAATTAATTATTCAGACAGCTGGGTCTCCAGTTCAAGAAATTGTGTCTTTAATAATAGAGAGGATCTGGCCTAGCCTGTTTCCCATGGCAACCTAATAACCAAGCAGGCACAGGAGATAAATAAATAAATCAATTAATAAACAGTCACGGCCTTTTTATATCCCGAGGGGTTGCGATATGCTCGCTCTGATCTGCCTAATTTGAGGGAGAGAGAGGTGTGGAGAGCTGCGAATCCACAAACAAAAAAATTAAGACATCTTTATGGTTTTCCCCTCGCTTCAGAACAGGAAGTACAACTTGTGAAAAAAGTGGAGAGAAATTTCCCCGTGTCGTCCCAACACAAAACCCCGAGCGGCTCCTGATATTCAGAGGTATCTCAGAGCTACTTCAGTGTGTTAATTTTACTGTCCTGGGTTGCCATTTTAATGCCATTTGTGCACAACTCTTCATGCATAACGTGACTTCTGACGCAGTGACCCCGAGTGGCTTCTCAGTAACAGACAGACCTCTGAACGGTCACAATCTAGAAACAGACACCCAAAAGGTCAGCCATCTGCCCCTCTTGTTAAGCAGCCATTGGATGGAGCAGAGCGATAAAAGTGGCGTGTGTGTGTGTGTGTGTTTCTGGTCTGGTCTGGCCGGGGTGGGTCATGTGCCAAGTATCTGAGATTAAAGCGGAGAAAAAGAGTTCGAGCCCCCCGTGAAACACGTAGGACCACTGAGCAGATTCAACCCCCTGACAGGAAATTAGTAATTTTCCAAACATGTAGGAATTAGTTCCTGTTATTCTGTCATCCTCCCTTCCTACTCATATCAGTGTCCCCACCCGTACCCCCCCACCACCACCCCCACCCCCACCTCTCCAGACCTACAAGGCACTACCACCCCCCTCCCTCCCCTTCAACTCCACTCCAGGGACTGCCGTGCCAGGCGGGTGCAGGGTGACAGATGGCATACACCAACCCCTCCTCCCTCGCTCTCCCCACTCCCCCCCTACTGCACCAGCCCCCCTGCCCGGCCCCCCCGGTGGCGCAGCGGCGGACCAGATCAGTGCCATTCTGTCTCATTAGAGCCTGGCTAATTAGCGTAGCCTCTTCCAGGGGAGAATGAGCGAGTGAAAGAGAAACAGAGGGGGGAGGAAGAGCGGCGAGGAAGAGAGGGCGGTGTCGGCGGTGCTGACTGTGGTTCTGTGCTCCTCTGGTCATTGAGGAGTCGGAGGGCTTTGAGCCCCGCGGTGCGCCGGGCTCCCAGGGTGCTTGTTTCATGACAGCGGGGACTCTGATTCTCTCCGTCGACGGGATTCCTCTCAGGAAGTGTCGGGGATGTTTGGACATAAAAGTCGTGTCAGAGGAATGCCCCCAAAACCCCCTGAAAAAAAAAACAAAAAAAAACCCCACTCTTTCCTCGCCACCCTCAGCTAACCTCCCGTTGCTTAAATGAACATTAGCCGCCCCTCTCCGCCAGGCTAGCCAACACAGCAAGCCCTCCCTGTTAACGTGAATGAAAACAAAGCACAGCAGCCTGCTAGATAGCACTCTGGCCCTACTGAGCCAGTTAATAATGTTGACATCAACTCCGGGCTATCCAGATCATAGCCTGCACCTCTGCAGGCGAAACTGAAATGGGCCGTTTGGCGAATATAGCTACTTCTGGCAGTGTCATCGCTGGATCTGAACCAGTTGCACGCAGATGTTTTCTCCAAGTCTGACATCTCCTGAAGCTAAATGGAGATGGAGCATTCTTGGAGCGGGTCGACCGGTTTGAATCATTGAGGAGAGGATCATGAATAATGATTCGGATTTTTATCAAAGAGTAAATGTAATATCTGTCCTAATAAATCACAAATTGCTGCATGGATTACTTAAAAAAAATACTTATGCCCCATACTCGAAGTGAATGGCGACCATTAATCTGATAAAGTAGCATGGCTTGGGTTGGACTCACTGCTGTATAGTTACCACGCTGAATGTGTGGCAGTAAAAGAGTGATTGAAATGCAACGTTGAATATGTGAGAGAGGAGGGGCAGTTAGAGGGTGGCTGAGGCCTGCTGTGGTTACGAGCCCTAAGAGAGGACAGGATGGCTGCGTTCCAGGAACCCCCCCAAACACACAAACACACACACACACCAACAGACACAACACACACACTCAAATGGGCCTGCATATAAACCCATATTTGATGCGGAGAAACAGTGTATACACACAGCTAAGCATAGAGTCAGTGCAGCATGCATCAATCAGTGAACTCCTGTTTACTGCTCCTTTTTTTTTACCCACAAATCACTGCTGCCTTTGACCTCCTTCACCTCCACATTTCTTATTTATCTCCTTTCAGATCAACATCATTCTTATTTTAACCTTCTAACTGTATCTGTGTCTGAACTGAGTAAATATTCCAAACACAAACTCTAAAATACACTTGAATTCACTAAAAGGTGCACAAATGCTCACAAATTAACAGAAGTGATACGACGGATCCTGGTCACCTGATCCCGTGCTTGTCTAAGCATGCTGGGGGAAATCCTGAGCTGAGCTGAAGAGGCAGAGGTTGAACTGCACACCGAGCTGACAGGACTGTGCCAGCCTCGGTGATGAGGCCTCTTTCCCAACCCTCCCCCAACGATTACTTCCCTGGACCCCATGCGGGCATCCTGCCAGTCCGGCCCATCCTCCATCCTCATCACCAAACCACATCCACGCTGCTCTCCCAGCCTCAGTACCAGCAGTCCCTGCTGGCGTGGTACTGAACCCAAC
>JAUZTA010000030.1:3693974-3704753 GCA_034780835.1 Ctenochaetus striatus | reverse complement strand
CTCTCCGGCTTTTGTAAGGACACAAACACACATTCAGGAAAACTTGACAGGCGGCCGCTGAGTCATCCGGCTAATCTCCGTGTGTTCCGGACCGCCCGTCTATCTCGGAACGCACGCAAGTTCGACTACGAAGCAAAGTACAGGGGTGTTTAGTGCATTTTTCGTGAAATCTGTCCTGTGATTACATGCTTTCAAACGGACTCATTACGCCTCGACAAAGCACTTAAGTTTTTTCCACATCGACTCAAAGCACCCTGAGAAGCAGGGATTAAGAAATGTAAAAGAAAGAAAGAAGGAAAATTACTCCCATTATGCTGTGTGTAGTTCAGTGTTTTTACCCAAACAGTTTGGTTTTGCTTCTAGTTGTTGTGGAAGTGATTTATTTTTAGAGGAAATGTACTAAAAAACATTAAAAAACAAAAACCTGAGTGGAGTCAACTGGTCCTTAGCCTTGTGTTAATCAGTTTCTATTCATTTTAACTTAATTCAAGTCAAAATTTTGTCCTTTTTTTTTCATTTTCAAACATTTATAAACATGAGTTTTTTGGACTTAAAGTGTTTTGACATGAAATGTGCCAAATGTGCTGCGTTGAGTTCACCCAACTCATTAAATTAAAGTGGATTTTAAACATCAATGTTCTGGCTCGACACGCTGTTTTCGCCCACTGTTCCTCTGATGTCCGAGCCACCACCTGCTCCTCTCCCGATGTTTTAATATCTCACTCCATGAATTAACGGTTTATTTTAACCAAAGAGTGAAAGACGAGCCATAGTGGTTTCTGGTTCATTATATTTTGTTTGAAGGAAATGTGTTTTAATGTGATTAAATTTGAGGGTTTTTTTCAGTCTGGTGAGTTTGGCATCATAGTGGCTTCTTCAAACTAAAGGGTCCTCTTTAACTTAAAATTATATTTCTTTAGGGATTGTTTTGTAATTATTAGAGTTAAAAACAAAACTTTTTAATGACATTTTAAAGCCAGATGAACTTTCCCAAAAGATTACATTGCGACCGCCTGAGGTGATCTGTTGGACCAAAATCAAAACTTTTCGAGTCATTTCAAACATCATACTGATACTTAAAAACACCAGAATTCCCCTTTAGATTAATTGAACTTGAACTCCCAAGTTACCATCATTTAATCGAGCTGATTTCAGGGCTGAAATTCAGATTTAATTAATTAGTTTAGCTGATTAACATCTTTAAGGCTGCAGAAGTTGAATCAGCTTAGATGTTTTGCAGCAGTTTCCTATAAAATGGAGTTCTTGTGGAGGTTCCTTTGCATGCTAAGACCTGCAGATATCCTGCAAAGTCTCCCGGTGTCACGGTCTGAGGCTATCAATTGAGATACCAGCTGTTCTCATCAGCCGGTCACATCTGTCCAATAACACAACCGCAGATCAACACTGTTGGCTTATCATCTCGCTGCCGTCCTCGTTCCCTCTCCACCTCTGGTTCATCATCCTGCTGTTATGTGGGCCTCTCCACCTCCCCGTCACTGCCGGTCTTCACAGTTTCATCATGTCATCAACCTCTCGGTTCTCAGCAGGGCCATCAGCCACCAACACCAGTGTCTGCTCGCAGTGGGAGGGTTTAATCTACTGGTTGTCAGGGTCAGACAACCCTCGATTAAATAAAATCTGCCCGCGTCTGAGTACAAAATACCCTCTGACAAGACTTTATTATCACATATCATTTATTATAATAGACAGAATGCTAAATTTTCTTTCTCCTGTGATTAAAATAACAGCTACCACAACACAAAAACCTCACTATTAATGAAGTATTCAGACCTCTTGTTAGAAAAAAGCCCCTTGAATCAGGTGTATGTGATTAATTCCACCGAGCACTGAGCGGCTAAAATTATTACCGGCCAAATCTTTTTTGTTTCCGGATGATTTTAGAGCAAAAACAAACTCATTCAAACCCTTTCTCTGCTAAACAAACAGAGCTCTGCCTCCCTGTTGTTTCTGCCTCCTCTCACTGCAGCCATTTCTCCATCCTGAACTCCACTTCTTCTTTTTATTTTTTTTTTACTGGAACGAGTTTGGTGCCACTGATACACCGTCACACACTTCAGCCTCGCAGATAATGCAGCATTTACCCGCCTCGACAATTAATTCTTCTGACATCTGAGCACATTAATATTCATTACCCAGCGCCACTCGTGACAACCCGCCGCCCTCGCACGCTGTAGATATGATAGAGAGATGGTGTAGAAATGTGCTGGTGTTTTTTGTTTTTTTTCTAAGAGCACTGAAATGATTAATAGCCATTTGTCTGTTTGCTTGTGATGGCTTGTTGCTGAAGGTCTCGGAGGTGTTTGCCTGTGTATAATGTGTTTACAGTTTTTGTATGTTCGCTAAGTGTGTGATATCAGAGCTGCACAGACTCCATTACAGATGAATCTGCCAGTGCAGGTAGAGTGGGAAGAGGTCAGTGTCTGATCTCATATTTACTGTTTAGTCCTCCAGACTACATGTGTAATGGGGAAGATTGTGTATACAAAAAGGCTACAGATAGTCATGCAGTGTGAATGCAAACATCTCAGCAGTTTTATTTAGTTCTGCGTCTTTTCAAAATGACAGAATTTTGCTTCATTACAGCTGTTTTTATTTAAAATCTCCTCTTTGAAAGTCTGCTCTCTAATTCCTTCTCTGATGACCATTTTGAACCATAAGGAAGCATTTCTTCAAGTGTCATTTGATTGGCTGTTGCTTTTGTCCAAGTAAGGAAACAGCCAGTGCTGCTGATTTATATACGGCTCTGCTTTGTTTGTCTTGGTTGACTGACAAAGTCTACGTGATGACAAATGGGATTATACAATAAACGGTCTATAAGGGGAAATCAAACTGGGAAAAATATGGGAAATAAAACCAGACAGGCAGAAACGGTCTGCAATGAAGCAGACTGAAATGTTATTTTATAATAATGACCTGAATCTTAAACATCTGACTTGATTACAGTTTTGTCGTTACATAGTTTGCCTATTTTGATCTGATTATTTACATAATAAGGTTTTATTTAATCTGATATAAAACACTGCAGGTCTCCATGCATGTCTTCATATTCGCTAAATACTCTGGGAAGCAAGATAATTAATTTAATTACTGCTGGCTTAGTAGATAAATAATCTATTTAATGTGCAATTCAGAAGTAAATAAAAGAAAACCAAAAGATGTCACTTAGATATGTTCATCACATTTCCTCATTATGATGATTCATGACAAATATAGTCAAAGTCTGCAGTATCCCTCTTTATTAATCAGACTATTTAAGTCACAAAACATCCTCATAAAATGGTTTTATGATGCTGCTTTCCTTTAAAATCTGACTGGTAAATAAGTGAGCCTGTGAAGCTTAAAGTTCCTACAGCACACGAACACCACACAGTTCACATCCTTTACGTGAGCAGAGAAAGATGATCAAAGAAGAGCAGAAAGTGAATTAAAAAACAATTAAACGCTCAGCTGCAGCAGCACATACAGCTAAAACAGGCTCAGTGTATTAAATATGTAAGTACATTAGCTTCTGCTTACAGTGCAGTTTTCTCTTACTGTAATGTTGGTTCACAGTGTTTTTAACTATGCATGTGTCCATTAACAGTAGAAAACAAATTTAAAAAAAAACATAAGTTAAAGCTCAGCCTTAATTAAATGTTCCATTACAAAACTGAACAAAACGTGATCTTTTTGAAAAAGGGCCAAGCTGTAAATGTGTTGTTACACTTCTAGAAACTGATCCAAGATTTCACAACTGCTGTTTCCTAAGACCTGGAGAGCTTAAAGATGGCTGCCGGAGGGGTCGTTACGCAGGTAACCTGAAAGCTCTCTGACGGGAAATGTTGACAAACTGCAGCGCGGATTAGCTCTGGGCTAGTTTAAGTGCTAATTGCTCCACTTAATGGTTTGACATTTGTATAGCAGCTCAGCAGCTCTGCGGGACGCGAGACAAACTGCTGCCACTTGTAAAGCTCTTAATAACATAAAGGCAAGCATATGGCCTGTGTGAGGTTAAATATACAGAATTAAATACTTGTTTATACCTTTTTCACACCCACTTTTGATCTGAATTCAAGAACATCATTAATATTTGTAGCATTGATGAGCAAACATCATCGAACATGAGCATTCTGAGATGTGTTATAAATACCTGGTTGGGGATCGTTGCCATTGAATATTTGGATCTTTTACCTTAAGCTACCTTTAAACTTGAAGCGTGAATAGTTCAGATTTGACAAATGGGTCACAGTGTGCGATGAGCTCCAGAAATGTGCTTGTAATTTAAAATACTGGAACATTGGAAGAAGACATGGGCAGAGGCGAAATTAATCCCAGAGCGTGACAGCTCGTGTGTTTCCAGTTCCTTTAAAAACGTCTATTGTTGCAGTTTAATGGTAAGACTTTCACCGAGCCAGTTTCATGACATAATAACAGGCAGCTTCGAATATATAACAGAGGAGACGGAGAGGGCAGGAGTCCTGTGCAGTGTTTTCAGTCATCCACAGATCAATGTGAATCCATGCAGGGTAATTAAATGTAAATAATCTGCATCTGGTTCTTGTCAGGTGCTGAAAGTTGCAGTAACATTCTACTTTTTCAGTATATTTTAAAGCCAGTTTCCAGCCAAAATTACAATCTTTTTTTTTGCAGCAACACCCAACCAAGATAACCGGATTTAAACAGCTGCCTGACTGCAGTGTGAGGAAGTTACACACAGTCAGCACACACAACAGTTTGCACCAGAAAAGAAGTCATTAAAAATGGAATAGCAGGCAAATGCAAAGTACAGAATCAATATAGGAGGCATGAAATCAGATGCACATGGTTGTACTGTAAAATGTCTTGTGCATACTGGAGGATTTTTCTGATTTAAGTGCAGGAAATCTCAGACAAAAGGACAGATTTAACTCTTTTATGTTCAGTCAAGATGTAATACACACTCTTGGCATCCATAATAAAGATTTTCTACGTCTTTAAACTTCATCCAAAGGCAAAACTGTTTATATCTGTTCCGAATAACCAAACTTAAAGGCAGGATCAAAAGAACATCAAAGGTTACATGTGTTTTTTCATTTTAAAACAGCTTTAGGAACAAAAATTATATCAGTTCCTTTCGTAGCCATAGTTTCTTTCTGTGACTGCCTGAAAAAAAAAAATAGAGCTCAAGAGATAAATAAACTTCTCTGCTTTAAAAAAGAGAGTCTAAGGAGGTAAAACTCTAGAAGCATTTGAAATGGAAAGGAGTTCATGTGTGAACGAATCACGGCCTTGATGATGTCCACACTGAAGGCCTGGAAGTGTCTGAACAGTTTTCCCTCATAATACAAGAATAGCTGGAGTTTTTACCTCTTTTTGAGAGTTAAAATCCCTGCTGTCAGACGGGAGTTTAATGTGCTTTAGTGGCATTTAGACTAAAAACAGCACTGCTTTATAAAAGTTGATGTGTGGCTCTGTTGTGTTTGCTAAAAGTGCCAGTGAGACGAGGAGTAACAGCTTAGTGCGTCTGCAGGATTTTACAAGTCTGGAAAGTTATCACAGAGTCAATCATTTTATCTGTTGTTGCAACAGAAATTGGCGGTTTTATGTTGTACATTCACCAGGGTTTTTTTTTTTTTTGCTTTTACACATTGTGTTGTGTTTTAGTAAAAGCTGATCCATGTTCAGTTTTTTTGCAGGGTAACCCCGCATTTATACGCCAGAGGCCTCTGCAATGACAAAGTGGCCCCATTCAAATAAATAAAGGAGCCATATTGTTTGTTACAGACTGTATAAATGTGGCCCTCGATGATCCGACAAGCACTTTGTTTAAATAACACCGAGGCCCCACTTTATCCCTCTTATCTCTGACTGTCCTGCAGAAATCTCCCAACTCTAAAAATTCATTATATGAGCAGTGAGTCGGCAGTCAGCCACTGGCCGAGCAGCCAGCACAGAGTTGATATGATCAGCAGCGAGTCCGTCCAGCTCACAGAGTGATTGCATGTTGTGTGCAGCAAATCTAAAAAGCCAAAAACGGCGTGTTTGTCGGGTCCAACATCCGTTTCAGCAGCAGATACATGCAGACAGTAACAGAGTGTGTGTGTGTGTGTGTGTGTGTGTGTGTGTGTGTGTTTGGGAACGTGCAGCAAGCAGGAAAACACAAACCTTTCCTGTCTGCGCCGTTGGGGGCCTGTGAGGTGTTGATGCCCTTGGCGATCTCCTGGTTGGCCGTTTCCTTGGTGACCACCGAGCCTTTGAGCTTACTTTTGGGAGTGTCCAGGGCTTTTAGCTTCTTGGCGTGTTTGGTCCCCTTGTAGTGGGCCAAGGCCTGGCTCTGTGAACAGAACAAATATCAGGCTCGGTTTAACGCCGGGAAAGCAGCAAAGCAGAGAGCCAGGATGAAATGAAATATGGAAACCAGAGGAGCTCAGTCAGAGTCAGTGATGCAAACTAAACATAATTAGCATGGGACAGTTGACGTGAATCGCAGTCCAGCAAAGAGTGTCACATTTTGCCAGTTTTTGAAAAAAAAATGATGAATACACCCAGGTTATTAGTATTCTGAGTGTTATTTTTTGGATCTGATGAGTGAAAAACTCAAGAGAGAGTTTTATGTTTCTCCAAAAAGGGTATTTTTGAGTGTAAGTAGTGTTTTTGAAACTTAAAAAAAACAGTTTTTCTCCACCAACGGAGTATTTAAAGGGTTTGCATTTAAGATATTTGTTTCTTGTAAAAACAGAAATCATTGCATTTTATGAATTGTGATATAGACAACATTTATACCTAGCATATCATCATTAATCATCAAATTACTAACGTAGCTTTTCAGGCATTGAACCTCATATTTCTCCAATTTTGACAATCCAACCAGTAACAGCGCTTTAGTTTAGACTGTAAGGACTTTGACTGCTCTAACATGCTGTGTAGTTGGTTTAGATTTTCTGAATCGTACTTTTATTCTTTATGATCAGATGTTTTAGCTAAGAAACCTTTGCGCTAATGCTACAGCAACTCCTGAACCTCAGAGGTTGATGACGACACATGAAACCATCGTAGTCATATTATTGGCTCAGAGATTCTTCAGACGTATCAGATCTTGTCAGCAAACTTGCTCAAAGTAAATATTATGAACATTTTGGTCCTATGAAAATTTTTAAATAATCGTTTCATCTCTATTTTTTTTTCAGGAAAATATAGACTTTCATTGTGCACCTTTCTAAAAATTCTGTGGATGTATTAGTTTTTGAAAATTATTTATTTTCATGCAATCGTTGTCTTTATGACCTTTAAGTAGTTTTTGCCTCGATAGCTGTTGAGATTTCCAATCGTTCACTAAAAAAGGGGATGGCAATAAAATGGCCATTCAGTTTCAATAAAAGGCTTATTTTCTGTATGAATAACAACAACACCTGGATGTCAGCGATTCAGAAATTTCCTGTGACCCTGCCGATGTTTAATTTATGGAGTGGCTGTTTAATTTTAAAGTCCAAACACGTAGCGCCACAGAGCGTCACCTTCACACCGGATTCACCGGAGCACGCAGGAGTGGGACATATGCGAAGACTTTGAGCTGTCCTTGTTTACCTCTGCACACGCCTTTGCCTGTGGCCGTAAGGAAGGTATCAGGAGAGATGCAATTGCCTCTTGGAATAAATAAGTGCGCCCGCTAACACATCCCCCAGAAGACATTTGTGAGCATCTTTATTTATGGGCCGCTGTGGGGAAATTCACTAAACACTGCTGGGACAAAGAGACCTTTCCGGGTTGTATTATCAGCATTACCATATAATAAAAACATTATTCCTTTTTTCCTTTTGTTCATTCTCTGTAATTGGTGTCTGTTTTTTTTTCAGCAGTGGTCATATTGTTTTAAATGTAAGAAAATAAGCTTGTGTTGACATGTCAAAGCTCATAGAAACGCACTCACATTTGAAGGATTTTAATTAGCTGCTGTGTGACTTTTTGAGCGCAAACTTTTTCCTCAGACATTTTTGGATTCATACAGTCTCCAACTTCAGTGCCCACAGTTTACAAAACCATGTGGCAAATAAATACCAGGTGCAAAACGTCATCAGAAAGAAATTGCACATATTTTATACACACAATGTTTCAAAAACACAGCTGAGTGAAAACACAAATGTTTTTATAGGCTCCATATGTCTATAAATACAGAAATATACATCTAAATTCAGCACCATAAATAAACCAGAACGCTCCAAGAAGACAACATAACATACATAAAGACAATGTTATTGTATTGTGTAGTCTTACATCAAAATCCTCAGTCTTTTCGAGGCCAAAGTGCACGGTGAATGCATCCAGAACAATTCACATTTTAGCAGCATGGCCACCTCTGCGTGGGAGTTTTGAAGCTTCACTTCCCACATATCGGAGAGTGGATGTGCAGATGCAGGATGAGATGTTACGTTATTTCTCATAGTGCTGAGGTATTCAACAGTTTGGGCTTTTAGGCATCTCGAGGTCTGAAATGCCAGTCCACATAGGCACTTTAACATGTGTATTTCTTTTGCAGTCTAACAAGAAATGACACCTTTGATGTTGTTTTTTCCTCCCTTGTGGGGACGGTTGAATGGGCCTTTGTGTGAAATGGCACTGTTACTCTCATAGCCCCCCTTTTATATACCATATCACTTAACCGGACATATTTCCTGCCGTATAATAATAATAAACATAATAGAATGAGACAAGCTAAAAGGTTCGCCAGGAAGAGTTGCCTAAAATTCACAGTTCAATAATTTCGTTGGCAAAAGTTTGTGAAATTACCGAGGCGCCTTGAACATTTTCCCTTTGTTGCAGAAACCATTTTCGGATGAGACGTCACTTTTTCAAACAGATCGCACATCTTTTTCTGACATGAAACTATTCATTCTGACCCACATTCATCATCCGCCGTGCGCCAGAGATATAACTTATTTCTTTGTCGCAAGACTCAGGTGATATGGATGGGTGTTTAATGCGACTACGCCAATAATTCATCTTTCATTAGAGCAATGAAGTGGAAGAATTGCCCGAACTCCAAGTCTGACACATGCATGATTAAAACCGGGAAGGAAATCATTTGTTTTCCCTTCCAGGTGCTCTGCGAGGGGGGAAAAGACGTCAAGCAGACCAGAGTCGGAGGGCTGTTCTAGGATTTAGAGAGGCTTTGTGGAAACGAAAGGTCAAGCTTAAATCCTAGTGTATCCATCAACAGACATGGGCTCATGAGCAAGATGTAATGTGTAAATTTCAGCTGCTTAGCTGCTTCCATGAAAAGCCCTGAAAACATATTTCCTCAATTGGCTTCTTGTGATGAGTGATGGGGTTCCTCCGTACTTGAACACAACATTTTAAGCCAATGTTTGAGCAGTTTATGGCATTTTTTAAGAGAGATTTCTGTGTGTTCCAGCTGGTTTGAAGTCAGCAGTGCCAAGTTAAGCACTGGAGTGTAACTAGGCTTCATATTAAATAAGCCGTAAAGATGCCTTAATTTCAGACTTTAAATTGGTTTCTCATGTAGTCATAACACATTTAGTGTTACTGAGAAATATGCAGGATCTGACATTAAGTTTCTCTTGATTTCATGTTTAAAACAAATGTTTTATTTGCTGGATTTAGTAGAATATGAAATGTTTCAGTGCCAAGGCTCTATTAAATGTAGTTACACTGGCAGAAAGTCTGACATCACAAGGTTAAAACTCACAGAAACATATTGAATATATGTCTTGTTTCTTGCTTCTGAAGCTGAAATAATCGATATTAACTGTAAGCAATAGAATAGATGACTACTGTGTGATGACAAACCCACAGAAAATGTCACAAATGCTGCACTTTCCTTCAGCTTTAGTGCAAAATGAGGTTCTTTGTCAACTACAGTGAAGCAGACATCAGTAAAGAAATCCTTATTCTCACACAAGAAGCTGATAGAGCATGAAAAGATGATGGGAAAATGAAGGTACAGGACATAAAAAGGTTAGAAATAATTGATTTAGAAATAAAGTTGTGTATAAGAGACTGCAGAGAACTCCACAATGGAGGAACATACTGTTATCTAGAAAGGTCATGCTGTATTGTATTACTTATGTACACTCAACAGAAACTAGTTATGGAGTTAAGGAGAGGTCATAGACAGATACTAATACACTTGGTATGAAGAGTCAGTCACATTAAATAAAAGTTGTATGAAATGTAAAACGCACCACTGAGGTGCAGATAATTTTAGTGGCTAGCTCATTGTGGCTAGTTAGCTAACTAGCTCATTGTTTTGGTTTGACAGCTGTTAGTTTTATGGTTCTGACTCATTTTCATCGCTCTCTTTAACTTTGTTTACAGGCACAGCACACAGATGTTTTTAGCAAAAACAGCTGTAATGAACCCAACATACAAAATCTGCCCAGCAAACAAACAGCAGACGGACACAGTTAGCAACTAGCTGAAAACAGAGGAGGATATAGAAGCTAAAAAGATGATAATTTTCCTTTAGGAGCTGGGAAGGTGCAAATAAAGGGTGAATATTGGACTTTTTTTTTTATGTATAAAGCAACTTTAAATGCGTTTTTATGTTGCATTGTCTCTGCTGGTTGTGGAAAGTAGCAACTGTTTGCTAACATGTTGTTAATCCATAAGGTGATAATATGTCAGTGTTTTGTACACAGCCACCACTGATAAGTGGGCGACAAAAAAAACACAATGAATTTAGCTTTAAGACAAAACTACAATTAAAAAAAATAATCAAACTGACTTTTTTATATATATTACTACTGTTAATATACCAATTATGTTCTTTCTGTTTCAGGTTAA
>JAUZTA010000030.1:3679367-3689754 GCA_034780835.1 Ctenochaetus striatus | reverse complement strand
TTGTTATTTGGGATTTCAGAAGTATTTGTGTGCAATGGTAGAAGAATTTTCCTTAGATTTTCATCACTGGAACGACAGTGGAAAGTAGACGCTCATAGAAATCACCTGGAACTGTTTCATATTCATGGATGTGTTTTCCTTTTCTGCATTGATTCAAGTGATACATCAGTCTCGGTGATTGAAGTGATAACTTTATGTGAAAAACATGATTATTTTACCATCGCTTCTGCTTATTTATTATCTAAATGGACAGAAATCTGCCTCGGGTTCATTTTATATTCAATAAATCAATAAAAACTTTCCGCAAATGGTAAAATATTTGCCTTTCTTCGCATGAAAAATAATCACAGTTTATCAGCACCACTTTTTTAATTCAGTGCAAGGCAACTCAGTAGCCAAAGAGGAATCAGTTCAATTCTGTGGTCATTTCTGAGGTTGTAGATAGTGTTTGTGCTCGCTTATTTTGACTGTTACCCACCCATAACGGGCAGGCGGCGAAATCAAACCACTTCAGAGAGACTGGCGCAGGAGGGCAAGTAATCAGCTGCAGGTGACAGCGATGGCTGGAATGCTTCAAACAGCTTGGCAACAACAATCTGGCGATGAGACAATGGCTGAAAACTGCTCTCTGTATTTACACTGAGACTGTCTGAATGAGGAGCAGCTGGGTGAGGCCGCCGGCGACAGCGAGGTCAGGTGATCTCCAGAGGAAGTCAACTCAACTGACGGCAAACTAGAGGGGCACATGACGCAGGGACGTGAAATGGAAAATTCCTGAAAAGACGAATTTTGGAGAAGAAGGAAGACATTCATGACAGAAATCCATCCGACATCCTTCCAAGAACTTGGTCGCAAGATGACTTGGCTCAGAGGGGCTGGATGGTGGAGGAGGCAGAGAGGAGGGAAAAACCGACATGAGAGCGAACTGAGGCTCTGAAAAGACAAACCGGGCAAATACAGAAGGTTCTGATAATGAAACATGACTGAAGACAAACTGGTGCAGATTATGAAAGAGGGACAGATTCGGACTTGGACTGACTTTCTCAAATACACAGACTGAGGAGAAGGGGGAGGCAGTGAATGGAAACTGATTTTAAACTGGTTTTGAACTGGTTTTGAACTGGTTCTGAAGTTCAGGTTCAAACATTTTCTTTTTTCACCAACAAAACCCAGTTTTATACAGGTTTTTATCACCTGATTTTAAACCATTTTGAGCATTTTGGCAAAAATAAGTTGGTTTTGAGTCCATCTGGAGCCCAAAAATAGAAGGTTTTCCTTGAGAACAGATGTCGAATCCTACAGATGGCTGTGCATTGTGCAGCGCCCCCTGTTGATCACATATCCATAATCTAATGTGTTTGCTTAAAGTTGGTGGTAATACAGACTGGTTTGCTAAAAAAAATCATCAAGTTTCCAGGATCCTGAATGAACCGGTTCAGAGCTAATTTGGCAGAAAAACACCCACAGAGAAGCAGTTTGTCAGAAATCCACTGAACCAGGTTGAGCAGCAAGAAATGGCTCAAACTGACAACATTAATAAGTTTCTTAAGTTATGAGATTTCAATATGGCTCCATATCAGATTTCATACAAAGAGCCAAACAAAAATCCTTCAACTTTAAAGCTGTAAGTATCTATGAATTCCTGCTCGTCTCCAGCAAAGTGACTTCTAACTGTAATTCTCAATGTTTCACTTTCCACAGATTGCATCTAACCAGCAATTTCTGCCAGAATTAATTCACTTGGTTTTATAATCAAAATCATGCAGCAATAAAAGTGTTCCTCTCACAGCAAAACAATGATGGCAATTGAGCTGTCAGCAGAGTGAGGGAGTCTCACATGAATCACTTGCAGCGCTTATGTTCGCAGACAATACACAGTATCACAAAGTAGTCCTTGGTGGGTGTTTTCAGACACTTATGATCCACTGTGGCACTCAACATGAAAGCTCCTGAGGAATGGCATTGTGTTTCTGCACTGCAGCAACTTCAGGGGAATGTTTCTGATAGAAAACGTCTCTGCACGACGTGTTGACAGAATATAAAGTGCCGGGCTACATGTGGTTTTCTTTTTTTAAATATGGAGGTATGGCCCCGGATCAAACTCACAAAGCTGCAAAACCTCAGACCTCAAATGCTTTGAGCAGTCACATTTTTAAAGTAGTCATAATCAAAATACAGTGGGAGAACATTTAAAAACTCAAAGTGGCACTTAAAACTTGCACTCAGAGATTTAACACCTGACTCTGCCTTTCCTCTGAACTCTTTTTGGTGTCTTTCAGCTCAAAAATTTTGGTCTTACTGCCCCAAACTTTTCTTTTTTGACTTTCATTGACCCTCAATGTTCTCATCACATGAGGTTTAAGTAGCAGCCAGCAACTCATTTTCAAACAAAAGTTTAAAACTTAAATAATATCTGCTTTCACCTATAGCAGGGTTTTATAAGCATTTCAACAATGCCCTCCTCGAAAAGCTGATAATTTTACCAAGAAGACACAGTGGTTTTAATCAGTCTGTGACAATGGCAAGGGAAGCAACCAATAAAAAAAGTTACATTTTCCAAATCCGAGTTGAATTCCAGGAAAATAAAGGTCAGCAGGAAAGCCTCAGCCAAATATACTCTGTTTCACCTTTTTAAATCATATTCATTTAACTTTTCTTTCCATATTTCTTTCTCGGTCTGCAACAGTTTGAGAACCACTGCCCTTCATTACATTGTGTTATAAAGTATTTGCTAAGTGTTTATGTACCGCTTATAAATGCTAAATGGGGGTTAATCCAAAAATCAAAATAAACTCAGATAAATTTACACTTTTAAATCAAACGTCAAACAGACACAGTTTGTGGCTTCATGAAGAACATAGTTGAGTGTTAAGCAGCGAGAGTCGATCAAAAGATCAAACCAGAACCACAAGGATGATTAAACATTTGACTCAGGTTCCTCAGGTTATCAGAAACAAAACTCCAAAAGAATGAAAATGTGTATTTAAGTCAGATTTTGTCAAGAAATTCATCATATGGACATTATGATAATGATAATGTCACTTATGTTGGGTTTACAAGTTGTTCCACCTTCCAGAAACGGGCAAAAAACTTTCAATTTATGCAGCTTTAAGGTCGAAATTATTACCTCTGAGTTTGTTTACTTTGCTTACTTTTGCTCCTTTGATGGAATCAAGTAATACAAGTGAAGTTTAACAAAGGAAAAAGTCAACTAAACGACTGAAACTGACACAGATGTGCTTCAGGCGGAGCAAACTGCAGCAAAGCCGTGTCCTCTTATATTCTCACTTTATGCACCTCGATGAAAATTTGCAGTTATTCTGAACTGTATATCTCATAAATGCACGAAACGAGGAGCGGAGACCGGGCTATTAAAAGCTTTTACAGCTCGAGCAGCATTCAAAGGTAGAATGACCTAACACACCTACTCAACAGTTGGAAAAAAAAAATGGGATACATTATCGACTTTTAATGGAGAATACATTTATCTGAAAGTGTTTTTAAAAAAAACGAAATGTTTAAAATACACCACAGGCCACTTTGACGTAGATAATGTCAGGAAAGGAACCCGCTATTAGACACCAGAGTTCATATCACTTTCATATCAACCACATCTGGTCTTTTGTTGATTGCCGTGCCGTGAGTTGCATCAGCATTATGAAACGCACTGCGCTGGATGTGTAGGCAGTGTGAGCATGTAGAAGCACATAATGCCTACTCCTTTAAACGAAATGCATGTGGTGATATTCAGTGAAATGTGCAGCCTGTGAGAGCGATCAGCCTTTTTTTTTTCCCCCTGAAAACAGTGAAAAACCCTGCATTACGTTACCAGCGCAGGGACTCTCCTCTGCATCTGCCCTTACACACTTTGTTTCTGGACTGGAGAGACAGAAAGTGTTATGCAACAGTCTACCTTTGTACTGTAAATCTCACCCAAGTTTTTTGGAAGAGAGAAGAGGATGACACATGGAGTTGGCGAGGCTCGCTGGCAGGAAAAAAAAAAAAAAAAGAAACGCTACAGCAGAGAAGCAGACGCACTGAAGCCTGCTGGGAAACTGGGGCCTGAGCTCTGGAAAGCTAGCGCCAGTTAAAAACATCTGGGCCACAAGAGAGCGAATGACCTCTTAGCAGAAACACGCACTGGGCTAGAAACATGTTATTTCTCCTCCACTCTGGTGCAGATGCTGTGAAATGAATCTGAGGCGATGTGGCCACAAGAAAATGGCACAAAGCTGCGAAGTGATCAGGAGAGATTTTGAGTTCATATTCATTGGAAGTATCATTAATCACCGGGAGTAAAGTGTTGAGAAACTGACAGAAAGTTCTCTGCATGGATTTATTCCACTCTGCTATTATTGGCGGCGTCGCTAATTTACACGCAATTCTGTGCCGAAATTCCACCGCCGCCTCCCGCGCTTCTTTCCATGTGTCTTTTTAAGAAATCCCCCCACTTGTCATTTAGCAATTTTTGCTCCCTCCCCGAGCAGAAACACGGTGTGTTCAGGCCTCATCTGCAGAGAGCAGCTGCAGCGCCAGGGACATGTTATTCCCTGCGCCGCGCTCCCATCAGCCACCCACCGAGCCACACACTCCACATGAGCCACGCCTGCCAGGGACGGAAATGTTGCTGAAGCAAATGTACCGAGACACACACATATAATCCACATGCAAAGACACAGTACAAACACCCACACACACGCATGCCAGAGCACATCGCATGTGCAGATTTCGCAAAGCCTGCAGCGGTGCGCGTACAGTGCGGCGAATTCAGTATCATCTTTCAGATCACTTCCTAAAGCTCTAATATGCAGCTTTTTTTTTTTCTCTCTCTCCCTCAGTTGGTCGAGATCCAGAAGCAACACTTGTCAATCATCCTGATGAGCTGTCTGCCTTGAAACAGCTTCTGTAGCCTGAGGATGAGGTAAGCGCTAAGCCGCCACACACGATCAGAGAGCAGATGGCGAACACAACCCGTCTACGATCAAAGAAAAGGAAATCTTCGCACTGTTTTTTTTTTTTTTGAACAGGTTCTTGTTCTTGCATAAACATTTTTAACAAAAAAACACTTTCAGTTAAACATGGAGGTTTCAGGTCGTCACACACGAATTCAAGGACACAACCAGTCATGTGTGGTGCAGCTTTGTTGTTATAACATAATAACTGTTGCGTAATTGAGCTTTAAATACCCAAAACGTTTTATTTAGTTCTTCTTGATCCTTCCCTCTCAACTTGCTATTGTAGGTTTTGCTTCCTAAGATTAGTTTTCCCAGTTTTTGTTTCACTAGTTTTATTTTGCATCTACAATTTCCTCCTTCTGATCTTCTATTTCTCATTTTGATGCCTTAATCCAACTTTTCTTTGCATTCTTTGCAACTGCAGACCATAAAGTCCAATCTTAAAGCAGATTTTAACACTTACAGGTGAAGTATCACATGTTAACCGCTGATTTAATTCGTTAGCTTGTTGAGAAAATGTATCGAGTTGTGTAACAACATAAGTAAATCCATTCGGCCCCGCTCGCCGCCTGCAGGTGTCTCCTCTCATTCGCCTCTCTGTCTGTGATTTGCACTGATGTGTCTCTGTCAGGGGGAGACGTCGGCAGCATGTCGACAGCGGGGGGAGAATAAGCAGGTCATTTGGCGGATACCATCTGACAGCCCGCAGAAGGCCTGTCCGTCTCAAAGTTCAGCCGACGCTCCCCCACTCCGCGCTGCCGGATAATGTGACAGGACAAGACAGTGATGAGCTGAGATGGCGGTCGAGACTGGTTGACTTTTGCGGCGGACGACTGATAAAAGGGACAAAAACACATCCTGAGCGCTATCTGTTTTTCGGACTCGCAAGGCTTTATATGCCAGCCTCCTCTGGTACGAGTCTGTGAGGAGTCGGTGTCAGATAAACAAGTCTGCATTAAAATACATAACAAGGCATCAAATAATCGATAATGTGACATTTGGGTTTAATTCAGCTGTCTTGAGTCTTTTTTTTGAGGCGATTACGTTCATTTTTTAAGAAACAGTTAGTCACATTTCTAAAGATTTGCTGCATAAAAAGACCAAAACAAATCTGCAGGAGGCTGACTGGTCAATATCAACAACTTAAGCATCACCTGGATGGATGAGGTACTTTGGGGGATTTAAAAACACTTTTTTTCTAACTGTTTTTCTTGAGCAAGTCCTGGTTCATTTAAAGTTGGATATGGAAGCTCAAACACGGGATGAAAGTCTGCTCATCATGAACGTGTTTGTTTTTTAATCAACAAGATGTACATTTTTAACAGCATATTTAGTGTTTACAGAGTAATAATCCATTGCAAAAGACAACTGATCAACACCAGATAATATGTATCTCAAAGTTATTTTGTTTATTAATGTTGATCTGACTTGTTTACATCAGTGAAACTGTAAAACAGGTGTGAACATGTGTATTTGGCAAACCAGCCAACCAGAAACACACAAACTGTTTTCTTTTTTAACTCTCCTGTATAACTCAAACTTTTCCATTATGCATGAATGAACATACATAATTTATGTGGTCAAACAAATTACAGTTTGGGGCTCAGAAACATTTTGCGGCGTGAATTTGCTCTCTATGAACAAATCTGGAAGCAGTTATTCTGTTTTTCAACCCAACCAACTAACCAGCCAGCCAGCCAGCCAGCCAGCCAGCCAGCCAGCCAGCCAGCCAGCCAGGGTCTCCGTCGGCTTCCCAGAAGACTTTGCTGCGTTTCTTTTGTGATCAAGCTGATCGACTGCAGGATCGCTCTGATCCCAGATGTGTGATTCCAGAGTGATTTCATGAACAGCTCGGGAAATCGCTCTTAAAATTGATCCACATGAGCTTTGAATATATTTATGTAAATCGCTTGGTAACCATGGTAACACATTGGCATTAGCACACAATTACAGGGAATTTTCTGATCAATCTCTTGTCTTTGAACTCCATTTTTCCTGGATTTCATGTTTCGACGGATACAAAATGTTGGTTTTTGCAGCAACACAGTGCAGTTCGCAGCAACCAGAGATCAGATCAACATCAAATAATAGGGACCAAAGAGAAAATTAGGAAGCAGAGTGCAAGTCAGGTGATGATTTATTGCTTACAAACTGCATTTTATAAATCCAATTTTCTGGAGGCTTTAAAACGATGTGCTGCAAAGGTGTTTGTCATGATACGTCTGAGAATAGCACATACCTGTCAAAGAGGCGCCTGTGTTACAGTCGATTATAAACGGTGTGAGCTATATTTGGAATATGTATGTAATGTATGTATATGAATGTAAGACTGAGGTAAGTAGTGTTTATACTCAGTGTTCCCTTCACATGCTCCAAAGCACTGAGGAGTCTGTACTGTGATGGAAACAAGGTATGTAAAATATACTTTCTTATCTGTGAGAAGACAAAGTAAGAAACAGAGGGTGACTGGACAAAGAGGGCTCCGCTGGTGAGGTCTAAATGCTCTGTTCACGGCCGCCAGCCTCGCTTACTATTAACTAAAGTGGGATGAATGACCTGTCAAATGTAATCCTCAGCCCTATGTGTCTCCCAATTACCTCCGCCGGCTGACCCAGTCCGTTAGTTCATCATCAGCCGGTGTCATAGATTGTTGCCACGAGGGAAGGACTTCAGAAATTAGCAAGTCAAATCTAAAAGGAGGTTTTCATTGGCTTATAATGAGCCAGAGCAGGTTTCCAGGTGTTCGTACAAAAACACCGAACATGATACAGGAAGAAGATGAGCCGTGGAAACAACACTGATGTGAAGACAGTGAGTGTGTTGGTGGAAAACACACTGAAAAATCCAGCTGAGTCAGTCAAAGCCAGTTTATAAAGCTTTCAGTCATACAGAGTTTTAGTGAAGAGCTCCGAAGCAAAATGTACAAGATTTTGACGAATATAAAAGTCAAAAATATAACAATAAACAATACTGTCAGCTGAATAACTAAACTAAAGTAAGAAATATGAGGCTTCACATTCTCCTCTTCATTCACTGCTTTGAACATCGACATGTTGTCATGTCATTAAATATGCATAAGGAAAATTGGGAATGTGTTCAGGATAAGGAAAAGTTTTGCAGAGAAAACACATAAATAATTTAAAATTCTGGACTTTGATTTTAAAAAAAGGAAAATGAAAGAGTTTAAAGTTTTAGTTTGTCTTGCAAAAGAAAAAATAAACTTTTTGCTACAGCTCAGTCTCTTTCCCGAGTCGTCTTATACCAACACTTTTGGCACGAGTCAAGACAAGTTAAACCACAATTTAAGGTTAAAAACAAAAATGGAAAGAGCATAATAGAAGAGATTAAATCCATAAAAAAATAAAGTTTTTGAAAAACAAACTAAAAGAGTAATAGAATAATAATGAATAAAGAAAAACTTTTAGAATAAACCGACAGGTGTTTAAGTCTCAAATGAGACCAAAAGTAAACCAATGATCTTTTCTTAATCCTGATCAAGTAGTTTGGATGCCTGAAGCAAAACACACCACAACAGTCTGACAACTTTAACAAGATATTAGAAAGGTTTTGTAATAAGACGGCTTTGCATGTCGCACACAGAGACATTAATGGGCACTTTGTTCACTTAAATGAGTCAAAAACATGAGTATTATGACCACATGAAGGTGTTCGATTCGGGTCAAACAAGTGCGTAGATAAGAAAAGACTGATTAAAACTGGAGATTTCATCATCAAGAACTTGACTTGATAGGAAAATTCAAACTGTTTTTTTGCTTTGAATGAAATTCAAAAACTAAATCTTTAAATCTGCCTTTTGTCTTCAAATGCTTCTTTCATGTTCTGTTGGTCTTAACCGAGTTACTGTTTGATCTTTGAAACTCTGAGGAGAAATCAGTTTCCACCTGATGATAAAACTTGTTTATCTGCTTTTCCTTTTGTGTGGAGGCGCCGCAGACTGAATGAGCCCTCTTGTTCATGAAAAACAGGTGAGTGTTTTGTGATTTTGGCTGAGAAGTTGTGGATTGGTGGTTCACACGGAATAAGTGGGAGCTATGAACAATGTAAAATTAAAAAAAAACAGGTTCTTAAATATGGTAATTATGAATAAAATTGCGAAATTAAGCTCAAGAGATACAAAAAGGTTAAAAAAAGTGCTGTTTCACAGTGATGAAGGTCGAACATTGCACTTAGCTTGCTTTCACTGCATTCCTCTCTTTGTCTTTATGTCATATGAACTTATTCACCGACTCGACTGCAGACATCCTTTCTTGTTTCTCTCCTCCATTTCGATTTCTTTCTCCATTTTTCTCTAACCTTGAACCTTTTTTCTCTGCTCCCTCCCTCTCGCCCTCTGTCTCCTTTGCACGTCTCTCTTGCCGACACCGTGTTTTTTCGCCGGGTACGAATGTTCTCTCCGGATTTTTCCCATTGCTCTTCACCGCTGACCCCTCTCACACCAATGGACCCCATCAGGATGAAATATTGAACCGGGAGACCCCCCTGGAGGCATTTGGCAGCCTCACAATCTGAACCTCGTCCAGCTGAGATGAAAAATAAAAATCTGACACCCTTAACCCTCCTCCCTCTGCTCCAGGTCCTCCTATAACCTTTAAGCATCAAACTCTTTTCAGTACCATCATAGTGTTCTTACAGTCTGCTCTCACGGTGATATACTTCCACATAGACTATTTAAAAACCCATCAAAACTGCCACTGTTTAATGAACCAACAGGTGGGGATATTACCCTAACTCTAAAGCCATATTGGTTATTCAGATGCCTGAAAATATTGCTACCAGAAAGCAACCTCCAAGGTGGTTTTGTCTGAAAGCAGCACTGTTTATGACGGAAATGTGTTGTGGTGGATTATGTAGTAACTTCTTTAGTCAATTTTGACGCCTGTGTTTGTTATTGAACAAAAAGAACAGATCGTTTTTGTGCAAACACGTAAAACTCCTGTTAGCAACATTAGCACTAGCATGTCTCATGTAAGCAAGAAAGACAGTGACACAGATTCTGTTGTTAAATGGCATAAAGTCAGTTTTTCTTGTCTTCTTAAGTCCGAAGAGCACACAGAGATAATCTTCTCTCTAGCTGGAGTTTTTCCAAAAGATCCATTTTTTAGTGACCTGAAACTGCTTTTCTATTTGAACAAAAGGATTAAAAAAAGCACTTAGAAAAAGTTTAGATAAAACTTTTGCATGTGTGGACAAAGAAAAAGGTCTACCAAGCTTCTCTCTGTGGACCTCATCAGTGTCTGCAGTCCAGTAAATCAAAGCTTTTACATCTGCAATTCTTAAAAAGCCGCAGTCAGATAGAAGAAGATAAAATTCAGGAAGTGATACCTGCCAATGAGATTTTAGAGTAACTTTATACTGTTTGGGGTATACTGTTACATGTTATTTTATTGTGATGTGTTTAAAGGGTTAAATAA
>JAUZTA010000030.1:3386633-3401344 GCA_034780835.1 Ctenochaetus striatus | reverse complement strand
ATCACATCAGTTTTATCAGTAGGTTATATAACACAGTGAATAAAATAATAAACTATACACCCTGCCAAATAAGAATTAAATGGATTAAGCATTAAATAGTGTCAGTAATACTTGACACTGTAGTCATTGTTTATATTTTCTCCCCACACCTCTTTATAACAGTGACCAAGCTTGCACGGAGAGTAGCCAATTTGATTTTTCATTATTCACTGTGTAGGAAGTCCAAGCAGTTGATTTGAACAGAACTAAATTAAATACTTTAAGACTGTTTAAAGTGTCTGTTTATTAAGTCGATACATAAGCACTACCGGGTTTCATTTACTTGAGCCTTTCTGAGATACAATAAGTGTCAACCAATGTCATGCAATCTTGTGAAAACCTACAGGAAACCACGCTGCTATGGTTTACTGATTCGGACCACATGTTTGTTTTCACGTTTGCCTTTGCCGTGCTGTTAATAAACCACCCATTTATCCCTGCAAATGCAGAGACTTTTTTTTTAACCCAGCTTGTAGAATGAGAGCTCATTAAAATTCAACCTGTGAATATTCCTTTAGTATCACACACACCACTCCTCTCACCCCTGAAATCGGCAGATGGACTGCTTTGATGTCTTGGCTTCTTTAACATTGTTTCTTTTTTCTCATCAGGAGATTATTCTAGTCTGGCAAGTGGGGAGATGATGGAAAATAACCGCAATCCCAGTTCTGAGAGCACTGGCTTGGCCTATATCAATATTGATGGAAATTTAGCCTGCTTCCTTTGTCTACAATGCTTCAGGGAATTTTACTGTAGCCCAGTGAGCTTACTTAGGCAATACCTTTGGGTAGGAAGGCCTGTGTATTCTATAGACAAAGAACAACAGTGAATGGCTGTGTAGTTCTGCTAGGAGAGGGGTGCCTCATGTAGATAGGTAAGTCTGTGTGTGTTAGTTTTAGTTTGTGCTTTTATGATGGAAAGGCCTCAACCTTAGCCTGCAAGAACAAGGAATGAAGTAAATGAACAAGTTTCCTGGTCATTAAGCTATTCCTTTTATTACAACTGTGCAGCTGAAATAAAGAGGCTTACATTTACTTTTAGGAATCACACCAAGTATAATTGAGGCCAAAATGTTTAATCCAGTTCTCACTGCAGTCCCATGCTCTCCTTAAGCTTACGTTTTTGTGTTAGCATGTTTTGTTTTTCCACTTTTCTTTTTTCTTTACTGCGTGTCAGTGCAGGAATGTTGAGTGGATGCAGGCAGTATTGATGTGCATTGTGTTGTGGTTGTTTATGAGTTCTTATGTGGGTGGTGTGTGCTTAACTGCTCTGGCTCACAGCAGACTGCTCTCATAACATCACATACTCCTGCTCAGCCATTTACATTAGCTACAGGCCTCAGATCTCGAGCCTGCTGTTTGCCCTGCACCAATACTGATGAGATTAAAAGAAATATCCAGATGTTGAAAATGAAGAGAGATTGCAAAGCAGGGTCTTGTTTCAATTCAACACTGGTTTTGTACTTATTAACAGAGGTGAGGGGTCATGGACCTAAGTAACATTTCATTCTGTGATCGACTGAAATATGTTTATATTATTCTAATGTAAAAATACACCTGCAATCCTGTGGATGCTCCCACTACTGCAGAGTTACATTGCTAAGTGTTAACTATTGCCCCCAGTGGGCTGCACAAGTGATTGATTACACAGTTGCATTTTAAAACAGTATTTTTTTTACTTACTGGCAAAATCAGGGAAGTTGGCACATTGAATGTTGAAGGAGCCTAAGGGTGTCAGTGAGTTTACTCACTTAGTTTTGACTTCTGGATGGGTGTGTGTGTGTGTGCGCTTCATCTCATTTATTTATTTTTTTCCCACAGCAGAAAGGTCCAAGTTACAGGTTCGGAGTTCCACTGCCATCCGGCGGACATCTTCCCTGGATGCCATCACAGGGCCATACCTCACCGGCCAGTGGCCTCGGGACTCCCATGGACCCTATCCCTCCTGTATGAAAGACAAAGCCACACAGGTACATCCACCCGTAAAACACTGTCTTAAATACAGGCCAGGAAAAGTGAGGGCTGAATCATTATTCATGATAATAAAACTGCAAAGAGGAAGGTGCCACTGGTTTTAGAAATTTGGTTTGGTAACCATTTCAGATTTGTTTTAAATCAGTCAGTCTCACCCAGATAATTAAACAGTCTCGTTGGCTTGTCAGACTTCTACTTTTAATAATCTCAGCCTTGTTTATGAGAAATATGTTTTCTCTTTTCATTTTGGCATGGTTCACAACTCTAAACACTACAGTGCCCATGGGCCTTTTCTGTCGTTGCACCATAGTTGCTGAATTAATCAAAAATTAATCCAGAATCCAAAAGTACGTTGGTTTGAGCTGCAGATTGTGCTGCCAGTTGAACTCCATAATCTTTAGCTTTTGCCCTTCATTAGTAGTGCATGTCCAAAAATACCAAAAAGCACCACCAGAGTTCTAGTTAATGTCTCCCCCAGCATTTTTGTACCTAATCATGTACCTTTGACTTATCAATGAAGGTGAGGTTTTCCAGTGAAACTGTTAGGACATCAGTATAAAAGATTAACAGGGAGATTTTCATGCCAATCCAAACAGTTAAGTGCTTCAGCCATGAGTCATGTAGTATTGTCTTTGAAAATGGTAATTTTCCTTTCTGGGGCAGGGGCACCAGAAATGGCTTTCTTCTTCTCCTTCTCCGTCTTGATCTTTAAGGATTTTGCCACAATTTACATATTTGCATTCACACCATGATTATGTACAGAGACATCCTATGGCTGAAACTGAAAATTGCTGTTTCCAAAAATGGAACAACTTTGAGGCCCTGTAAGTGGCTTGATAACACTAATCTTCAGAGACATGAGGTTCCTTGGTAGCCAAATGCCTTCCACATGACCACAGCATCCACATTTAAAAGAAATAAACAAATAAAACAAAGCTGATGACAGTGATTGATCAACACACCCCACATTCCCTTTATGGTTATTAATCTGAAAAGCATGTTGCAATGTAAGGAGGAAAAAAAAAGTAGAATATCTTTGGCAAAGCAGAGTGAAATGTTGTAATCAGTCATATAAGAAAGGGCGTATGTGAGACAAGCCTTACTGCACAAGAAACACCCGGTCAAGTTTATTTAAGAGTCAAGAGCTTGAACATTTTTGATTAATATTGTCTCGAGTTTAGGTAAATTTAAAGACTGAAATGTTATTTTATTGCCATATGGCCCATATTTAGGCCACCATGTTGAGTAAAATCCCAAATTCAACACCTACTTTCACCTTTGTTCAAGCAAATGATGGTGGACTTGCAGATAATTGTAGGTTTCTGTCAGTGTGGCTGGTGAAGAGGACAAATCTACTTTGCTGCCAGTCTTCTGAAATTCTACACAACATTCTTATACATTATAACACTTCATAAGACCTATGTATGGATTTCTCATTGAGCCCGACCTCAGTATTCCTGGATAGCAGCCCACACATGATCACCAAGTAATCTTGCCATGTGACTGATGGCGAAATGCAGTTTTTCTCTAAGGGCTTAATTTTGAGAGGCGGGGGTCAGTGTTAAGAAAGAATATTGACTATGTATGATCATGACAAGGGCTGCTCCCTTGTTGCTAACAGAGGCCTTTCATGTGTCTGAATGAAGGCCGCCAAGCCTCATTTACATGGGCTTCATCCCTTTAACCCCTCATTTGCCTTGCATTTCTTTGTGTGTAGGCTGAGGAAGTGGTGAGAGAGCCTTGCAAGATCTCCTGCAAGTGGCTCTATGCAGAGTAAACACCTCTAATTACAGGGTTTCTCTGCAGCCTTGGAAAGACTGGACAAGTATGGAAAATCAATTTGATAATTATCAGGTCTTGAGAAAATGACATTGCACAGAAGCGTCTGAGCACGTAGATTGATCTTGTAAACGTACTGTTTTTTGGCACATTGCGATATTTGCCTGTGCTAATCTGATCTAAGACTAATATTCAAATCCAGTAAAGAGATTTATGTCTGTCAAAGCTGAAATTTGAGATGGAAAACATTTGGCTATGTTGCAATAATGTGGGAGAGTTTAACACACTTGACAAGTCCTTGAACGATTAAATGAACAAACTCCCCTGAGGATAGCCAGAGACCACTTCCTGTTAACAAGCTATGGCTGGGCCCAGCTCTTTTTATAAGACAACAACAGCAAAAAGCAGTAGACAAAAGGTCCCTGGTCTCTTTTGTTGTACATTGCACAAGTTCAAGACAGCCTTTCCTTTGAGCTGTAACGTAGTCTTGTATGGAGGTGAAGTTGTTTGCACCTGTCTCTCAGGCTATGGCTGAGGCAAGGAGAAATCCCACTGCTTACCACCTGGCCCTCGTGGCTGCATGGCTTGCCTGCCTTTTGTGTGGGAGTTGAGGAGCAGAGGGTCCATACATATGCTAATTACTGTTCCGGGATAGGTCTGTGTGCCCTGGGCCCTGTGGTTACAGAATACAGAGAATGTCTGTATGAAGATTAGGGCCCTGACACAGCGAGCCGACCTCAAAGAACTAGCACCGACAAAGGCGGACTGATCAAACACTTTGCGTCGCCTCCTGTCTTCTGTTAAAAGTTGCACTTGAGTACAACACAGACTATAGCCAGGCCAGCTGACCACTGACGTCCATGTATGTTCGGCGCCTGTGTGAGAGGAAATAGCTAATCAGCGGTCTGTTTTTGTAATCTGAAAAACATAAAGGACAGACAAATTGAACTAACTAGGCCTCTGTTTTTTATACCCCTGAGAATCAGCTTGAAATGTCTCGTTAAAGGCCTGGAATATGAAGTTCAGTGTAAACTGACATCTTGGGGGCATTTATCGTTATTTTTTTCATTTTATTTTAAATGCTTGTGAATTTTTAAACACACACAAGCCAGCAGATGCACATAGTCAACTCACCAAAACAAAATGCAAGTTCTCCTCATCTTTAAACTCCTCCAAATGATAGCAGTGGCACTCTGCTCACATGTCTCGGCTTGCAATCTAAACAAAGCAGCACAAATTCCACTGCAATTCTATTCAAGCACAGTCATTATTTCCTGCTTTGGAACATAGCTGGATTCTTGAGGATGTTGCCTGTATGTAACCCTTTGGGTGGGATTCATAATGGGAAGCAAGCTGCAGGCTATGGTAACAGAGTTTTATCTTCACAGCAGTACATTATCAGGCAAAACACCTGGCTCACAAATCTACAAAGCACACAGCTCGGGCCGGAAGTTCAAGAGCTAGCATGATAAAAGGGCCTCTGAGGTAAATAAAGGTGGGTGTTCTTGTTAACTGACAATATGTTTAGGGGGAAAAGAGAGAACCAGAGATAGCCTGCAGTATTTTTAACTGTCTTGTCTTACTATGAACACCCGGGGTAAAGTTAGACATTTATTTGCAAACTGATATATTCAACATTTAAAAAAAGAGGCAGTTGCCCTGACATCTGTGGCCTCTTGACATTTTTTTTTTAACTTAAACCAGCTTTTTTAAGATCTAAGAGAAGAGAATAAATTCTAAAGTAAAAATATTATAAGTCCATGAGCTCATATTTGTTTAAATGCCAGCTCAAATACATCAAGTAGAATACTAGCTGGAGGCTTGACTCTAATATTAACTGCTAAACTACTTTATATTTTGTGTGTGTGTGTGTGTGAAATGAAAGTTGCCCTTATCACCTTTTACAGTGCTTATGCGTTCAAGTAGATTAAATGATAATGCCCATGAAAATCAGCTGAAAGCAACACTCAAAGATGAAGGAAAATATCATTTGTAATTATGTAAATTTCCTTTGATTTTGCAAGAAAAGTAGTTTTGCTTTTCATTTTAACCAGCATTGCGCAGTCCTGTGAAAGCCTATACATGTCGCTCGCCGCCAAGAAAAAGCGTTTCACATTTCATTGAGTTGTAGCTTTCTCTAACTTGACGTCATAGAACATCTGTGAGAACTTAGTTTTTCCTCAACGGCTAAGTCCACAACTCCACAAAGCCTCTTTGCACTTTTACAGCAGTCTGCATTCTGTACGAACAGATAAGGCTGCAGCATCGAGTCCCTCAATGTTTGGCAGAGGCATCAAACAGCACAAGCCATGCACAAAATGTTAATGCTAAAGGCTAGCTACACATCTGCCATCCAGCGTGGCCCTAGCACAGTGGTCCCTTTATGAGAGCACAAGCACCCATTTAATGTGCTGTCCTTTTCTGGGGAAGCCAGCGCCAGAAAACCCAGCGCAAACAGCTTCACGGGTGTTCCTCATTATTCACAGTGTGATATTCCATATCATAGGGCAAGGCTTGTGTGTTAGTTGGAGAGCCATAGAGGTTTTTCTGTTTGTGCGGGGTCAGATATAAGGCAGTGCGAAGACGCTGACATTTAAGATGTTTCATACCACTGTGCTGATCATAAAACGTCAGATGTTTGAGCATTTGTTTGAGGACCAGAGGCACTGTTGATATGCATAATCAGGGGGAAGTATGTGGTTTCAGACAACCCTACGAAACATCCTCAGTCTGTTTTCGCTTTTGCATATATTTACATAACTAAACCGTTTCCTCGTTTATGCAGTAGCGGTCTAAAAAAAATGTTCAGTGAGACAGAACTGCCTCTATGCTCTCTGAAAGGGAATGTTTTGTATATTGGATGTTTTCCTACTGGGGTACTAACAACACTAAATATCTCTGTAGACTTTCTGCCCTGGTATAAGCCTAGAATTGCACTATATAGTAATACTTTCTTACAAACTAATAGAAGCTATCGAGGATGAAAAGATGGGAGCTAAACCACCACTAGCTGCTAGTAAAGTCCTTGTAAATGTCACCTGTACCTACAAGAATGTCTTCCTGGCAGGTAACCATATATTATTTGGTGGCTCTGTAATTATTTTCCAGACCCACGTTCGGCTTGTTAAATGGCCGGATGGATTTTGGAATGCTCTCATTGGTTTAGCCCATAGACGAAAAATGAGTGTTATGCCTTGCCACAGATGTATTTATCTTAACCTGGATTACTAATGGAAGAAATCGAGCATGCTATGACTTTTATTTTTCCAGTTGACTGTAGTTCTTTCCTCAGGGATTTTACATCTCCTGACTGTTTCCTTCATTTTCATTAATTCCATATTTTGGACTTCTGAGCACAGGACGCTCATTACTGCTTTCTCCCACATCTCTCTCAAAAACATGTTACAGTTTAGGTATTTAGTCGATGCTAGTGTGAGTGACTTCACAGTGACGAGGCACTTGGACTGCTCTGTGTCTTACCAATGACATTTCCTGAGTTTTTAGGAGTTTTCTTTTTATTTTCATGCATTTGCCTTGTACTGTTGTTCACTCTAAATGCATGTGCATCTGTATATATGTAAGTGCTTTTATGTATATGTGAATTTTTAATGTAATGTGCAGACAAATAAATATTTAGAATACAGTTACATTTGATTAGACACATCATTCTTACAGGGCATATATTCAATAAAACTCAACAAAGACTACATCTGTGACCTTTCAGTTATCTGATCTCAGTAAACATCAGGCCTCCCTGCCATGTAAACACATCTCAGAAACTGCAGGTTGGTTAATCTCAGGCCTTAAGGGTGATGTAAGGTATTTTGTTTAGGGATCTTTGCATTCACACACAATGGAAACTTGTGTTTATGCTCTTGTGCACAAGTACACCATACATACATGCCTTTGTGTGCCTTTGCATCACAAGGTATGCTATTTAATGGCTGCTGTGTCTTACATTACATTTGTAACTGCTGTCTATGACTTTGAGTTGTGTGTGTGTTGAGGTGAACAACATGTGGTTATGTGTCAGAATGTATGTTTGTGTTTCAGACTCCAGGACTCTGGATTGATGAGGGGGCGGAGCAGGGAAGTCCTCACCAGCGGTCAGCCTCCTGGGGCAGTGCAGACCACCTCAAAGAGGTAGATTCACCTGTCTTAACTTTGGCTCAACCAGGTCACAGCTGTTTGTTATAACAAAACACTGCAGTCAGTGCATTAACACAGGGAGCAGTGTCTATAATCTGACTGCAGCCAGACAGGCTCATAACATTCAAACAGCCAGACCAGAGAGATGTATTCGTCATTATTGAGGTTTATTCGATTTGCTCAAAATGTGTTTTTCTTTGTCAGGGTCTGAGGTCAGCCTAAATATTATGCTCCTTAAGGTCGGTTTCCACTGCTGTCTATCTGCTGGGCTTGGTGGCCGACCAGCCGACCACATGGAGCTATTAGGTCTCCAACTCTCCAGACCACAATCTAAATTTAACCTCCTTCTCCCCTCTTGTTTCCCACTCAGCTGCACCCTTGCATCTCATTATGGCCAGTTCCTTTTGCAAGACAGTGTGGGAGTTCCTTCTGAAGGGTGAAACAGCCGTATTGTTCCCTGTTTAGGTTGCACCGAGTGAACTGATTCAAAGTTGCTAGAAAACTTTGCAGATGCCCCTGAAACACAGTGGACATTCATATTTTTTCTTTCCAGCACGAAATCTGACATCTGTATAACATCAATATTAGGTCCAGAATAATAATAGTACACAGATGTTTTGTGGTTTTGTTAGTATTGACCAGAAAAAAAAAAAAACTAATTCAGAAACTTTTTGCAAACTCAAAGTACGCTTTCAAGAATCTACCTCAGCCTCACGGCAGGGTTTCCCATACGCTCATTTATGAGTGGCAGCTTGCCACAATATCAACATACCCCTCCAGATATTGATTTTCTCTTTTTGGAGCTTTGCATTTTTGAGGTTTAGCTCGCTTTCCCACAAATACGAGGTTGTCTGAAAGGAACAGGGATTGATATTGAGCTGTAATGCGCTGAGCACGTTGACTGTCACTGACTGTATGTAGCATTAGTCTGAGACCAAATGAAACTTTATCTCTGACTCGCCACCAGCTCCAAGTCTTTTTTTTTTGTTTTTTTCCTTGATCACACAAGATTCTCTGATTCGGAGAACACTCAGAAATCCTTTAGTATAAGCATCAAGTGTGTGGTTCTTTCCTTAACTCATTAACTTGTGTGTATTCTTAAGATTTAAATATTAAAATCAGTCATATCTGTTGTTATGTCTTTGGTCTCCCATGTTTTCAATTAGGATTTGAAAATCCTGTAGCGTGCATCAAACATTAGCTAGGGTGATCCACCTTCCACTATGTGCTGGCTGCAAGGGGAACTGTTTCTTTGCCAGAATGAATGGTTATGAATGGCACTGCCATACTTTGCAACCATTCCATGGAAAGAAAAGACCAGCATGTAGAAAAACATTCCATTAACACCTTAGTTTTACGACCGAAATGCCAAAGATGGTGTTTAAGTTCATAATAGGTTCGACTTCATGATACACAGGTTTGGTTGGTATGTTTGGCTGAAACAGGCTTGGCTTTGTTCAACATTTGTTACCTAGACAGGCTTTGGTTTCACCTGACTGACCATGCAAAGCACAGTGACAGATGTTGATGCACAAGAGTTTCTTTTTAATAACTTCAGGATTAAATTGTCAGAACAAGACTTGAAAGTTTTGGTGGCTTTTATTGTTTTTATTGTTAATAGAATTAGACACAGTGTTGATGTAAATTATGAAAAGTCACATTTCACTTGAGCAAAGCCATCAGCTGTAAAGAGGGGGACAGAAGAAGACACAATGAAATAAATACAGCCACAAGCAATGCACAAAGTCTTTTTCTTGGCTATGGACTCGTATGTTTGTTCTCACGAAGTCTAATTGTTAGAATCCAATCTCATAAATCACGCTCACGTGTAAATGAGGCCATAAACTGTCGGCCCACTTGAAAAATGAAGTGCTCAACTTTCAACACGCAATCCCAGGGCTTTGGCTTGTACGATCAATAACGTAGCACTGTCAGGAGGACTTGCCTGTCTCATCCTCTAAAACTGCATCAGCATTGCCTGGACTTGTCATTATCAACTACTACGGTCACTCGACGAATGTAGTATTTACATTCTAGCTCTCTGCGATTACACGTTCGGAAAGACATCCACGAACAAAAGTCTCTTTGGCGACTGTAGTGCCAGGATTACAAGATCAGCATCAAAAACCGCACCTTTGTCTGCACAGTTCAACTGCGTCTGTTTGGCACACAAAGGGTATCCTGTTTTTAGGTTGAAACTGGGCCAGATGCAGAAACACCCACTGACCTAACTTGTTTCATCACCAGACATACATGGCCGATTATACGCACTTTACTAGCCTGCAGCCACATTCAAGTCAAGTCAGTCTTCACTGGTGGATACAAATTTGTTAAAATACCAATAATGTTTTTTATAACGAAATACTGTTGGTATGTTGTAATTAAACTCCACTGTTTTAGGTGAAGGGCACATCAATAGCAATATTTAACCAAACAGTAAGCACGTCATATCTGTAAGATGTTTTCACAAAGGTTTTATGAGGCCAGCAGTAATATACTCGGATGTAGAGCTGATTAATAGACAATTGGCCAGTAGATCAACACATAATTCTTTTGCAACTGTTCTGGCAATCCTGTTATCATGCAAATCACCTTTTGGGTAAAAGTCCCAAATGACTCAAGCTGCACAAATGTGAGAATTTTCTGCTTTTTTTTCTTTTCTTAAATATCATAGTAAACTGACAATCAAATCGATCGGGTATTTGAAGACATCATGGACTTTAGGTGACAAATGTTTTGGCACTATTTTTTGATGCTGTTTACACCAAATGGTTTGCAGATTGATGGACAGAGTATAAATTCATTTTTACAGAAATGTTTCCTTCTCAGCTTGTTTGTAACATGTGATTTGTTGAAGTGATGTTACTTTTCCTCCAGCAGATTGCTAAACTGAGACTGCAGCTGCAGCGCAGCAAACAAGTCAGCCGGCAGAGCAAAGACAGAGAGCAGAGCTCACTGCAGCTGTCGCAACAGGCACAGCATGGCATTGTATGCCAACCGCAGGTGAGTTATTCATGTCAATATTCATGCCTTGCCAAACTGAGTCACTGGCATGCTCTTTTCATGTGAAAACATTAACTACCTCTGACTTTGTGATGCAAGATTTTACCCTGTCAGCAACGAAACGATAAGGTAGCTTAGCAGCCAAGCAAAAAAACATACAAATGAAACAGGCGGTGACCAAACCATGTCACAGCTGTTTATGATAAGAGAACTGGGAAGGAATACACCAGGGTTGAGCAAGGTTACTTTCTATATTACACAGAGTGAAAGTATGTGTGTATTTTTACATTGTGTGTAGACCGTATTTGTTCACAATCCAAATTTATGATGATGTATGCCATGCTACATTCAACCGAGGAGGTCTAGTTAAAAAGTCCCCATTCTGCCTAGTTGTGTCAAAGAGGAGAGAAGAGAGGGAGTGTGTTTCGACATGCCCTGTTCTCTCCATTGCAGTTTATTCATTAACAGATGCCCAGCAACAGTACACATCAACCACTGTGGGAAAATTGACACAAACAGGGATGCTGTGTCCTATTCCAACCTGTGGAAGATCATAACCATGGCTGTGTTTTTGTTCTCTGACATTTAATCCCACTTTAGTAGCACCTATTTAAACAAACACCTGAACTTGTTAAATATCACATGAAACTGGATCAGTGATAATTCGATACCACAAACAGGTCTTGTTTTCATAGAGTCCAGGATATGTGCTCTGTTATGTATTTAATTGGACAATTGACCCAAATATCTTTCAGTGTGTGGTGAGAGGCGGATAAATATGTATTTTATTTTGTTGTGTATGTGATTTTTCACTTTTTATTTTTATTTTTTGTCTGTCTTTCAAGCACAAAGGAACTTCATCAGCCTTGTCAGCGATCCCTGTGCCAAAATCCCTCATACTCAGAGTGCCCAGCAGTGTGGAGGGCATCAACCACGAGCTAGAAAATGTGTTCATCAGAGAGGACTGGGAGCAGGGGATACAGGTAGGATGTTCACTCAGACCAGCAAGAGCACAGGCTGTTAGACTGTCAAAGCATATCTCAAAGTTTTATCAGAGTTAGTAAATAAACTTATCTGACACCTATTTGTCCTACAAATCTTCTAATCTTTGGTCAGAGCAGGCTAACTTTCGGTTTCATGTTGTCTCATAGGGAATGTAAATGCGAGCAGCCAAATGATTGTTCATGACAGCCTCACAGTTGGGAGTTTTAGTTGTGAGTAGACATTTCTGTTTGCAAAAAAAAAAGGTCAATTGTCAACAAAAAAAGTGCTTACAAAGCTGCAAAGCCACCCGTGATAACAGTTAGTGTGTCAGCCCTTTATGATATACCACAGTGCTGTTTTTCAGAGGTGAAAACATCAACTCTCCAGAAAAGCAGCTCTTTCATCTAATTGGCTGCCTAGATCAGCTTATCTTGGCTTCTGACCTGTTATTGTGTCTTGGCCTGCAGGTGTCAGTCGATGCAATGCTACCTGACGCAGATGTTGTGTGCTGCACATTGGACAGAACTTAAAAATGCAAATTTTACCCTACAAAAACTGTGAAAGATTGATTTACATGATTATGTTTGTTAAAAAATAGAGTGAAACAGGTCTGTATGTTTATTTTGGTTCAATTAAGAAATCCGAACACTAAAGCATAATTCAAACTAAGGTTTTATACACGCTTATGATCACAAATAGCTAGTGAAGTTGTGCTTAAAATATACTGAGTGCGCTCAAACAAAGTCTTGAACCATTTTGCACCATCCTGACAACAGATATTCTGACTCAGACCAAATAAAAATGCTTAGATGTGAGGGGACATGTATAATCTTGCCTAATATTGGGTAATAAACCATGGCAGATCTACAAAGTAAAAAAAAAAAAGGCACAGATGTCAAAAACACATGCACATAGTGTAAACATACCAATCTCTGCATCCACACTGCTATTTGTTTGATTTAAAAGTAAGACCATCTTAAAATCTGCCTTTTTACTCAGTTTTAGAAATGATTTTTGTCCAGACTAAACGCCAAAAAACGCATATTACATGAAGATGCACGTATGCTGTGCATGTGCTTACTGTTGTTCAGTCTGATTAAAAAAAAAAACAAAAAAAAACAACAAAAAAAAAAAACATTTAGACTCCATGTACGCTAACACATGACCTCTCTTCGCCCTCTGACCTCACAGGCCATGGATGTGGTGGATGGCCGCCGCGCCCCCTTCCCTCCACATCACTACAGCAGCGGGGACACGCGTGACACGGACACACAGGCCCCTTCAAGTGGTGACTCGAGCCCCTTGCCTCACCCCTGCAGCTCCGACCACCTCCACTCCCCTGATGGAAGCCCCTGTTCTGCAGAGGAAATCGACAAAGGTGGGCTTCTGTTTGGCAAAAGCAGCTTCAGTGTTCAGTGCATTGATGGGGGGCCTCCACTGATTTCTCGTATTAAAGTTTGTTTACAAGTCTTGGAGTGCAGGAATGTGCAAAAATTTTATAAAGCCATTGTGATTTGGACTGAAGACAACATGTTTTTTGAAATAAAAAAATGTAGGTTGTTGTAAAAAATTAAGCTTCCCAGCTTGCTGTATTCAGCTTCTTATTTATGCTTCAGTACTTAAATTTACCATCTAAATATCAGGCAGGCAGCGGAGTTGCATCATAGGTAATGTGGGCTCCAGGTTTTGGCAAAGCAGAAGAATATGTTGAAAAAAAAATCTCTGATTCTGCTGCATGAGATGATTCTTTTTGTACAGTCCAATATTTCATAAAGTAATGTGATGAAAACGGTATAGATTTATTGTCAGTACGAATAAAGTATGTTAATGAGATCGTGTTTTATTCTTTACTGTGTTTTCAGACAATATGTGCAGTTCTCCTCTGCCCAAGTTTGCCACTTCTCCCAAACCTAACAACAGCTACATGTTCAAACGGGAACCTCCAGAGGGCTGCGAGAGGGTCAAAGTCTTTGAGGAGATCGTGTAAGTGTATTTCCTTGTTTTTCTTTTCTGTTCTAACATTATTATATGATTGTTTCTGTTTACATGTGCTCTCATATTTGACACTTTGTTACTGAACAATTACGCTGTTTGAGCACTGAGTGTACAGATCATTAGAAGAAAAACAAGAGATAGAGTTTACTGTACTTTTTCATGGACTCTGAGATGCTGTCAGAGGATAAGCTAACAAGCTGATTTGCATTGTGGGTGGCAGGGATGAGGGCAAGGCAGCTGTGTAGGATAAACAACTTGCATTTAATCAGAGCAGCCATAGAAAAAGGAAAACGATAAGCGAAAACACTGAGCTGAACTTCTTTTGTCTCCAGGTCCGGCAAATCAAAAGGCTTCCCTCTCTTCTCATGCCCTGACAAAAACAAGGTGAACTTCATTCCCAGGGGTTCTGCCTTCTGCCCTGTCAAACTCCTCTGCTCCTCCCTCTTCTCTCCCGTCTCTCCCTCGCCCTGCTCCTCCACCAGCTCTGGTCTCCATAGCAACGACAGCCCAGGGCCTCAGGTGACCCCGACTCTGCCCACTGCACAACTAGCTACCTTTCCAGCCCCCGCTGACTGGAGCACAACCGACACAAGCACAGGCTTAAACACAGACAACAGCACAGACGGCCAGAGCCCTGACGCAGATGTGGGGGAAGACGGCTCAACACAAGTACTCCTCACCAGCTAGTCCTCAGGTATTCATGACCATACCACCTACAGCTGATCCATTTCAGCCGGTCAGGTGGTATGGTTTTAAAACAAAGAGAAAGAAAAAAAAAAAAAACAAAAG
>JAUZTA010000030.1:3351319-3370576 GCA_034780835.1 Ctenochaetus striatus | reverse complement strand
CCAAAAAATCTACATGACATGTTTCTATTTTTCAAGCTTTTCTAAAACTTTGTCACATAGCTTAAGTTTAAAATTCAAGATCTGTAGGTTTGAGTGATGCTTGGCCACAAATTTTGAAGATGAAGCCATCAATTAGGTTAAAGATATTAAAGAGTAGTCTTTGTAAATGTTGCACTGTATTTCTTCAAAGTAAAATGTGTGTCTAACTGAATATGAAAGCAGACTGGCCTGATGTTTCAAAGTCTACTGTATCTGTCAGGCAGATGTGACCATGTGTGTCGACCCTGTGTTACCTTTAGTTCGTTCTGTAGCACGATGTCAGAAAGATTTCCATCCCTCTCATCACTCAGAGATGGACTGGGATTACGCTGCTGTCAGTCATGAGGAGGGGGGGGGGAGAGACCAGTCAATTATACTTTGCAACAGGAAAATGTCACGTTTGTTACAATGCAAGTCAATCTTTACCACCCAGGGGATTAAAAATGTCACAAAGATACAAAGTACTGTATTAAGCCTTTGCTACCAAAAAAAAACTTGTAACGTGGGAATCTCTTTTATTTAAAATCTTACAGCAGTAAAAGGGTAAACCCAGCGGGGTTTGGAGTTAGCGCTCCACTCAAACTAAATAAAGGTCACCATACCATTTCAAAGCTGAGCAGCATGCTCTTCAGCCTGTCAATCTCCTCTCTCAGTTCCCGGATCAGCCGAACATTGGCATCCTGCGTAAGGAATCAAAGCTCATTTTAGCTTACTAAAAACATTTAGATCGAACTTGTAATCTCGTCACCGGACTCTTAAAAGCCTCTGACCTCATTAACCCGGGGCTTGTTGACTATATTCCTGGCGTGGGCAGCGTAACGCAGAGTGCTGAGGGTCTCATTGTAACTGCTGGCTGAAGGTGAGACCGCTGCAACACAACAAACACAAAAGGTTAGAAACACACATACAGCGGTCAGCACTTACATCTCAAGAATTAAGACTCATCCAATATATATCAGGGAAGACTTTCAATTAATTTAAAAAAAGGTATTAAGTGTATTTTTTAACAAAGTTAGAGTTATTACTCTATTGATATGTATGATTCTATTAAATAATTCCCCGATAGAAATCTGCTTTCTTCATTTTAAAGACTGTTTTTACAGCGGATCACAGAGGACGGATTATGATCTTTGTCACATGATGCGACGACAAACACCTGAAGCTCGACATCAGCAAAACTAAACCAGTCAGCACAGAGGATTTACACCATCAACACAGTTCAAGGTGAACAATCAGGATTAGCATCACCAACCAAATGACGAAAAATAAGGTCACAATCTCTTCATCTGTTCCTGATGTTGACCTATGACTTTTGGATATAAAATGTAATGATTTTAACATTTCAGGCATATGAGAAATGTTATGTTTTTTGCCAAAAGTGCATTTTGTGAGGCTTACAGTGACCTTTGACCACCTAGTTCACCTAGTTTGACCACCTCCCTTTCGTCTGTGCTACATGTTATGAAATTCCTCCCGGGATGTTTCTTCTTAATAACAGCAATGGGAATGAACAGGCGGTCAAAATGACCTCTGACCTCTAAAGTCTACTCAGTTCATTTTTGAGTCTAAGTGGATATTTGTGCCAAAACCTGTAGAAATTCATGAGACATAATGTTTACCAAGAACTGGAATTATGTAAGAACAAACTGAAAACATAGTGCCTTCGGCCACAGCTGTCTCCAGAGAGGTGGCAAAAAAAGAAGCTGCAGACTTGCTTGAGATAAGGTGCATGTTCTCAATAAAAAATCCCCAAATCCATGTACATACTTTTACTTTTCATCAAAGCTACATGGATTTCTGTGACATTGCAGCAACTATGATGAACAGGAACTATTTTGAAAGGTTTTCAATACTGGTGAGCTCATTTGGTTTTTAGAAACTTTGTCACAACAGACTTGAGAGTTGGGTACAAAAAAGCCTACTAAGTTACGTTTAAGTGTATTAAACATCATGATTGTAATTTCTTTCATCAAAAAACTCTAATCCTTTACTTAAAGATGATATGTGGAATTAGAGATTAAATTTAAACATGCATTTATACACATGAAATCGGTTACACATACTTGCAATCATGATTGTTTTGGAGTTGCCGCCCAGGCTGTCTTTAAGCAGCCAGGTTAAAACTGAGTCTCTGTAGGGGATGAAGCAGTGCCGTCTTCCTCCTCCACCTCCTCCTCCAGACAGGGAGCTGCTGTGGCTTCCCACCGTGCTGCCTTCGCCCTCAGAGGCCATGCTGTTGATACTCTGACAGCTGCTGGACATCTGGGAGTTCTGGGCTGTGAAGGCAGTGTGGAGAAGAGGCAGTTCAGGCAGTTATAGAGACAGTGTTGATATCAGAGGGAATTTTGAAGGAAAAATGGGATTTTTTTTAACACTATTACATGAAATTCAAACTGAATCATCATGATTTACCAAGAGCAGATATGACGATGCCCAAAGTGACCAGTGACTTGTTGATGTTGGAGCCCTCTGTCAGTCTGTCCCTGCAGTAGTGGGGGTCTGCTCGCTCACTGTCAGACACGACACAAACACAACATGAGGTTCTTGTCATTCACAGTGTTTAAAGAAACAGATCATTAAATCAGAATGTGCAGTGAAGAATTAAGAAAATCTCAGGGCAGTAGCAAAGATCCACTAGGGGGCAGATTTGTCAATAACTTTGTCTCAAAAGATCTTGATGGAAAAAAAAATCACACAACAGAGGGAAATGACAGTCCTACCTGCCAGCCAAGTCCACCAGGTTGATCCTGCTGACAGTTTCGGAAGGGAGGTTATTTTCTAGGATTGCCTGTGAAGAGAAGACAAGAGTGATCAGAGAAGATCTGTAAATAATAAAAAACGCTGTCTGAAGTGTGGCTGTGTACAAGCTGACTGGAGGACTGAGAAAGATGATGACCTGTGTGTACTGGATGGTGAAGATGGCGTGGGATCTGCTGCTGGCATCATGGTTGTGGGTTGCTGCTGTGATTCGGTTGGTGATGCCCTCCTCCAAAAGGTCCATTGCCTGCTTACAGTCTGAGACCAGGTGCTGCGACAAATCTAGTTAGAGAGAAATGAACAGAAAAGCAAAATGGTAAGAAAAAGGTGCAAATACACATATGTAAACCCTACAAATCCACAACAAGAATGCAAATTAACATCTGTAAGAGTGAGTGCAGCTTAGGTGCATTCAATTGTGCATTATCAAGATGCACATTTTTAGGTTGCTGGTAATTTAAACACATGTTATTTTATACAATTCTCCAAAAACATATGCAAAGGAAGGAAGAGAAAAACACAGGGGACAGACTAAACCTATACAGAGTCACATTTTAGGGTTAGGGTTGTGTATGCCCTGGAAATAAGGTTACACTAATACACTAATTAAAAATACATTTAAACTACACTGTTTTTAAAATGGAAAGTTATGCTTATGACACTGCAGCATATAAGAAAATAAGAAAAAGACATTCAGGCAGAGAAGCAAAGGGACAGAGATGGAAAAAAGACACAAACAGGAAGCATCTCCCATTAATAATTGCTCACATGTGATCCGTAATCATTTCCCACAGCATTTAGCGACAAAAAACTACAACATTGTTCCACTTCCAGGCATGAATCACATACCTTAAGTGACCGTAAAACACATGCACAAACATTTCACATTTCAGTTTAATGGTACAAGAACATGGGATTACTTGTATTGATTGTTTAAAATAGAAACATTTAGCACAAGTAATTGAATTATTTAGAAAAAGAGTGACTGTGAAACACTGATGGACTCGTGTTGACAGAGGAGAGCTTGAAGTCCTACATCTGCTGTGTGTGTGTGTGTGTCTGTGGTGAAGTGTTCTCCTTGGAACCGCAAGGAAATGACTTCACTTCCTCTGGTCAACTGGGATTTCTCTTGATACAGACAATGAGTGGATGTGGGGCTTTAAACATAGAGAGGCGGGTGAATGAGAAGGAGAGGAAGAATGTGGAGGTGGAGGATGAGGAGATACAAGGAGAGGGAGGAAAAAAAGTGTAAGACAAGCTAAAAGAAAGAGGAGTCTGAACCAGAGCCAAGATGGCCTGTTCTGGATCGGATCAAAAGCTGAGCAATGGAGCAAAGTTCCACCACTGACCACAGACCACGGTGACTTACAAACTAAACTTACAAGACACGAGAATTACTCAGAATACTGCAGACCGTGTTACACATCCAAGTCGGTAATTTGATTAAATTACGTGTCTGAGTGTGTATGACAGTGTAGAGCCAGAAATTGTACCTTTGCTATCCTCTCATCTCCAATTTCGTACTACCAGACAGATTTTCTCTTTTACTACATTCAGTGACGTTTGTGTGTATAGTACATTGTAGACTATGCAGAGCTCACAGCCGCTGAAAGCACTTTATTTTAGGTGCATTAAAAAACATGAAAAGTTGTGCTGTATGCTTTACACACAAAGCTGCTGCAAAAATATTAAAACCAGCATTTTTCTGTGCACAGATTTGGTATCTTGTTTTCCTCTTTGTGAAAAGATCCCGGCAGGGTAATGAGAATATGCAGCCTCTAGCCTCTAGTTAAGCATTTAATCGGACAGAAAAAGACAGAAAGCAAAACTGAGATGTGTAATTTTTGAGCTCAGTGTTTTATGCAATTACACCTGGAACTGTTGGGTCATTAAATTTGATCCCTTTACTTACTTTGTGTTTTAAGGATTTGTTTTTATAACAATCCTGAGCTCTCTAGCGTTGTTGCACAGGTTTAGTTTATTTCTATTATCTATGTGCATTTGTGTGTATTTATATATGGACTGCATGTAATTATTTTTGCTTACAATGCAAATGAATTAAGTAAATAAATAAAACAAAGACATTACTTGGTTTTGTGGGATGCGCAAGTTAAGAACTGACATCCTATGTAATACAGTCCTGCTGAGAAGGTAATGAAGGGATACCTGAGAAGTACAGTACTGTGTACGTCTTAATTATCTACCTCTCCACAAAGTATGAAACACACTCACCTTGTACATACGGTCCTTTCTCAGGGTGTTCTCTGACTCTCAGGGAGGTTTTCTTCTTCTGCTCTCCTTGTCGCAGCAGGTCTCGCACCCGCTCATTATAAATTTCCAGGAAGCTGCAGGGACAGACAGGTAAGACACCATCGTCTGATAAAGACTATATACTTGCTATAATATCAGTGTGAGGTAACGCAATGCCCATTTTATTCATTCCAGCACTGAGATGCATACCATCGGCCTACAAACCGTTTAATTACACATTGCATGAGATGTTTTTGTCAGTTTGTGCTCTGTATTTTCCACAAGATGTCAGAAACAGTTGATCTTTTGGTTCACCTTTCTGTTATTTTGCATTTATTGGAAAAGTAACATTGTAAAGAGAGAAAGAAGGCAACATATGACAAAAGCTTTATTTGAACCGGGTCGTAGTCATGGTTACACGGTCTGCGTTTCAGACCACTGGTCCGACCAGATGACCCAGAAAAACAGTTTACGCTTTGCAAATTATAATTATGGAATTTTTTAAAATGTTATATTTTTCCTTTTGGATGAATGGAAAGGAGAACCATAGAAACCGTAAAATCTGAGCTGTCAAATTAAAATAACCTTCAGTAAATTGTACCGAGGTTGCCTCCAACACAGACAAGAAAATCCAGTTTTTCATTTATACTGTGCAGCCTGCAGCTCTGCAGCATAATTGTACCTGTCTCATTTACATATCATGAAGATATAAGGCACAACTGCACTGTTTAAAAAGGAGGAGACAATCCTACAGAGATGTTAACACAGTACCTGATCTCCACTCTGCTTGAGTTTTGCCCATCAGGAAAAGTGTCCTCAGACCTAAAGAGACCCTGTGAGGAAATGAGAGCTGCTATTTACTTTACATTACAAGACCTCAAGTGGCTGAACTGTCAGTGTGCTTAAGTCTCTCTATTGAATTTAAAATCCACTGATGTACCTGGCAGATCCGTGGGGTCAACCCAATGGAGTCCTGACAAAAAAAACAGAGAGTGAAGGTAAAGTAGCATTACTTACAGCTGTAACATAGAATTGGATCACAGTGAAATGTTGTATTGACTCCAATGTGCCTGGTGAAATCAGTTCAGGTCTAAAAAGTCTGTTGTGTCATGCAGTGATTCCAGTGTCCTCCTCACCGGTGTTCCCATCATTGTGTACGTCTTTCCGGATCCCGTTTGGCCGTATGCAAACAGACACACATTGTAGCCCTCAGAGGCTCCCGACAGCACCGACACACCCAGGTCCTGAAACACCTGCAGACCATAAACACACATTCAATCACAAACACACAAAGAAAGACAGACCGAGAGATGCCTATAAATAACTGGGTGGAGTCGGGCACCTGGAATTCCCTCTTTATTGTTTTCAAAATAGCTAGTCAATTGAAAATGATTCTGTATGAAACTCTAATTATAAATGCTAACAATGAATGCAAACACCTCTGAAAGCATGTTTTACTAAAAATGTGCGTGCTCTTGCAGGCTGATGAAGTGTTTATAGTGAAAGCTGATGTCCTTGACCTTAAGTGCATTGTGTTTTTATATGAGTGCAGCTTTACACCAAGGTTTCACTATCACAATGCTGTGGCACTTGGCCAGTGGCAGGGAGGTAATGTTGCTTCCTGCTGAGGTGTTTGGGTAAGGAGCAGGGAGGTCAGTTAATACTCTGGGTAAACAACTCTGCAGAATGTGTATATGAGAGAAACAAACGAGAGGGTAGAATGACTTTGAAAAGCGGCTGGATCAGGAAAATAAACCTTGCCTAAAAGCGCGGTGGTGAGATGGAGGATCCGGGAGAGTCCCACTCAAAACAATCAGCTGAGGCCTCTTGTTTTGCTTCTCTCTCTGTCTGCTCTGGGAGCCGGAGTCTGGAGATTATTAGCACGAGGCCAATTCACATCCACTTATTTTTATACGAGAATTTTAACTGGTACAAAATAAATGCTGGACATGAAATTTGTGTGTTTTCATATGTTTTATATTTTGCAGTAATTGGGGAAAACTGACATATCAACTGTTTTGGAGGAACTCATTTTACACTTAACATCACAGGTCAGCAGTGCCTTTTTTTCACTCTCTGTGTTTGCATGTGTTACTTGTTAAAGTTACAGCAAATGAACAATGATCAGTTTTGTCCATTTTTGCTTTTCTTTTGTTCATTGCTGAATCAGAACATGTTGCTGAGGACATGTGGCCTCATCTGCAATCCAAAAATTTGGTCCAAAGGCAACACATGCCTTGTGGGGGGTTGGGAGAAGCAACCTGATCTAGACCAGACCTGAGACACAGCACTTTACCCCCAGAACCAAAACACACCCTGGAGATCAGTGAGGGGTCCCCCCATCCGGCCCCCAGGCTCAGACCTGGACCACAGATACCGGTGGGTAAGCACACAGACAGGAGAAGAGGAATGCTCTCAAAGTTACGGAGATATTCAAGGATCAAACATGGGAATCAATTCGGCATACCTCCCATGAGTGCGAGTGTGTGCGATTATTGATGACGATCAGGAAAAGCAAGAACCTGGACCTAAGCCTGTGTATACTCTGGGCTTACAAAATGGCGAGGATAGGTTTAGGTTGGATGCAGTTGAAAGCTCTTGTGAAAGGTCCAGTTCTTGAGAAAGCACCCAGTAAGGATTCAATAGTCATCTGGTTGTTCATAGGAGTGTGTGATTCTGTGTGTGTTAATATTCAACAGCCTTGAGTTTTTTCGCTGAGAAAAGTGAAATGTTCAACACTGATACGGTGGAGTGAGGCTCACACAGAGAGAGGTCTTATCTAATCAAATAAAAACTAAAAAAGAACACACTGTGAATAAACCAACACCAAAGGTTAAAACAGAGACTTTAATATATAGTTAAAAGTACTAATTTCTTGATAAAATGCTCAAGTCAATAGAATTTAGTAAATATGATGTTTTGCTTTAAAAAGCCATGGCTACATAGTTTAAAAACAGTGGGGAAAAAAGCATTTCCTCAATGGATTAGTCATTTTTTTCTATCAAAGTTCACAGTATTCTAAAAAAGTTTATAGTCAACAACTTTTTTTTTAAATGCTTTATTTTGTCCGAATATTTGTCCAAAAACAAATGACGATCAATTTAGCCTCACAGAAAACTAGTGAACAGGTCATATATTCACGATATCCAGGCTGGAACTAGTGACTTTTTTTTGCAATTTTGTTATAAACTTAACAAGAACTTTGATTATAGTTTTACCATTTAGGCCACATAACAAGTAAATACACATAAAATCCTCTGTCCAAGATGTCAGGATTCGCCGCTCTTCTGTTTTATAGTATTGTAAACTGAATATTTTTGAGTTTCAAACTTTTGTTCACACAAAACACGACATTAGAAGTCATCAATTTGAACTCTAAAAGGTATTTTTTAAGCTTTACAGACCAAATACTGACCAACCAATTAACTAAAAAAGTAATTTGTGCATTAATCGATAAAGAAAACAATCATCAGTTGCAGCCTTTAGATTAAAATATGCTACAGTTTTGTGCACATGAAACATCCACCAGTGTTAACTTCAGTGTTTGTCCAAAGGATGGCAGTGTAACATAAAAGAACTGCAGAGCACCTTTTAATAGTCTCCTCTCTGCTGTTTGGGGCCCCCGAGCTTTCATCTGTTGGCTTCAATTTATTTCATCACACTATACTGCAGCTGATCTAATAGCATGTACATTTTGTTGTCACCTAAAGGGAATTTCTTGTCATGCCTCAAAATTGATGTACCTGTTTGCAGCCTCGGACAGTATTTGTGCTGCACGGCCACACAGAGTGTGTGTGTGTGTGTGTGTGTGAGCAGCATACGGCTGCAGACAATTTTACAGATCAGCACACTGACGTACATTCGAACAGTAGATCATGGATTTACTATATTTGGAGAGAGTGTTTTATGTCGAGCTCTGCAGACGTTAATTTGATTATCGCCACAGGAACGTTGGATCCTTTGATCCTCGAACACCCCGAGGTCACTTTCTGCACAATAAAGCTGGATTTCATCCTCTATGCAATACGGAAACAAGCATATTGTGTTTATTAGGTTAGTTTGCATCTTTAGTGTCATGATGCCATCAGATTTGCTCGGAGGAAGTTCTCCATCGTGCCTCGGCGCCCTTCCAAACCCTGACCTCTGACTTCATCTCAAGGCTTTTGATATGAGCAGATAGAAAGACGCATCTCTTTAAGACAGGATGTAATCTCCATAAAGACTGGTGTCCTTCACCCCATCTGATCCTCCCCCCTGCACTTACCCACCTTATCTCCAGGTCCAAGATGGTATCAAGGCAATTTCGCTTAAATAAGACCAGGAAACAATCAGGGCCTTAAGTTAAGTGATGCTGTTGTTGGGGGGGTTTAATTTAATTTAATCAGGATGGAGTCTAAGAAATTCCTTGCTGATACCGATCAGGGACGAGTGTCAGTGTCGTTTTTCTTTGACATTTCCTTGTGTAATGTGCTGTGTTTGTGAGATTTTCTTTGTAAATACGAGCCTCTTCTTTTATTTTCAGTGTCATCAACTGTACACCAAAAACAGCCAACACAGTGGGTCCCATTTTCTGGGACACACAGTCTAAACCAGACTTGAGCATGCCCTCATTATGAGGGTTTGCAACCCCCCGAGAGTGCCCGACCTGACCCCAAAAATTGCTCAATTGACTTTTTCCATCCGCAGTTATGTGTGGTGATGGGGAACCATGACATTTACATTCGCACCACTCCAATATGATCCCTTGCTCGGCGCTAGTTTTTCGACACAGACTATAGCTCAAAACAGGTCACAGGATCAAAAGTGTCTCTCGCCCCGAGGAGCCACTGAGTCGATCGTTTCCATTTCTGCACCAAATGGTGTTTTCTCTCTCTCGCTCGCTCTCTCTCTCTCTCACCAGTAACTTGCTGGAACACATTTAGATCCTGAGTAGAACTCCTCAGTGCCCACTCATCACTCTGCGTGGTGTTTGAAGATTACTACGCTCAGAGACATCCTCACTGGGCATCCAGGCAGCTTAGAGGCCAAAATCCATAATCCCTTACCCTTCATGGGAATTCTCCATGCACTTTAACATGCTGAAATACAGCCCCGCTGCAGCAGCCACTCACGGTCGAGGAACTACTGCAGCCGGAGGCCGAGATAGATGGATGACATGTCTCAATGAATGTGGGAGAAGTGGAGGAAGTTAGATTTAAAAATAAGTTATATACTGCAGATAGTTTCTGCCCGGAAATCCAATCCTAAAGGATGTTTCTTGCGAGGTATTTTTATTTCTGATGTATGCACACTTCTTCAGTCTGTCCGCATGCACTAGTAACTATTTTATGTATCCAATAACAGCCCAAAGGACATTATTTACTGGAAATATAGATACTTTAGTGCCGCACAACCACCTCTACGAGTCGTTTCAATAAAGTATTTCCTTTGAGGCTTTAGTGCCTTATTAAAAAGCGTAAATAAGTTTAGTTTCTTGTTTTAGTGGTCTGCATGAACAAGTAATATGTAAAGTTCAGCTGTTGCAGCTGAAGGACCTGTGGGGTTTAGTTTTTCCTCCTCGAGGCTACACTCTGCCGCTTTTTCAGTCTACTCTGCTAAAATCATGTAATAGCTTTGGGAGTTTGTCTCGCAGCAAACAAGAATAATAAAAGTAATCTCATATTCACATTTGGTATTTTCTCATTATGAAAGTGCTTTTTGAGCGTATATCCCTTTTAATTTTTAAAAATTTTTTTCTAAGAGGTAGACGGAGAGAAAAGGTCAGAGCAGGTTTTAGTCAAACATCAGGCAGCAGGGTCACATAATGAACCAGTGGTTTCTCACTCTGCACCATCTGTGCAAATGTTTTTAGATCGCCATCATGTGCAGGTGTTTTTTTTTTTTTTAAATCTTCTTTCCAGCTTTTTAAGCAACATCTCCGTCTTTCAGACAACATATGTTTTCCTGTAACACGTTGGGCTCTAACTCGGGACAAAATGTCAGCGTGAGCGCCCTTGGTCAGCGAGGAGCTGGACTGCTACCCGGCACCACCAGCCTAACCTGTATCAGAGCGATGCAGCCCCGTCTCCCTGCTGTTTGGCATGCTCCGTGGCACCGAGCGCTGAGGGCAGAGCGTGTCACCGAGCTGGCACCGGCCTGAACTCGTTCAAGGTTACTCTTTGATTTAATGGTGATGCATTTTTTAAAACCGCATCATCCCTCTCTCTCTTGCCACCGCACCTAGTCCATCTCTGTCACAAACACTGGCTGTGCGTCTCACCTTTAGCAGTGGAAGCACCAGGAGAGGTTGTTTAAGATATAAATCATGGGCAAACGAAGTACCGGGCTCCGGTGCAAGCTGGCCCTGATTGTTTTACCTGGCGGCCTGTTTTAAAGGCAGGATGGCGAAGGAACGCTGCACTATATATTTAGACCATGACATCGGAAAATGGTCCACTCATCATGTCGACAGCTCTTTGTGTGGGTGCTAACAATTAATACTGGCTTCAAAAGCCCTGATGTTTAGATGCATAATCAGGTGCTGTGGTAAAAAAAACACCTCAGTGATTTGTCTTTGCCCCTTTGAAGATGTAAATGATGGAGAAAAGTATCAGTGTGTTGTTTAGTGTGTCTTTGTCTTGTATAAATAGCATCACCTAGCTTTATGCTCCGGATGATGTTTCTGACAAGGTGATTTTCAGTAATCATCAGCTCTCCCTGCTGTTGTTTCAGTGAAAATACACTGACAGCAGTTGTGTATTGTAAAAATAGATTTTTCAACCAGTTGCTCTTCTCCTCTGAGGTGCCGCCGCTTGTAAACGAGCCTAATTGTCAGAGGTCGGCATCTGTGCACGGTCGCGTCAGATATATTAAGCTGATCAGACAACGTTTAACTTTTTTTTTTCTTTTCTTACCTGAAATTAAATCTGAGCTGTTCAGGCACGAGAACATCAGCCTTTGTGTTGTGTGGCAGCCTGTTATGGATGGAGATGAGGATTTCTGATAAAGTGATGAATCGGAGGATAGAAACGGGTCACATTCATGAGCCATGTAATCCTCTTATATCTCATGTCTTTTTGGAAGGCACACGCATCTTTGTCATCGATACTTGTGTGTCTGGTTTTAAAAAGCCGCCTCTCTCAAGAACTGAAAGGCTGCGTATTTTTCCCTCAAGACTAATGAGGAACCTGATGAGCAGAAATGAGTTTTAACAAGTTCAAGTTAAGATACCGAGGGACACTGATGTTCTGCCTCAAGGATTTTTTGGGGGAAACCAAGACTCTGATCAGCTGCGTCATATTAAGAACATATAATTATTTATTTATTGATAAAATTTAGAAATGTGTCATAGTGGCTGTGCGATGCAAGCAAGAAGGTTTTATGGGAATTGCTCACATCAGCTACTTTTTCTTCTGCAGTTCTTCCCTTTTGTCTCTTTTGTCTTGTAAAGCTAATAATTAAGCAATAGATAATGACAGGCCATGAACTTCAAATTGCATAACATCTCACAGCCTGAGCTATTGCTTTTATAAAACGGTTACCGGTTAATATCAACTGGGAACTTAATTCATTCATTAGTCATTGTTCTTAAAAAAGAAAGTGGTCCTCCTGTCAGCCTGCACATAGTGATGTGGTTGCTATGCAACCTGCTAGCTTAGAGACGTAACTTAGCCCGAAGCCCTGTTAGCTTAAGCTAGCCTAGCCTACTAGTTACATCTGCAGTCAGTCTGACCTTATAACCTGTTTTATCAATTAATCAATAAGCTTATTTGCCACATTAAATCACATAAGGTACAACAGCTGGTCTCCAGTACGGCACTGTCCTTCCTGCTGAATGTGAACCGGTCAGATATTTAATTTCAGCTATCTGATTTATAAAATAACATACAAACTTTTCAATTCTAATTTTCATTTTCATTTATAAAGTATAAATCTGACAGCAAATTCAACCTGGAAGCTGATCTCTAAAGGATAATAATTAGGTAAAATTTTAGGGTAAAGCTCATAGCTCTTCCCTATAATCTTTTGCCACATCCATAAAAGTTGTAGTAAAAAAATTCACTTTAACTTATGGAATTTAAAGCGTTTTCCCTTAACTTTTCCCATAAAGTTAAGAATAGATCCTGGTTAAGGCAAGTTATTCATCTTAACCCTAAGGTTAAAATGAGAGAGCAAGAAAGACTCTAGAGAGGTTCAAGAGTTTCACTAGCAGCTCTTTAGTTTTAGTCTTTGTCAGAGTCCTCAAATTTATCAACACAATAACCATGAGGAGGCGGTTGTGCATATGATTATTTTGACTGAATCACTATGAGTCATCTGGTTCACAGAGTGTTGTCATACCTGCTGTGAACTTCTTAAATGTTTCCCTTGAAAAAAACTCCCTTATTATAATAAACTTAAACTAATACATATACTAAGTGTTTTTATACAATAAAAACAAATGAAAAAGACAAAAAAACATGATTCAGCCAACTAACGAACCTGAAGAGCATTGAAAACAAACATTAAAGACAAAAGCAATAATGAAAACTAATGAAATGTGCAAAAACTATAACATCTTCATAGTTTCTAGGATGCAACTTTTTTCTTTTTATTTTCTTTGTTCATGAACCAGTCACAACTTCTGAAAGAGCAGCAGGGTCAAACACACCTTCTCATTAAAGTGACCATGTGTGAGTTGCTTAAAGAAAATAATGAATAGGTCCAAAACATCGACTCCTTTCTCGAATTTTCAGGTTAAGTCATAAGCTCTCAGACAGTTTTCAGTTTGTTAATGCTGCACCTGATTAATAAAATGCTGGAGGTAATTTTTTATTTTAATTAGCAATTAAACTTCTAATTTGTTTTCATTATTATTTGATTCTCCATTTTTTCTATGAAGGGTCATAAAATATATAAAAATGCTCATCACTGTTTCCCATAGCCCCTGGTGACATATTCAAATTGCTTGTTTTAATGCAAAAACAGACCATAATTCAAAATTATTCATTTTACATTAATAGAAACAGTAAAACACCGAAAGCTTTGACATTTAAAAAAGGCAATTTGTTTCTTTTTTGGGCACTTTTCCCCTTATGCTTATCCATTTGTCTATCTTTTTCTTTATTTCAGTTGAGGGTCTATCGATGCACTCGTGTTGTATTTTGAGTGGACCAGAATGCCTTGCGGTGTAAATATGTGAATTTTTTAGACTGTGTAAATAACAGTTATAATAAATGACTCAACTTGACCAGGGTCAAAACGAGAAATTGTGCATCATAATGTCTGGCTTTGGTTTCATTTTATTTTTTAATTGGAATAACGGTCACTCTGTCAAAGGAAGCTGTTTCATTTGTCACCTTGGGCTTTAGGCAATTTCAAAGGGGCAGTTTTTACATTTTTTCTGATGTTTCGTACTTAGACTGTTGGATAAACTTAATTATTACCTCAAAAACATATAGGATTAATTGAAAATAAAAATAGTTGTTGGTTGTACCCTTGTAAATAGCCTTAATGATCAAGTGATTATCATAATATTTGTCTTTTGTGTAATCAAGGTTGTTTAAGAATTAGATTTATTGTTAAAAAATAAAATTACAGTTATTAAAATTACTGGGTTAACAGATTAAGCACTTGTGTCAGATAAAATACTGTATCTGTGTGCAGAAAACTATTGAGGACCAATTAAACCAAAGACAGAAGGTTTTTTAATTGATAGATGAGCACAGTAGGTGCACGTTTTACCCAAAAACAGTCATGAATGTATTTTATTAGAGTCCAATATGCCAATGATACCACTATATTCCAAAAAAAAAACCAAACAAACACAAACATTGGATCAAAACAACCACATTTTTATAAGTTTAACTGGTCACCAAGTTACGCCAGTCTTGTGTCTGAAGTGTAGGGACCGTTACTGCTTTTTAGCGTCTAACTGCAAAAAACAGCTTACACAAGATGCTGCATCTCAAACTGTTACACTCTTCAATATTTCTTTCATTTTTCAGATTCTGTTAAATCAGCAATCTGATGCTTATTTTTCTGTTACATTTGCTGTAATTTGATATAAATGTTTGAGTGTCAAAACCCTCACAGCCTGTTAAAAAAGGGGGGAGTTTTAGCAGCCTGATAGAAAGTGAAAACGGCTCTCGCCTTCACATTATGTGGGAAAGAGTGGAGACTTCTGGTGTTGAAAGCAGCCGAGACATCCAGCTGACAGTTATTTGAAAGCGGCCTAATTTTCGTTGGGATTCATCATGAGCTGAGTAGCATTAGATCATAGATGTGCAAACAGCAAAATGGGGGAATTAGACAGTCGTCGCCGTCGGCCATTATCCATTGTAGTAGGAATTGACAGTCTTACCATGCTAACATCCATTAGAGCAATTAGCTGCACCACACAGGTGCCTTGCATTTCAGTTTGTGAAACCTTTTGTTAAAAGCCTTCAAATATTCTTAATTTCCACACCCTTCCAAAGAGAAATCTGTACACCAAATGTAATATAAGCAGCGGGACGGAATTAAATAGAGCGTAAACTTAATTTCATGTTGCCACAATTCATTCGATTCATATGGGCTTAATAGTATTGTTCATTTTCCTGCATATTTAGGGGTGAAGTGTTCGTACCTGGTTATGTCTGGGGGGCATTAAGTCTGACTAATGAAATGACTCTATCCTCTGTGGCGTTTTAATCTATTCACTGTGAAAGTAATTGACAAGCCCACAGTATGTGCATTAGGATAGCTCCGGCACCAAAGGACAGCTGTCACTAAAGCAATTAAAATGACAAAGGTTAATTAATTCTCTCCAGTTTTTACCTGATATGAGACGTTCACAATGAGTGAGTTTTCATTTCCGGAGGAGTAATAGTGTTTTGAGGAGAGTAATTTATTTGTGATTTAAAAAAATAAAAAATAAAAAAAACAAAACGAAACACCAGCTTTTGTCTGATAGAGTCTTTAATATGTCAATACGTCACACAAAACTGTGCCCCAGGACAGCTTCAGTCCCAGATTTGAAATGAATTCTGCAGCAGGACATGGTATGAAATGACAACTAGTTGTTTTTTTTCTTTTTTTAAGTAAGATACCTACTTTATCTCCTGTAGCAGCAAACAAACAAAATGTGATTTGTTTTTAAATGAGGCTTGTGAGGATGTTTCACACTTACACGTTTCATCCGTAGAAACGTCCGTAAGTGGGGGGGAAAAAAACCCAACAAAAAAACAAGGCTTTACATTTTTTCACCGTAGTTGTGGGGGTCAAGCGGAAGAAAAAACCAAGACACAAATAATTACTATGCCAACCAACTCTGACACCACGAGAGCAGAACCCAAGAACTTTCTAATCCACCTAAATGTCAAAGCAACGTTCGCAGCCCTCCCTCCGTGTGAATCTCCACAGGCTGCCAAAAGGCCAGTGGTTAGTCATCTGTTTACTCCTGCAGCTGCTGGGTGTCATTGGGACTCTGAAGGAGAAATCCCATGATTCTCTCTGCCATTTCTGACAGCTCCCGCCCAGACCACATTAATCAGGGATTGTGGGCGAGCTAGGGGAAAGACGGCAGGCATGGATGGCTCCGGCCCAGGACAACTGAACCGAGGGAGGAGATCTGGGCCTGGAGATAACTTAGACGTCCAAACACTGCCGGGTTGTAATGCTGCCGGTTTCATTCATAGGCATTGAGCTCGTTAAATGGACAGTTTCTCTGGGGAGACGGCTAGTTTTTCTTGTTGCCGGGTAAAATGATGCTTTGAAATGAGCATAATTCAAGAATCATTGGCTCTAAAGAGGAGTTAAATGAATCCAACCGCTCCCACTTGTGCAAATTAGTCTCCAAGACAGAGATTAGCTGCTGAATTTCAGTTATTAGATATGTGAGATCGGTTTGAGTTTAATTTCTGAAAAGCCATATTTCCTGCATTTTAATTATGAAACTGTACTGTCTACATCCCCTCTGTTTAATCATTTCATTGACTTGCACTGAAGATACAGTCAGTGATCTGAAAGTTAACAAAAGATTAGCCTGAGTGCTGGAAGCCAAAACATAAAAGTGGAACTTGCTGTCACTTCCAAAATGATTGACGGGTGTTTTAATAAAAGGACTAATACTAGACTTAATAACTAAGTTATTCATATTTCAAGGTACTACAGATTTTAATCAGTAATGCTCTTAAATACAGAGGTAAAACAGCCCAATATTTGCAATTATTATAAGATTTGAAAACAAAAAAATGCAGCTTTTTTATCTTTTGTTAACTCTTTAACCTTAACAAAATAGATTTTTTGGCAACAAGCTAAATATGAACACGTTATCACCTCATAAAGCTAACATGTTAGATTCTTATTTACACTTCCAGGAGACATGGAGGGTAGTTAGTATTCATTTGGAGCCTTGTTTTTGGCCACCTGGCAAGTAGAAGTCTGATATTCGTGCTTGTTTACTTTCTACAAACTCCTGGGGGAAACATCTGGCTCTCGAGCTGCTAAAGTTCACCAATATGTTCATCAGCTAGTCGCTAACTGTGGCTGTCGGCTGTTTGGTGGTCGGCGGCGGCAGCGTGCAGTGGATTTATCAGAGCTTTTTTGGTATAAAAAGCTGCCTGCTGCTTCTGCTGCTGGAAACACTTCTGATGAGAGCGAATAAAACAGAAAAGTTGAGGGCTGTAAACCCAAACCGATGCCCTTTATGATGCCCTTTGCGTTACAATATTGATTAACACAGCTTTAAGTCATATTTGTAAATACATATGAAACACATATTGTCCTTTTTAAACAGTACATGAGATGATATGTTGCATTTACCCTCAGACGACATCCATGTGGGAACAGATCCATCTCTCTGCAGCTCTCACACCAAACACTTTTGTGCCAGACTGTTTACACTTGTAAGATTATGTGCATAATGAGGCTGCATTGTCTCTGCAAAGTGCTGCTTTAATTCTTTGAAGCTGAACAAACTGTGCCTGGCACATTTGGGTAAGGGTGGAGGGATATCAAAGTCACTTTATTGAGATGAAAGAACTGGCCCAAACAGCAATCGGAGACATTAGTCATTCCTTCTTCTCGGTGACAGAAACATGCTCTCAATTTACGAGTCAGGTGCTTCCAGTGATTTCTGCCAGCCTTGTTCCTCCACATCATAAATTCCTCTTTATGCTCACTCATCCCACAGGCAGACCCCCATTCTTTGGCCTGCCTTGTCAGAAAATACACCCCATGTTGGCACATTGGATGCTGTCCAGGCAGCCATTAGCAGTTACTGTGTTGCGTATACCGTGGCGTGCACTATGAAAGAGCACCGAATTTAAATAGACAGCAGTGATTGCGCCCCTAGGTGCACATTTGTGCTTTTTTTTTTTTTTACAGGTTTTCTATCGGCACTTTAATTCATTCTTTCTATGGTGTTGACTCTGCAGAGCTCCCACTTACACTGTGTTCATTTCCTCTAAATGCTTCACGTGGAGCCACTGGCTCCCAATTTATGTAATGAAGGTTTAATAGCCAATTGGAACATCCAATATCATTAACAGCCAGTGTTAGTCTCATCCAGATTTTTTTTTTTTTTTTTTTTTTTTGTGATAACCAGAGGTGCAAACGTTTGATAGCTGGAATGTGAGATTAGCACCTGCTGTTTAAAGTATGTCCTGTCTCCTCTGGAGCAAGAAAAAAAAACACATTTTAAAACATCTCACATTTTAACAGGGTTGGGTTTTTTTCTATTTCTGCCTTTCGTTAGATGAACATTTTTTTTTTTTTTTTAGGAAATCATCCCTCTGCATCACTTCAATATCTTCCTCCCCTGCTTGTACTAATATCTATTTTTTAAAATGATTAATTTAGTTTGTACAGTCAGATATTTTTGGATGCACTGTGGCTCTGACACGTCTTACCACAGGCTGCTTGTCATGTTTGTGATGCAGGAGTTGGAATATATTATACTGGACTTGTTAAGTCATAAAAGTAAGAGCAATGTCTAAATGTCTAATATGGAAATGCAGGACCGAGGAAACAGCAGAATTAGAGCACAATTATGTTTGATTTTTTTTTTTAAGGTGCAGAGCAGAAAATGATCCTCTGTATCTCTGTCATCTCGTGTGTCTTCTGAAACTTTTTATTTATTTATTGCAACATTTACTTGCTTATGTTTGATCTGATGGGAGCCCTCCACTGGTGTCATTTGCTGAGAGCTATTCGTGGCCTTAAAACTGCTAACACATAACACAGAATTGAAACAGTACTTTTTTTTTCATC
>JAUZTA010000030.1:3325053-3340632 GCA_034780835.1 Ctenochaetus striatus | reverse complement strand
AAACCTGAATGCTATCTGCTCTTGGCGAGGCTGTGATAAGGCGCAGGCGTCCGCTCTTTGAAACAGGAAGATAAACAACCCCGGCTTCCCTCAGGAGCTCGGAGGATATTCTATGGGCTGGACCCCCGAACAGCCAACAAATTCCACCTTTAATAGAACCACCGGAGGAGCCAGATGACTCGGCGGTGGGCTGCGCAAAAAAAAAAAAAAAACCTTGCGAGTAAGAATGAAAGTGTGTGTCAGTTTTCATTTGCCTCAATGCTGCGGCTGCTGTGTAGGGGAGGATTTGTGGGTGCGACAGTTCTAGTTTAAAAGAGCTCGAATGGAGAGGCGACCGGCTGATGGCAGATTTCAGATGCCACTTTGCAATGTTGATTGGACGGCGTGAGTTCAGGGTTCTGCTGCAGCACTCCGAAAATTAAAAGAGTTGTTTGTGCTTTAACACCACACTGTGAAAGTTCTGTGGATTTATTTTACTTTTTTAAAAAAATTTTAGGTATTAAACTTAAGCTCTTATCCAGAGAAGCTTAAAGTGTGAGGAGTTATTAAGGGTTAGAGTTTGGCTCAAGGACATGTGGCTGCTGTGGGATCAAACCTGCGACCTTTCGGGTATAAGCCCTCAAATGTTGCTGCTCTTCTCCCAGCAAAAGCTTATTTTAATCTAATTTACAGCTTTCAGATGTCATGAACCACAACTATTTCTGCCATAACGCTTTAAAAAAAAGAAGGAATTTAAGAAGGAAAAACTAAATAATTGGTTTATGAAATATCTGTTTCAGATTAAAAACCGCTTTTCTGTGTTTGAAAGTAATGTTCCTCCAGACGGGAAGCCAGTTTAAAAGTCTTTAGTGTGCTGATGTCGTCTTTTTGGAGTATTTTCCAACAGGGCACTTGGGAAATGATTGTTGTCATAGTCATTTTCAGTGAATTTAGCTTGTCTCGCCTTGTGAGGTCCCCCAGTAGTTGAGCTGATGGATCAACTGAGGGCATTTGACGCCCACTAAGAGTTTAGGTCTTTACTCTCCCAGTGATATCAAAGTGTTACCTGAGGGGGGTCAGAGATGATGACAAATCACCAAGTGTGTCAAGACATCACAGGCAGCTGTGGATGAAGCCGAGTCCTATCACTGCAGCAGCGCTTTGAGAGGCCAGGGCACAATTATTACCATGACTTCTGAGGAGGATAAATACTGTACGCGGACAGACTGCGGGATATTAGAGCGGGGCAGTTTGAAGAAGAGGAGGAGGAAGGAGGAGGTGGTGGTGGTGGGGAGGAAAAAAAAAAAAAAACCTAGCCACCAGTTTTTTCAACTTACCCAGAGGAAAAATGCATAATCATATTATTTCACACACGACTTGGTTCAAAGGCGGCCAAAATAAGTTTGTGAGGTTCCCATGGGTCTGTCAATCTGTTGAAGGAGCTGCAGGCGAAAGCTTAGGATGCACTGAGTACGAAACAATTATGATCATCCCATTAAAGCATAGCGAAGCAATTTGGCAGCCCAGTCTGGGAAAAAAAAAAAACACACACACACACATTGCCATCAAGTGATGCTGTGAGATCAGCTCGCGCCGCCGTGATGCTGCTTTACGTCTAAGTCACATATTTAATGACTTGTGTTTGTCTTTATGTTGTGACAAAAAAGGAGGAATCCATGTTAGTTTATGTTATTGCCTCTAAAAGCGAAGAATCTCGGCGTTCCTTCGAAGCGGGAAGGCTTCGTAAAGTACAAGAAAAAAAAAAAAGGGCGGGGGGTGAAATGATTAGTGCGCTTAGTCAGCTGTGAAATTGAGTTTATGGTTTTCAAGACGGTGAATTCAATTCGATAATGGGTATTAAGTTGTAGAGAATAATTAATAGTAATTGACTTCTTTCCATCACTATGCAAATTAAACACAGATAACACCACGGGAGCTTTTTAAGGCCAGTCAAGTTTGTAGGGATTAAGTTTATGGAATTTTTGTTGGAGAGAGGAGTGGCTCCTGTTCTGCTTTGATTGCTTTGTTGACAGATTTATCAGTGGGTGAGGGGTTACTGTCTCTGCAAGGATTAAAGGAATTGGGTTGTCACAAACTGTCAAGGCATTGAGTTAGGAGCATTCTGGTATGTTTGTCATAATGGGCTCAGGCTGTTCTCCGCCGCACCGTCAAATATATTCTTATTGAACTGCATCTGTAAATGGGAGAGAGGAGGGGGGAAAAATGCAAAGGAAGGATTGAATGGATAGTGCTGAGGAAGAAATATCCAGCGGGAATGTGTGTGTGCGGGTGGATTTGTCAGGATGCAGATTTGGATTTGGGAAGCTTGTGTTCACACTGACGTTTGTCAATTCATAAAGATGTTATTGAGTCCGGAGCAGAGGAGCAGTTTGCAAATCTGGTTTGTGGTGGTGAGATTTGTCATTACAAGACTCAAATGGGAGGAAAACAATTTAAAAACATGCCTTTGACTCCATTATAACACATGTAAAATTAGTCTGCAAAAGAAATGACATTAGACTTTCGCATTATCCGGCTGCCTCTCATGTGATCTTACAGCAACAATAAAACTAAAAACTTGATTGAAAGCTTGATTTCACATTAAAAGCTCCTGTTGTCTTTTCACAACCTGAAACTCACTCAAGAACATTTCTGTTTTGTTTGCGAACGTTCCTCGATATTTCCTGCTCACCAGACAAGCGCAAACATTAATCACAGAGATCGCAGAGATGTCAAATAACACGAAAATTAGAGAGAATGTAAAATCAAATTGACATTTAACTCACCAGAGAGATGGCTGACAGCAGCAGCAGAGCGGCGGCCCACAGACATGTGGTCGTCATGTCTCTCTGTGGAGCGTCTCCCCTCATGTCAAACTGTCCTTGATCTTCTCAGCCGCACATTTGAAAAAAAAAACCAAAACAAAACAGAAGGGAAAAAAAAACACAAACCCTCCTTCTGACGCGAGCCGATATCAGCTGCACAACTTGAGGAGAAATAAAGAGTGAGGAAGGCGGTCCTGATGCGAGAGAGCAGAGATGAATCTTCTGAGGCTCATTCAGGAGGGTCAGATGTCTGCTGTTGAAGCCTGTTTACGGGGTCGGGGGGGGGGGGTGATTTTTTGATGAGGGGCTCGGAGGCGCCGTGGTGAGGAGCGAGGTGTTTGTACATCTGAGTGTCAGTGTGAAGGGATGTTTTATATAGCGCGCTCTGAGGTTCAGAGAGAGAGAGAGGAGAGCGGGGGGAGGGATGGAGAGACAAATAGAGTGAGTGAGGAAGGGGGGAGGGAGAAAGAGGGGGGTCGGCAGAGAAGGAGGTTCACAATATAGACTTTTGGGAAGCAACTTTTCTTTTAACGTCGTCGGTGGGTGACATCTAGTGGCCATTTTGTTCCTCTGCACCAGCTGCTGTTGTGAGTGAAGCTGGTTGGTCAGAGGCCGAAACGAAGGCGTCTGATGGTCATGAACTCGTCACAACTTACTCTCTAGAAGAAAAGAATATTTAGCAGAGGTGAAAACTTCTGTCACATGACCCAAAGTCACATGACTCAAGTCGCAAGTTTGATAACTTTAGACAAAATCAGAAGAGATTTGTGACTCAGCTTGGACTTTAATTAACTGCCTCCCAAGATTTACTTTGTTTGAATCGATTCGGCAGCAATCAGTTGAGTTGAGCTGCAGGAGAAAACCATGAAGAACTGATGTAACATCACTGAGCTCCCATTAGACAAAATGATACCAATAATTTTGTGTGTGTAAAGACACTCTGGTGGTCACGAAGATATATGTTGCAGTATGCAAAGTGTGTGGGTCAAATATAACAGAAGAGACACTTTGTACAGTATGTGAGTCGCACATAGGAGCTCTGTTGTTAAAATGGCATCACAGTTGGTGAAGAGCACATGTTGACTTGTTCAGGACTCAAAACTTAAAGTTTGAACTTTGGACTTCAGTGTAAAGACTCAAGACACACTTGTGACTTGCAAAACAATGACTCGGTCCCATCTTTGATATTTATTCCTACGTTAATGTGTAGTTTATGCTCTGTGCTGTGTCCCGTTTAAGTACTAAAAATGTCTTATAGGAATGTTGTAGCTACATATTACTCATCGCTGATAATGTGAGGAAGTGCATGACCTGAAATTATAAAATTATAAAGGTTTTAATAACTAAATAATGACCAAACTCACTTAAGTGAACATTTGAAAGCACGGTTAACAGTTCAATAAGTGCATGGGTTTGTGAACATAATGTTCTTTTGTTCGTAAACAGACAAACATCTCTATCACAGAGGACTTAAATGATCAATTATAACACTGACTTTCTGTCTCATTTCAAAAAACTCTGGATCCTACACTTCCCATAATGCAACTCGAGAGCAACTCTTAGTAAACATCCACATCTTTAAATCTCTATGTTCCAAGTTTAAAATGTGGACTTTCTGGTTAAAATTTGTAGCCTTCAATGTCAAAATTACTCCACTGAAGCCATTTAAGTAATTTTTTCTGACTCAACAAAGCTCCTCCAGAACCACAGAGGACATGAAACCTTTTCAATAGCAGCTCAGTGTTCACATCCAACCTGTCTGAGAACATTTACAGGTGCAGGAGGAAAAACAGCAACAAAAGAGAAGAAGAGGCTGGGAGCTTAGAAATGTCAGTAGCTTGAAAGCCTCTCATTTTCTGTTGTTACTAAATTGACGCTGAAGAGTAAAATCGGCGGAGTGAACCTTAAAAAACCTTAGTCATCCCATAATCTACATACATACATCTTAACTTGGATCAAAAATCTAAAACGTGAACCCAATCTCACTGTGAACATAGTGTTTAGGCTGCTTAAAGCTCCAGTATTTAGAGTTTAAGAGGGAAATTGTTGCCTGAAATAGAATTAAATATTCATAAATATGTTTTCATTAGTTTGTAATCACCTGAACATATAAAACTCTTTGTTTTTGTTACCTCAGAATGAGCCCTTAGCTCTAAGAAAAGAGCCATAAAAGCTGCAGCTGGACCTTTTCTCCGGTGCTGACACAGCACTGTGGAGATAAAGACTGTCTGTGAGAGACTACAGGAGCCCAGAGGAGACAAACCAAACACAAACTCTAGAGGGTTTTTCTCAACCACTAAAGGTTTTCCTGTATGCTTGCAGAGGAGGGATAAGATGAGGGAAGTTCACTTAGGGTGCGTTCACACCGGAAAGTCCGGACCAAGGGCCATTTTTTTGTTACATTGTAAACATCTGGTCCAGTTGGTTTTAGTTTCACATTTCAATTATGCAAACAGAATAACGGACTTGACATGACAACCCTACATACGTAGTTTCGTGTCCCTATACTTTACATTAATTGGTTTGTTGGCGGGCGTCTGATGTCAGCATGTTGAAAATACCTTGTTTTGTAACTCAATCGTAGCTTTATATGTTTTTTGTAAATGACCCTTGATAAAGTCTTCAAACCAAATGTTAATAAGGCATTTGGTCTCCTCCTTCCTCCACGTAGAGTTCTTTGGCTCATTTTTGGTTTTGGCAATGATTACCTGGTTTTCTGTTTTTCGATTGCCTGCTGCAAGTTCTTGTCATTGGCACAAAGGTCTGAACCTTTGCTTTCACTCTGGACACGAACCAAACCACGGTTCAGTTTGATCCAAACCAAGACCACCTCTTTTGTCGGACCAAATTTTGGTCGTTTGGTCCGGACAATGAACCGCAGGAGGTTTCACACCTGCTAATTTGTTTCAGATTAAACGGAAAAATCTGAAAGTCCGGACCAAACGAGGCAGGTGTGAAAGTGCCCTTAGCTGCAATTTGCAACCTCACCTCTAGATGCAACTGGATCCTGCAATATGGACCATTAAATCTTGAATTACAAATCTTGAATTAGTTTTCAACCCATTTTTGTTTCCTTAAGAGCAAACTGAGCCACATCTGACTCACGTTGGTGACTGTAGGTTGTAATTAGTAGAACTACTTAACAAAAGAGCAAAACTTTTGCACACCTGTAGGTGGACAGGTGTGTGTAAGACTTAGCATTTGCACACAAGGTTCAAAAATAAATTTTAATAAAGTTTTAAAGGATTTGTTAAATAATGTCTAATAACCTCTTATAAACATTAGTGTTTAGAAAATATTATCAAACCATGTTTTATTGACTTGTTTTTTTAATTTCAAATATCAGTACGAGTTTCAGTATAAAACCTCCGGTGATTCCGGATCTAACTGCTTGTTGGTTTTGGTTTTTACATTGGATTTGTTGATAGTTAAGAGAATATGTAAGAACTCACCAGTTTTATCATTTAACGCTAAATTTATGCGTTGATACTGCTGTTGACTACAAAAACGGCTCAATAACTTCTTTGTGTGTTTACATCCGTGTCCGTATTTATTTTCAGTTATTCTTCCCATACATATAAACAACCTGTACAAAACGGCTGAGCCTTTTTCTTCTTTTTCTGCTTCTTTTTTCGTTCCGTTTTTTTCACAACATACAACTTGCATCATGATAACAACAATCAGCAAATATCACACACCCACTTTGCAATATTCAAACTAAACATTTTCTGTGCAATACAAAATAAATGTACACATACTTTTGATATTTTTTTTCCTCCAAAAAAATAAAAAAATCGCTGTTATTTACAAATCCCACAACAAAAAAGTAAACATTCTCCACACCAGTTTGCTTTTACGTTGAACTCAGCAGAAGCGTGTTCTCTTATTATTAACTTGTCGTATAATTTTTGTTACAGATAGTTTTTAACTAGACCTCACCTCTTGTATTGTGAGTGAAAACGATAGAGCACCTATGATACGGATTACTACATGAGAAAGTTTGAAAAACTCTGACGAATACTTTACTAGGTGATCTTAAAAGAAAAGGGAACGCAGTTTTCTTTATGTCGACATGTAGTTATAATGTGTAATACGCTCAAAGCCCCATTCAAGTTATAAAAACTGTTGTACAGGACTGTTAGTAATTGTCAGTAAGGCAGAAATGATGTTTGCAGGACATGAATGGTTAAAATATTTCGGTCTTTCTTTTTCTTTGATCACTGGAAAACATCAGCTTTTCCACAGGTTACTACTGAAGGTTCAAAAAGTAAAAGAATTGAATTGAATCTGAATTTTTTTATGGTTACAAAAGAAACTTTAAAGCAGGTGATTCTGTGAAAAAAAAAAGTCACCTGCTGATATCATGGTTAAATCTTTCACTGCATCCGCGCAGAAATAAAGTGATAACACCAGACGGACTCTACAAACCACAAAAGGTACTTTACTACAACCAAAAAAAAAAAAAAAAAGAAATCGGTTGTGAGAAATAAAATCTATACATATATTTACTTGAGATTCACACCTGTTCTGTAGAATGTGACACACCTAAGCATCTTTTCCTCGAAATGTTCTCGCGTTTGGCGTCGCTGTTCCTCTGCTTCGTGGTTTTGTCTGTGGAAGAGGCAGTGTTTTATGGCAATAGAAGGTAGAAGTCACATGTGCATATCATGCTGCACTAATATAGTGCAATGTAGAGCCCGGAACAAAGAAATGATGGAGGCAGGCAGGCAGTAGTTTCCATGAACAACTGATTGCAGGCTACTCCTCCATCAGCATCATACGGATCAGTTTATCCCACAAACAGGCCTGTGTGCCTCTAAATCGAGCAAAAAAAAAAAAAAAAGAGAAGAGAGAAGAGAAGAAATGCCTCCCTTTTGTTCAAGACTGTAAAAGAGATTTGAGTCAAAACCCAGTTGAGGATTGAGGAAAAAGGAATCCAAACCTTTTTATGGAGATTTTCCTCTCCCTCCTCCTCTTCCTCTCCCCTGCGGTGACTTTTGGCAATGTACGAACCGTCAGAGCATCCTAAGCCTCCAGCTACTCAGCGTTTTTAGGGACAAGCGGAAAAGCGCGGGGGAAGTGTTGGAGCTTGTGCTGCTGTGTTCAGAGACAGCAGGAAAGCTGGGTTTGTCTTCTGCACCCAGCTTTTTTTCCCCCCTTCCATCGGAAGGTGAGTCTTTTTCATCGCAATAATGTGGACATGTTTGGGGAGGGGGGCAAAAAAAAGGCATTTCACTGTCCACGGTGGAGGTCACGAAGGCTCTAGCAAAAGAGAACATACTTTAAAAAAAAAAACAAAAAGACGAGGGGGTGAATGGAGCTCTACTTGAAATGGTTAAACCCCACCAGTGTCTTCGCTAAGAGGATTTTCTGTAATTTCTCCGCTCTGTGACGTGTCCATTCACGCTGCAAACATCCATGTCCCTCACTGTAATGGCTGTGATGAAGTGGGTCTCTGTGACAGGTGAAGTGCTCGGCGAAGCGTCTCCGGGTGGACTACATGTCCGTGTCCCCGTCGTAGGCGAGAGTCAGAGGTTTTAGTCGGTTGTTTTGTTGCCTCTGTCTCTGAGGCCTCTTTGGCTTTTTGCTGTGAGGAAAAGATTAACACGGAGTCAGAAAGGCTCTTGGAATAATTTAGCAAACAGCTAACTGCTGCATGAACTGCACGTTTAATTCAATGTGCACATGGTTTCAATAACAGAAAAAACAGGAATGCAGGTGGTGATCAATGGAGACACGTTACAACAGCACATGGAGACTTACCTCAGACAGTAGATTCGGATGGTTTAACAACATTTTTAATGTCAATTATTGGTTCAGGGTTCAATTTTAGTGTCAGATTAGCTCTTGACTCTGCTCAGCTGTTTGCCACTAATATTTACCTACCTTTAAAGGCCAACACTTCATTGCTCTACATTATAAGCAAATCCAATGAAGAGGCCACAGATTATCTGACTTCTTTACTGTCTGTAACCTTCATCCTCAAGCCCATTTATGACACTAAAGACCTGTATAATTTTTACTTTAAAAAAGACCTCAGGCTCTTCCTGAAGCTGCTGGATGGTTTCCTGTCATAATAATACAGCATTTATTTGGGACTGTTTTCAGTGGCAGATTAATGTGGGATCGACTCAGAATAAACTACTGTTTTAAGGAAATGAAGAAGCATTTCGCCCAGTGCAACAGTGTTACTGACTGATATATAAGAGCATTAAGATTTATCAGACTCTGGTTGCACATAATTCTTGTTAATAGGATCACATTGGTCTTTTTCAAGGATTTTCTGACAGAAAGGACAATATAGTACTACCATAACTCTGTATGTCTTTGCATAATCTGATAATCTATGGGGTTTTATTTAAAACAGCCCGTTGACCTTCAGTGCTTTGACCGAATTTGACTGTTTAATAGCTAAAATTGATTCCACGCTTGTAATAAAATGGCTGCTTTTTCACTAACTGTGGTGAACTGTAAGAAAACTACACATGCATTAAGACTTTCTGCATTGATCTATTGACTACAAAGACTAAAACAGTTTGTTTTAATGTGAGAAAAGGACAGACTTCTGTATCTGAACGCACTGAAGGTTATTAGTAAGTTAATTTGTATGCAAACTCTGTGCACATGCCAGACATTCGCTGCGATGCCTCCAGGGAGGAAAAAAGCCCCTTTAAAAAGAAGACAGGCATGATTTCCAACTTTGTACTTCTCTGAGCTGTCAGCACTGCCTCATATACAAGATCATGTCTCAAAGTAATTTGGTTTACAGTGTGAGACGTCCTCAGAATTTAAGTATTTTAAATCTTCTAGAAAATGGCCGTGAATGACAGTAAAGCTAATTTTTAACTGCGCTCTTTTGTATAATCAAAGTTTATTTGCAGGACAGTCCAGTACTTCTGGACATGTGAAACTTTTCTCTGAACTTACTCCTAAACCTACAATAAGAAGACATTTGTTGGAAATTGTATCTGGAGTATTAAGATGCTTAAAAAAAGGAATATTTTGGAAAGTTGTGAAGACAATCAGAAAAGAGTTTTTTCTCTGAATATGTCTATTAATCAGCTAAATTTCTTCTCTGTTAACCGTTTTGGAAGCTAGATATAAAATCCATATCATAGATTTCCAGAGCTGAAACGACATTTAATACAGATACTGTATAGATAAAATTCTAAAAGAATTCTGAAATAGTCAAAAATAATGATTAAATAAAAAAAACATAAACTGATTAAGAATTATCCCTTAAGAAGTGACAATATATGTCCAAATTAAATTTTACATACATGTAAAATAATGTGCAAAACGACAATGAAATCTTGGTGTATTAGGAAAAAAATGGGGGTAAATAAAGGGGAACGTGTTGCCCTACTTCCACTTTTGGCCACATGAGGGCAGTGTGACATCATGCTGGTGAGAGAGAGACTTTAGAGTTTGTAGGTTTAGATTTGATTTGTGGTACAGAAACAGACTCCCTGCTGTAATATTCAAGTCTCCTTTATCTCATCATCTCCATCAGTCTGCTGTTGTAGAGCTGCGCTTCATCAGATCCATATTAACCAGAGGAAAGCTGTTTTACTACGGAGCTACGTGAATAAACTGACTTACCCAAGAGGATGGAACAACACTGTGTCAATACAAATAATAATGTTTGGACTGACTGCGTCTTTACATCCTGGTATGAAAACACAATGCGATGTGCTTCAATTTAATTAGGCCAATGCTCCTGATGATGCTATGCTAATGTGCTAATATATTCAGTTTACACCTTCTAGTTGAAGGGACCCAAGACTGAGTTTCTTTGCTCACATGAGAAAAGATGCATTGTGTAATGAATATTCAGAGGAATGAGACATGTTTCATTTAAGATGATTAGAACCGAGCTGCATTCAAAGCCACAGAATAATGAGATCAAAGACAGTAACTAAAAAGGTTAAGCCGAAGCTTTGGCTTTTTACCCTGATCATTTATGATCCTATCACACTGTGTACTATCTGAACACGCTTGTTGTTTTTACTCTGTCAATTGTCTCATAAACTCAGGCTGATTTTCTTTTTCTTTACAAGTACAAATATGATACTAATAATAATACTTTCTGATACCTTTTAATGAGGAATGTTAATTTAAGATTCAAGATTTAATATGTTAATCAGTGACCTTTATCTGTTGATCTCTGCAGCAGTGATTCGTGTACACGTGTAGCTCGTTTTAAGTGTTTTATCAAAGCGTTCCAATGTGAACTAATTAGTCAGACCTGGGTCTCCTTTTAAAAGCAGGTGTAAACATAAAAAAATGTCTTCTAAATTTGTAAAAATCAACAGGTAAACACTATCTCTGAAGTCTACACGCTCTAAAAAGAATCTACTAAGGGCTAAAAAAGGGAAAAACTCCTGGTGGGTTTGTCCTCACCTGCACCAGCACCTTCCCTCAGCTAACAGGCAGGACCTGTGACACTTCTGACAGAGGTGACGGGGAAAGGTCACGGGCTGCAGGTGCTTACATACGAGGGTGTGTTTGGGGGGTTTGAACCCTCCACATCCTCATTAGCTGCTGCTGCTTTGAGCCAGCTCTTGGCAATCGGGACAGGTGTAAGTCATCTCATGTGCATTCTGGCCCATCCAGACCGCCGTCCCGTTGGCGTCGGACTCTTGGGCCTTAAGAGAGCGATGCACCTTGGCACAGTAGCTGCTGCTCTCGCGTGTGAACAGCATGGAGGACGCAAGACGGGGATAAAAACAAAAGACAAACAAAAAACGGTGATGTGAGGGTGGCTGGACGACGGAGGGAGGAGGGGCTTTAACTCAAAGTGGGATGGAAACATGAGGAAGGTTTGGATTCATGAATGAGGATTTCTGATCAAAAAAGGGGGGAATTAAACTCGTGAACTCACCAAGCTAGGTATATCATAGACACTATGAATATGAGGAGCACGAAGGCTCCGGCTGCTACACCGTACACCCACATCTTCAGCTTCCCATCTGTGGAGGAGGAGGCTCGTCAGTTTGTCTGTCTGTTTACACTTCAACACGCCACCGTGAGCTTCACAACACGTCAACACATCGCTGCTTCTTGTCCGGTAGCACGTAAAAATAATACAGCTGGTAACTTAGAGGGTCATTAAATTAAACGAATCAGGTACCAAGAAAATACTGTGCAGTTTCTACCAGGATTCATAGTGTTTTTAAGGGTTAAATTCAAACGCTTTTCAAGCACTTTCAAGGTATGTCAACCAAAAATTTTCAGACTCTTTGCATTGAAGTTGTCAGCAAAGACAAAAGTCTTCAAAATTCCTTTATACTCACAGCAACTCTTGTATATTGTCACTTTATTAATAATATAAACTGTGTATCTAAACTTTTTATGCTTAAATTTTAATTAGTTACAAATGTCAATGTCATTGCAATTTCAGAAGACAAGAAATATGACAAGAGGATTTTTGATTTAATAAAGAATTTTCATGAACATAAGTGACTTTCTAGATGAAACGTCAGATTATTCTGTAAAATTAAGTATTTCTCAGGGATTAGATCAGATTTTAATGTATAGTCTGGGGAATATAACTTGTCTTGTGTCAGAAATGAAGGACTTATTTTTGTGTGCTGGTCAGAATTTTTATTTTAAAAACATAAACATTAGGTTCATTGTTCATTCTATTCATAGTCGTCATTTTAGAGAACAATACTACTGTAAGTTCCAGTAATTGGATGTGACTAAGACCATTTAATCAAGTACTGTACTTAAACAGAGGTGGTGGTTTAAATGGCTTGAATGGTAACTGTCCTTGAGTTTGTTCACTTTGTGTTTTTTATAAGCTGACTGTATCTGACTGCTTTAGTTATGAGCTAATTTGCAGAGTCAGTTTATTGACACAAAACACTATCATCATCTAATTAATAATGTTGTATTTTTATGGATTGATCTCTCCAGCCGTGCAAAAACTAAATAACATTTATCTTTATAAAATTGGTCATTGTGTATGACAAGTATGTATACTTTTTCTTTAACCACCATTAGAAAATGTTTAATTCATTTGTTGTAGGTTTCACATTATATCAGTGCTGTTAACACCCACCTGAACTTTAGTTTTGCATCCCTTAAGTACACAGTGTTCACAGAAATACCTCTAATTTATTTCTCCCTCTCTTTTTAGACGAACAGGTGAGCATTTTCTTGTTACCTGATTCATTCAGTGTGATCAGACTGTAGAACGCAGGCTGTGAAACAACTCTCACCTTTAGCTTTTCTGACAAGGAAAAACACATTTTAAATCTTACTGTCATGAAGTTTAACAGCCTGAAGTGTGCTGCAAAAACAAACAAACTACCATTTGGAAGATAAACGATACGAGGTTTACAGTATGTGATGATGATGGCGTGTGAACGTGGAGGTGGCTGCTCCTGACAGACGCTAACTCAATCTGTTCTGCACTCCTGCATCCTAAATGTTTCTGTTGCCGTCATGCACCAGCGGCCTCGACGCTCCGCGCAGATAAATGTTAATGTACCAGCAGTTCAGATTAGGCGGCGAGGTTCATGAACGCATCAGAGCAGAGTGGAACAGACTGCGAACATGACTGATGCATCTTTGTATTTGAACGTGTCAGGTTTTATTTCATGCACAGCTGCAAGAACAAATGTGTTAAAGCTCATGTTAAGTAGATCCTGTCAGCGCTAAAGCTGCCAAAACACCAACCCGAAGTAAAGCGCACTCTGCTGCTGTCATGTGAAAACCTCTTAACTTCACCTCGAGGATTACATGGCTGCAGAAACAATCCTTCAGGTCACGACGCAACAAACTGCATGTGTGATGATTTACTGACCTTTACGTGGCAGAATGAGCATTTGTCTACAAGCAGTTGCACATTTGCAGCAAATAAAGATGTTATTTACACTAATTATCGGCTCAACGTGTTTAATTTCGACTTATTTTGTTGTTGGAGAAGATTAATTACACTGTCAAGCATTTGTAATATTTCCCAAAATATAAACGAACCACGGCTGCAGGCTTTTTTTGTGTGCGGGTTTTTGTAATTACAGCTTGACAAGTGGAAAATAGGAGCTTCTGAAAAATATATTAAGGCAGGGTTAGTTACCCAAAACACGACAGTTAAGAGATTAAAAGGTCTTCACTCGACAGCAACAAAACACTGCGTCTCTTGTATTTTGTAGGTTTTTAATTTTTCCGAGCACGTTGTGATGATTCACAGTCGTTTAATTGTGTGGACATGAATTTGTTATAAAACCTGTCATGTGGTACTGACCCGGTCCGTAGGGCTGCAGGTACCAGGTCCGCCCGGTGCGTCCGGGCAGGATGGTGGTGGGCAGGGTGGGGTTAATGGCACGACTGGTCTTCACGTCCCCTTTCTTGTCCCCTGCTGTTGGGATCTCCAGGATCGGGATCGGGGCGCACTGATCCAACTGTCCATTGGGCGACAGCACCTCTGTGAATCCCTCCTCGCACATGCAGATGTTGGCCTGCAGGGGGCAGTGCAGAACCACGTTTGGTTTGAACCGCAGGAACAAAACAACCACAAGGGGGGTTTGACTATTTTTGACCTGTTACAGTTTGGTCACAGGTTCAATCCCTGCACGCCCTTGACTGTTTGTTCAGTGTCTGTTTCATTCGTTTAATCCAGATAAAAGCATTTCAGCATGTTTGTGAGTCATACTCATCACACAGAGAGCTGTGTATGATTCAGCCTCGCTGATATTAATGGGGTGGACAAAATATTAGAAACACCTGTCAGATATCATGGTGTCACAGTTTCAGGGAATGTGGTGTTACATAATTATTATCATTATTTTAAGTTATAATGAACACTAAAGAAATAAAAATGAAGGTATTCTGGTTATGATAATTCACAAAACATTATGTCCTTTATCTTTTTTAAGGACACTCATTCAGTGCTGCTCTATATTCTGCAGGACTCTTGTATTAAACTGCATCTAACTGTACTTAATAAAGTGGCAGCTGATTTATGATGCTGGATTGAATCTGTGAGCTTAAAGGTCTCAAACTGCTTCTCATCATCTCATTCTGACCTGCTTATTCTCTGCCAACACAGCTGAAAAAAAACAGTCTTTATTGCTACAAACTGTTATATACAGAAGGTATTAAAGTAGATAAACTTTAGGATTGACCAGCTGCTGAATCTGGAGGATGCTAAACTTATTTTGATGATATCGATGCGGCACAGTTGAGTGACACCGCAGGAAAATGGATTATACATCTTCGTGCTGCCATCATTTCAGTCCCTGCTGCATTCAAATTCAATTCTGGCAGCGGTGTGTCACAGTGAGTACAGAGACTGCCATTCATCCAGAGGACACGGGCGCTCAGGTCCCCGTCTTTTTATTGTTTTTTCATCCTGTTTTCACTGAGAATGTTCGTCTATAAACCAAATATTTCTCTATAAGATTCTTATATTTACAGTTAAACTGGTCACATGAGGGAAAGAAGCTGCTCACCTCACTGCAGAAAGACTTCGGCATGAGACATGGAGGGTCACAGGAGCTGTTGTCCACAGGAGGGTTCATGGGAGGACAACCTCCTGTGTGTGTGTGGGGGGGGGGGACAAGGAATTAAAAAGAGAAAAGGATGTTTTTAAAGGAAATCAACAAACATCAGCATCGTCTGTGTGTCCTGTCAGACAAACTGTGCCCTTCTGCTGAGTTTTACCCCGAAGAAAGAAACAGAAAAGTCCTCTGTGCTCAGCCTGAACATTCATCCATTTTTATAAATGAAAAAAAAAAAAAATCCATAATTCTTTATCGATGATGCA
>JAUZTA010000030.1:3299241-3311263 GCA_034780835.1 Ctenochaetus striatus | reverse complement strand
CACAAACGAGGAAGGCTGAGATGATTGGACGCTGGACGGAGTTAACGTAGAGGAACAAACGACCTGAATGAACACTGAGAGGTGACTCGCCCCCCCCCCGTCCTCCCGTAAAACTGCACCTGTGCTCGCAAACTTTTCTGTTATGTCATAAAGGGATGCAGCGGATCGCTTTAATGATCCAACCTCGTGGCACACGATGCAAAATGAAGTGCAAAGGCTGCCAAATTTATCGGCAAAAGTATCCGATTACACTAATGTATCAGCACTAAATGGGCCTTATATTGATTTTTACTGTCCGTCTCACATAATAACTGCATGAGCTGGGATTTGATGGGGTTGTTGATCAGAAATAAAAGACTCCATTATTTTTTTTTTTTTGCAAGGTGCTGAGATTTCTGCCTTCAAAAATCCACTTTTTTTGGCTCAAAGTCTTGTGTGTATCGATCCGGGCAGAGCCAGGCGCCTGTCAGGGCTGCTTTTCTTGGAGCTGACAGAAGTCTGAACCGTCATCAATAATAAATGCCGCTGGATTTATCGACGTACCTCCACCCTGCACTCCGACCAGGGGCTGTACTGCCAGCGGTAGCAGGGTCGGACGGGGCAGGGCTTCCACTGCTCCATCTGAGAGGGGCAGGGCCGGCCGTCGCCCTGAGAGGCCTGGACCACCGACCGCCGCCGCCACATCTTACCTGGAGACACACACACAGGAAGTGACATCATTTATTAATTCTCATTTAACTGGTGCTCCTTCTCCATGAGATGCTTAAGATTTGTATTGGCATGATTGTGCTGCTTTCACTGTATGTTGAATAAAACTATTATTATTTCTATAATAAAACTAAATGGCACTCAGGCTTTAATAACAGCAACAAAGCTCTCTGACTGAGTCTCAGTCATAGCATTAAAAAACTTGAGTCTTGTGGTTTACCAGCATGACAGAATATGAATGTTCAGCTGTTCTTCTCGAGGTTTTCATTTCTTCCTGAAACAATGCAGCCACACAGAGTGTCAGGTGGCTGTGTTTCCTGCACATAAATTATTGGGCGCATGCACTCACCGCTGCGGTTTGCCACATAGCAGTCATCCATTTCCCTCCTCAAACAGCTCGTTTTAAATGCGTGTGTTTTGTTCTGAATGCACTCAATTAATGCCTCTGTGCACGAGAGCACTCACTTCACTTAACGGAGCAGGTTTTTTTCTTAATGGGCTCAAATGCTGCACATTTCACTCCGCCAACTTGACTCTTGGTTCACTTGAGTAAAACGGTTCTTTCTTCCACATCAATCGACAAACTCTCTTCAGATCAATCCAGTAGGTTACAGCTGCTGAAACCTTACAGGCGGTCCGATTTAAGTGCACAACCGACGCTATGAGCCGGCTGGAAAACCCCACACATTTTTAAAAATGCAACCTTGCCGTCTACCTGTTTTAAACCACCCACTCTGAAATCTCTAAAACCCTTCATTTGTTGCACGTCCCACCTTCATTTTCACACTGCCAAGCCAGCAATCTGCTCACCTCATAACACACCTTTGCCAGCTTACGGCACCTTTCAGCACATAAAGCACAAATCAGCCATCCCACACGCACACACACACACACACACTGTAAAACCTCATATCATATTCCAACAACCTACACGCACACACAAAAACACATGAAATAAAGCCGCCTCTTGCTCCTTTAGCCTTTCTTTTAACTTTTATCTCATTCCTTGTGATTTAGCAACAATCGCTGGAGCATCTGTTTTTTTTTAAAAGCGTCCCCGTAGCCCCGAGGAGCAGGAAGATATAATGGGACAGAATCAATTGTGTGAGAAGCCGGAACAACATCCAGGCAACAGGAGGACAAATTTTCAGCGGCCATTTGGGACGACAGCAGCATCTCTTAAATAAACACTTCCTCTCTTTTGCTTCTGTGAGTTTTTCTGGCCAGATGCCTCCTGGGGGGGAGCAGGGAGTGTGTGATATAGGACTTTTTTTAGTTAACTAAGTACGTTTTGCTGAGAATGCATGTTTATACTCTCACGCTTTAGTAGACACACACAGGGACGGAAAACTGTTGATGCAAAGGGTCCTAACAAAGAGAGCTGAGACAAGAAGGACTGAGTGTGGAAATGCTTGTTAACGCTTCATGTGTTCAGGCTCCTCCAGACATGTTTGTTGTTTTACTTGAATCTCTGATGTTTCATGTTCATACATGTGCAGACTTACATCTCGGGGGCTGTGAAGTACATTCATCCTTTGCTTCTTAACATCATTTCTGTGTTTGAGTTCTGCACTTTTGTTCCAAGCAGCCAAGAGAGTGTTTACAAAAAGTCACATATGCTACTCAGTTACACGTCAATGCAGGAAAATGTCCATGTATGCAAGAAACATGATCTATAGTATCAGAACCTTATTGTTTCTTGTGTGTTTAATGGAGGTGAGATCGCATTAAACAAACTGCAGATGTGTCTGCCATCAGGATTCTGTTTCTTGTAAATGTTTCAAGCTTCAACATAAAGTTTACCCTTTATTTTTGTTCCTCTTTTGTAGCTTTGATTGTAACCTGTGGAGATTTTATCTGCAGACGTGTGATTGAGCTGTTTGTGTCTGTGGACGTTCTCATTTTGTTTGTTTGCCCAAAAGGAAACACGCCAGGAAACTTTGCAAAGGGCCGACAAATGCAGAGCAGAGGAAGGCTGCAAGCTAGTAAACAAACAGACAATAAAAAAACAACACAGGGTTTAAAATGTTCAAAAAAAAAAATCACCTTTGCAAACATTTTATGTGGAGGAAGATTGTTTGTTTTGACCTCAAGGATGCACAGAGTGATTGGTGAACGAGAGAATGTAAGCAAACTTTACAAGAAAACAACACAAATTTGTTAACATCACTTCATTTCAGGCATCAGAAACTGTCAGGAGAGCTGCCGAATTTCACCAAAACAAAATATTCTTGACGTCTTGTGCATTGTCTCAGTCATGTTTCTCAAAAATGAACATCTGAGAAATGTGTTTCCTGCTGCGAAATGATTGGTTTCATATCATGAGTTTACACGAACGAACCGACTGCAGATCAGTGAGGCTTCAGAGGCTCAGCAGTGATCAGCAGTCATCGGCGGTGATCAGCAATGATCGGTGGTGATCGGCAGTGATCAGCAGTGATTGGCAGTGATCAGCAGTGATCAGCAGTGATCGGCGGTGATCGGTGGTGATCGGCGGTGATCGGCAGTGATCGGCGGTGATCGGCAGTCAGAGGAGAGGATATTTGGAAATTACACACTTGTATCTCTTACTATTTAATGTTTATTGGTTTTTCCTCATGGTTACATGAACTCCAGTTACAAAACTAGTCAAAAGTGTTGTTTAACATAGTTAACATAGTTCGTTTTCTCAAGATAATGAGATATTATCTTGTTATCTCGAGAAAACAAAGTTCATTTCTCGAGATAACGAGATAAACGGCTTGTAAAAAATAAATTTAAATAAGGGTCCGCTTAGGGCTTCCGTAGTTTTCAGCTTCTTAAGGATGACATACTGACAAAATATGGATATTATCTGCAGTCTGAAAGACTTTTTTCTTGCTAGTTGTTTGCACCTTTTTAGCACAGAAAGCTTATCCGTGGCAGTCAGCATTTGTATTTCTTACATAAAAAGACTTTCAACAGAGCTGTGGCTGACAATAGGAAACAGACACCTGACCTGCAGGATTTTATTCAACTGAATGAGGCGAAAAACTGCAAAGATTTCAAACAGACTTGAACCAAAACATAGATAGTTTATGTGGCTGCAGCCAGGAAGCTTTTTTTGCTTTCAGTACCTAAAGATACCTTCCTCCAACAGTCACGGCGTGTGGGTGACAAGTGTGTGGTTTTTCTGTAAATCTTCTATATAAAACATGCATCAGAAATGATTTATCACATTTTCTGTCACAGTTATTCTCTTGCTTTCACTCTTTATCAGAGTTTATTGCCTTGCTGAGTTAGATAAGTCTTAAATATGTGACACATTGTAGGCTAAAAGTGTCCATAAAAAGGTTTGACTGTGCATCTGCTAAAGGTCATGCTGACAGGTCGCTGCCTTTCCCAGGTGACAGTTTTTGTTACTGAGGTAAAACATGTTTGAGCTGAATTTCTGTTCCCTGATATCTGTTGCAAATGTAACAACTTAATGCTCAGCCTGGAAAATCTGGCAGCATGTTTTATATCATGCCTTTAAAGTTTTTATAGACTCGTTTTAATGCAAGTATGTTTTATTATCTGTCCCTGAGTTTATGCACTCTTTTTTCTTCTTTGTTGTTTGCTTTTCTTTACTTTGCTTGCATTTCCTTTTACAGTGATTTTATCTAATTACTGCACGTGAGGGGAGAAATATAAGTACATATCAGTGAAGTGATCACTGTGAGGTCTGATGATGAAGAGGTGACCTTGTGTTTAGAGAAGGTTTCTTGTTAGATAAAGGTCACTTTTTTTTTTTTCTTGCGACCTGTCAACTCTTTGATCAAACTGGAAATTGCTCGAGATGAAAATGTCAGCTAAATGTCAGCAACAGTTTGGACAATTTGAGTTGATCTGAGTCTCTGAGCGAAACGTCTGATCTGTTACGTCTCTTACCCTCCAGTCCGCACGTCTGTGAACACTCCGACCAGGCCGACCACTCGGACAGCTGACAGTTGACGGGACACTCGACCACACAGGAGATGTTCATCTGCCATTTCTTCTCCAGATTCAGCTGCAGCGCAGGTCGGAAAAAAAAAATGAGAGGGGATGAATTCAGGACACGTCATCGAATAATTCACAGCACAGCAGACTCAATCTGTCACAGCCAGACAGCAGCTTGACCCCTCAGCACTACAATTCCCAGAAGCCTTTGTTCTGGCAGGGGACAGACTGTGCTGAGCAGCATCAGACCGGCAGAGTTGGAACATCGAAGCTGCTGTGAAAGCCATTCTGACACAATGTGTTTTTGTGAATGAGCCAGATGATGAAGTGGGCCAAGGGTTAAAAAGCTGTGGGGACGGCTCAGCCACAGCCTGCCGGCGACAATTACAGAGAGCCGGGACACATTTTGAATGAATAAAGCCCTCAGCCTGGAGCGGCGACAACAGCCTCTGCATGGGAGTAGGTGTAAATATTTCATGTTGCTGTGGGCCTAATAGCACACGAAGGGTACGATGATTCACCGTAATGAGTGATGTGATTTAATTGATTAGAAAAATTAGTGTGTCAAACAGGGGAAAAACAAAACTAAACAGGAGGGAAGCACAGAAGCAGGAACACTTGAGGAATTTTTGGAAAGTCTTACCTCCTCGCAGAATTTGATGTCGACCGATTTGCCGTCGCTGCGGACACAGTCAAGCATCCGGGTCTTGATGCCGCTGCCGCACACGGCGTTTGCACTCAGCTGACACGTGCTCCAGTCTGAGGAGAGGCAAAACAAACTCACACCGATGTTTTGGCTGTTTACGGTCATAAAAACTGGTGATATAAGTGCATTAGAGTGCTCATAACACCGCAGAGACCTCCTGAAAAACCAACAACACAGACGATCTCCCACAACGCAGCATCAGTAGAACTGTTCAGAAGGTAATATTACATAATGACAGCCATTACGAACACTGTCTCCTGTCCACTGGGCGTCATTAAGTTGAGTGTGTTGAATTTCCTGTGTTTGTCTCACATTAAGAGAGTTAAGATGCTGTACACAAACAGTCACACAGTCTGATTGAATTTGGAAGATTATTTTCCCCTGGTTGGACTTTGGACGCTGAAACCTGCTGATCAGGGCTTTTGAAGCTTCATCGGATCTGAACTGAGAGAAGAACGAGTAAGAGGCATAAAAGACACTGAAAGACGCCCTGTATAAACACTAGGAATTTTTCTCTGAGCTTCATAAATGCAACTGTAGAAAAAGCTAATTTTCCAAAATGATAAAATCATAAGTTTTTAATGTTTGGAGGTTATTTGGAGTCAAATCTTGAGACACATTTAAATTCAAGCCTCAAGTCCTTAAAACAAAGTTAGAAGTCCTCCCCAGGAAAACGTCCTCCAGGTACAAATACAGTAAATAATGAAGCTTTAGGGGGTCATCTTTTTAAAGTGTAAAGTGATCGTCTTTTTTTTTGGCCACTTGAGGGCAGCAGAAAAAGTCAAGTTTATACAGCAAACTTGTTACTGTCATCATTTAAAAGATACAAAACAAGATTAGCATTAATCGAAGATGTGTTTGTGACCATCTGATCTAAGTCTAATATTTAAACTGTTTTTCTCTCCAAAATAACTCCTGAGGCAAATAATCAGCTCATCCTGCTGCTAATACTCCACTATGCTCACTAGCTTGTCACTAGCTTTGTATCCCTGCAGGTTGATGCTGGGCAGGTTGCCTGTAGTTTTTTTTACAGCTGATTGCAGCATTGTGTTGCAGCCCGCTGCGTCTAAAAGAATATGAGCGATGAGGGCGAACGAGAGCCAAAACAATGAGCTGAAAGACGCTGCACTGAAGGGCTGAGGTGGGCTGCAGAGTTCAGTGTTTATTTTCTGTGGGTTTATCACTGCATTACTCCCGTACACACAGCTGTTTAATCCAACGTTAATGCAAAAACACTGAATATAGCAGCTTCAAGTGTGATGCATAATCAAGTCCACAGCTCTGGAAAACTTACATGCATCTGCAGATGACTGAATGAAATGACTGTTTAAAATAATCTTATTAATTCTAATTTTCAAAGACCAGGTGCATTAAAAAGGCAGGTTTCTAAACATGGATGAAAGACGGTTAAAGGTGTTTTTATGATCTTCTGCAGCAGAATATGACCCTCACATGACGACTTCTTCCTGCCAGCTAGCAAAGCACACAACTTTGCCACATACGGCAAATATTTACCAGTGTTTGGCAGGTTGCTGGCATTGATTTTACCCCCCCGGGTGCATGCTGGGATACAAGGTAGGTGAGAGGGAGCCATGATTCAGACAAGAGCAGAGGAGCTCATATTCAAGTGACAATAAACTAGCATTTCACCCGTGTTCTGCCTCTGTAGTTGGATGTATTTTCAGTTGATGCGGGATGATGCGGCACGACCAAACACGAGGAGACGCCGTTCAAAAGCGTTCAAACGCGTCAGCTGTCACGATTTCTTCACACTTCAGAATGAATAAATCGCAGACGGAGAGAAACAACTGTGGTTTGTCTGAGCTTTTTTTAAAAAAAGGGGAACACACAGAGAAACGCTCCGTCGCACCACGTCGCCTCGTGTTCCTTTAAAGGTTGTTTAGCTTACGGTTTTACATGCTGATATTCAGAGTCCCAGGAAGCAAAAATATGATATTTTTTTAATATAAAATACCATTTAAATTTTCATATGTTGTATTGACACACTATAAAATTCATTCGCAGCCACGTTGCTGACAAAATAAAGCTCTCCTGCCTTTGCTGCACTGTATCTGATAGATCTCTCAGGATGGATGTTTCCGTGCATACAAATGATTCGCCACGCACTCGCTGATGACTCAGCAGAATGGCGAGCAAGCCATACTTCTAGTCTGACTTCAGCTCATTACACTTCTTCCCCCTCTGCCATCCTTCCCGTCTGCCACGACCCACAAGTTACACTGAAAACTTTAATAATGTGTGTGAGTGTGTGTGCTTTGTTGTGCATTCAGTGTCGAACTTTAAACAGCTTCTGGCTCCTGAAGATCCTTGTTGATAAGAGATGATTATTTTGTCAGCAAAGGGGTCACTGAGGGTTTTAGAACGGCTCACTTAAATCCAACATATCCGGCTGCCATCAGTATCCTTTCATGGCGGCATCATACGGGAGCTGCGCGGCCGAGAGGTCACATTAGAGTTAAATAACCAGGATTTAAACGCAACATCAAGTTTCACCCCAAAAAAAATCCAGACTCACAAGAGGCCGAACTCGAGCCCCCTCCCCTCTAAAACAAAACAAAAAAAGAGAGATTTCTGTGAAGTGGAGAGACAACATTTTATTCCAGACTAAGAGCCCCGATGCCTTTAAAACCACAGCGTGCATGCTGCTGTTAAAACAACAACAACAGGGGAGGCATCAGTCATGAAGTGTGCCATCCGCTGACAAAGATGAGTGGCTGTTTTTAGCGGCAGTGAGCTCGTTTGCGAGCTCAACTCAGGGAATTGTGTCTCCTTCTGCCGAGGAGCTTTGTGGCACTCTGGGGACCGAAAATAGGAAGATTGCGATGAGAAAAGAGTGACAGTAAGAGACTGTGAGAGAGACAGCGAGAAGAGGAGTAAAACTGTGAGGGAAGGAGCAGCTCGGATGGTCTCAGCATCAACAAAGCAACAAAAAAAAAAAAAAAAAAAAAAAGGGGGGCGCTTTACCCAATAATAATATCTGCTGGTGTATTATGTACATATATCCTGGGACGCCTGTGAACCCGGCAGCAGGGATTAGATGTCACGTCTCGGCGTAGCAACACAAAGAGGAGACGGAGGAGGCGGGTGGGCTGGCTGAGAATGTGGGGCAGCAAACACAACAAATCTAAATGAAATATAAGAGCGCCGACACTCGATTTTCCATCTGTATTGAAGAGTTTGGCTACAGTTTTCTGTGACATGTGACATGAAGGTGTGATACTCTGCAGATTAGACAGAGGAGCTCAGGAAAGCTGCCGCTGAAAACAACTCTGCGTTGTTGCATGGAAATATTTCTGTTTTGAGCAGCAACAATTAAAACTATTAACATTAAAAGACCATAAAGAAACAGCAGGACACAGAGAGGAGTCGCCCAACAATGAACCTTTAGCAGATGAATCACCTGAGTCTGCAGCTCTTCTCAGCTGAAAGGGAGTTTCAGCTCATTGATTATTTAGTTGCACAGTTTGTAGTTGCTCTGGTTTCACTCTCACTGCTCTCACAGCATCGTTTTCGGCCCCAGCAGAGAAATGTTTGCCATGAAAAAGCTCTAAAGACTCACTAAGCGCCACCTGCTCAGCAGCAAACAGCAAAGAGTCACAGTCAAAGAGAAGCTGGTGATCAGAGAGGAGAAATTTAACGGCTGAAGATTCAGTTTTTTCTTTTAAATGCTGGTGGAGACAAAAATGGAGCTAAAACAGAGAGAATACTTAAACTCTGGGGAAATAAATAAGCAACTTTTCACTGACAAGCAGAGCTGCAACTTAATATCATTTTTATTATTGATGAATGCCAGTTATTTTATTTTTTTTACGATGGTTTTATTAATCATTTATTTTTAAAAAAAAAGCTAAATAAGTGAGAGATGCTCATTACAGTCTCTCAGAGCCCAGACTGATGACTTTGACTCTTTCTTTTATCCAACCGCCAGTCTAAATTTCAAAGAGTTGTTAGCGCTCATTATTGAAAAAGAAAAGCTTATCGTTTAATTTCAGAGAAAGCAAACGGTTTTATATTTTTGCTTAAAACATGACTTCAACGATTAATCACCCGTCAAAAAAGTTATCAACCAATTTCCTTCAATCAGCTAATGAATTTTTTTGACTTTTGTTGCAGTTCACAGCTGTAAACTGTCAAATGTTTTACATGAGCCTGGTATCTCAGCGCCTTATTAATTGTCTCTGCAGTAAATAAAAGTGAAGCCAAACTGAGATAAAACCAACAAATTAAAAATTAGCTTGCTATCAGAGAGAAGCTGAGCACTGAAGCTGCGAGTCAGGATGAAAACAGAGCCATTAAATGAAACTTGATCACTGTGTAACACCGGGTTTGATAAAATATTGTGAGGTTCACAGTTCCTTCACCCTAAAAAACAAAAGTGATTCTGCTGTTGAAAATAAAAAATAGATGAGTCGGTTACTGATTGTTTCGCTTGCTGTTCAGACGGAGGAGCTCGTTCTGAGATGGAGGCAGTTTGCAGTGATGTTCTCTCATATCAGGAGTTGTTTTTATACTGATGATGTGGTTGAAGTTCAGAAACGTTCATCAGACAAACTGCTACCAGCTTCTCTGAACTCATCTGCTCCATCCGAAACACAAGACATGTGCAGTTCTGTCACTTTGAGGAGGGATTCAGACAAACGGCTGTCAGAGAAGAAGTCAGCTGAAACTCATCTCAGCTGCTCTGATCGCAGACTTTATGAGGACATGTGCATTGTTTTCATCATCGCGTGCTTCACCTGTGATGTTGTAGAAGTAGTTGAAGCAGTTGAGGTTCAGGCTGCAGGGCTCCTTGTCCGTGGTGTCCGGGCACTGCCTCCCGACGCTGGGCGACCGCAGCGTGTACGCCGTCCGTACTCGATTGTTGGTCCTGGTGCATGGCTGAAACAGAAACGCCTCTTTAAAAAAACAACATAAAGACTGAGTCTGCACTGCAAAGAGTGAAAGAACTAAAGACAGACACGTCACCGAACTGAAAGGAAGCCTCAAAGCTGCACTGATGTCCATATCTGTTAAACGGTGAATGTGATAACTGTGTTAATTTGCCAACTTTGGGATTATTTTCCGCCTCATTAGAGCCACAATTCATTAAAACTTCTTATGTCAAGACTTCCTCCCAGAGTCTGCGTTGGCCTGATAGTTTTAGTCCTGTTAAAAATGAAGATATTTTCCCTCCTCTCTCTCTCTCTCTCTCTGTCCTGGTGCTCCCAGAATGTGGATTTAGATTTTTTTTCAGCAGGAAATGACAGGACGGACGTTCTGCTGGAATTGTAAACCACCAGATTCTACACGGTCATTGCTTGCAAAAAGAGTTGGGGGACAAAATGACAGCATTTTGAATAACTCCATCGCCGGCGCCATGAATAAAACATGCGAGGAGCCCCGCTGGTGCCACTGCAGACTCCAACTCGAGATTGGAATTGTGGGAAGTCGGTGTGTCGAGCACTCTGGGAGAGAATGGGGTGTGATTAACAATGGCCGGGGCTCTGCTGTGAGAACAGCGGCTGACATCGGAGCAGTTTAAATGGCTTTTTACCTCGAATCAGAGGTGTCGGGGGGGGGCGGAGGGGCTGAGCAGGATGTTCTGACAGCTGACATGCGTTCGGAGAATGAAGATTGCGTCCCTGCTGCAGACTTGTGATAAAAATCGGGGTTCGACGTCCCTTTGCAAATCTCAATTTGCAAAGTCGTAAAATTTTGCATTGAGTTTGAAAGGACTCTCAGGTGATGATGCCGAGGATGATAAATTCTTACGTTCTTCTCATTTAACCATCAACTTTCAGGCTGAAATAAATATTTATGAACCGAATTCTTGGCAGCTTTGAGTTTCTTCCCGCACAATCTTATAAATCAGTTTTTTTCTGGAGTATAACTAATTACTTTCCCTGTCAACCAAATGATGATCACAAACTAGAGGTAATATTTTTAGCCGACTTGATGTTTCCCTCCACATCACTGCTGATGTACGGAGAGTTGAGTGTGTGTGTCAGAAAATGTAAATTTGGAAACCTGCTCGGGAGTTTTGAGTCTTTATCATAAATCATCCTCCTTCCCTGTTGAATGCACAGTCAGGCCAGTGTAATATAGATGATATATAAGCCATTTTTCTCCCGCTTCCCAGTTATCTCTTTTTATTCCTCCTTGGTGGACAAGAAATAACCTGTTGACAAAGATTCATACACTGCTCACAACAATACACTGCAGCTACGCTTTGAATTCCTCGAGCCTCAGAGAAAATATTTCTGACAAGGGGAAGATGTCTCGATAAATCTCAGTGGGCTTTGCAGAAATCTGACGTTCTCATATCTACTGTGCGCCAGACAGCCGAGCCGCCGCCGCCGCCGCCTCCTGATCCTGATCCGGGTTCAGCTCTCACCAGGCTGCAGCGGCTCCACGAGCCCCAGTCATTAAGGACGCAGTCCTCCGGGCAGGGCAGCCGGCTCTCGCGGGCCCCCAGGGGCATCTCCTCGGGGTCGCAGAGGTAGTCCTCCACCGCCTCCGACGGCCCGTCTATGGTGTTGAGCATGCACCTGTGGGATCGATGGAGAAACACCGAGTTTGACCTCATTTTAGCAAAAGAGCAGAAGAAAAGAGTCAGAGAGGAACATGAGGGTCCTGATGACCTTTGTGTTTGTCAAAGCTTCAGGCTAGAAA
>JAUZTA010000030.1:3265697-3280116 GCA_034780835.1 Ctenochaetus striatus | reverse complement strand
CTATAATTAGTTTTATTGTTGGTGCAGCTGAAGTGAAAACAGTTGCATTGTTTTCTGTTTTTCTTCAGAGCTGCAGCTGTTAGCAACACAGAACAAACCGCGTCAGTTTCAAACTATAAATGGAGACACCAATAACATCAGTTGGGGAGAAGGAAGAAGCATGTTCACTGAAGAGGTCAAGGAAAAAAATATCTTCATTTATCCGCAGTAAGAACATCGTTTAAGTAATGTTTTGCACAAACAAGTAAGTGCAGCAGGGGTCAGCGCTGGAGTGGAGGGGGAGGAGGAGAAGAGATAAGGAGAAAAAAAGTGAGCTTTTATCCATTTAGTCAATAAAGGACTCATGAGAGCAGATAAAGGCAGATTGAGGCTTCATTTTCTCAGGAGATCTTATCCGGCGGCACACAGAACCGCACAGTGAAAGTGAGGCTTATTTTAAACCAAAAAACTCGTCCAGAAATAAAAAACTAAAACCAATAACCAAGATTTTCTTTCAGCTTCTCTCTCTGTGCAGGTGATTCACTCTTATTTTCCACCGTACCTGCGTCACAAGTGACGGGACATGGCGTCCAGTCGCTGAAGGGGGTCATGATACAGTCTTTCTTGCAGGGAAGCTGACACGGTCGCACCGTGCTGGGACGAGGCCCTTCTGGACACCTAGGCAACAAAAACACACACAGCGGGGCTTTAGATTAACACTGCCGGGAAACCTTCGCACATTCAGCCAAACACAACAGCCTCAGAGATCAAATAAACTGAACTGTGCTGATATACAGCAGTAGATTGTTGCTCGGTGGATTTCTGGGAGACGCTCGGCTCTCAGACAAACACTTCACCAGAATGACTGAGTCTAATCCACAGAGAAGTGTCACACTAGAGGAAAAGTGTTTTTTTATTATCGCCGGGTGCTGAACAAAAACACTGGTTACACCTCCCTGATGCTTTGGCCTCAGAACCTTCAAAGGATCACACAAAACCTGAACACAAAGTTATGATTTCTGGTAATTTTTCGGCGGCACGAAGTTGTTTTTTCACATTTCAGCATCCAAAATATAAATCTTGTGCAGCAGAGGGGTCAGACATCGTTATCCTGAATTACCTAAATGAAATTATAATGTTGATTATAAGCACTTTGGGTAATAATAACCTAAGCACAGTGATAATGGCAACTGCAGCATAAATTTTGCGTTTAAGTCACTGCACATTAAGCGGCTAAAGATATCTGATCAATGATCATTGATTTACCTGGATAAGAGCAACATGTTTTAGTCAGCGCTCAATGACACCAGTACATGATAAGAGATAATTTAACATACACTTTTATGGAGTGAGAGTGAGGTCACTGCATATTAGCAGTCATCAGCTAATCCCAAAATAAGTCAACTAGTCAATTAATTGCAAAACGAATATGACTTTTTTTTAAAAATAAAAATAATCAATTTTGCCTAAAAAGTCCACATACAACCATTTCAGGGTTCATTAATGTTAGTCAGACCAACAAGGGGGCAGCTGAACTAGCAGAAGTCTTTAATAGCTCCACAGGACAAATGATAATTAAGCTGTAATCTGATTGGACAAAACTTCCAGCAAGTTTGTCTGAGCTGAAGATACCGTTTGACTCAACAGCTTTCTTAAAGGGATAACAGAAATCCTTCTTTAATTTAAGGAGTTCCCTTAAACTTTCTGTGTTTAATACATTATAACATGTAAAATGATTTTTCAAACAAATCCATGTCTGCTCCAGTTCCTCAGTTTATTAATGCATCGTGCTACAACCACAGATGAATGCTTAGTCTACAAATATGCACAGTGTCAGCTGGATGCTTTGACTGGTAACTAGCTGATTCTTTTGTAAAAACCCCTACTGGTCACTGCCAGAAACACTTTATTTTATGATTTACTGTACTTTACTTTAAGAGATAAATGAGAATTTATTCCTGGACTAAAGTGAATAAACACTCTGTGCAGATGAACTAAGTAACCTGGAGATCTTTTGTCCATGCAGCATCTTTAGCATTCACTGTTTACAGCATCAGGCTGTAATCAGGTGGGTCGGTAAACATGAACATGAACACTTCTGGGAACTCTGATGCAGCTTGGACTGAAATACAGATGATTTACTCGCACCGCAAAACATCAAACAGGCTGCCATGTATGTTTCAACAGTCAGCATTCATCTGCCATTAGAAACAGTTACTGCTGGAGTGTAAATCATGATTTAAAACTTTAATAAATACAACTGTACTTGTTTGGCACAGCAGCCATCTGGGCATTGCTTGATCACAGAATGTAATTATTCCAGGCTCAATCTAGGGCAATAAAAACTGATGAAAACCTTGGTAATCACATCCTGTTTATGACTGATGTACGCCATCTGGCTGACGGTGCTTGAAAGAAACAGAGACGAGATGGTCAAACACCCCCCCCTTCGCAACAGGCATCGGTGGAAAGATGTTAAGCAGGTCTGCATGAGGATGTTGAGAATGAACCGTGAGCTCCTTTAGGGCCGACCAGCAGAGCGGCTTCAGGACAGAAACTCCCTTGTTTTAACTGGATTCTGCTATCAGTGAGTGATAATCCTTCTGATGGCACAGAATCCAGGGTCAGGCCGAGGTTTTTCGAACAAGGGTTATGGTTAATCTCCAGTCGTTAAAGCACCTCAGCCTCCCCCCCAACCCTCGTTCATACTACCAGGCCAACATAAATAGGTCGAGACAGACCTGCTGGAAGACATCTTGTAATCTGATCTCTGCGATGCTGCGTCGTTGGTCTCACAGCTGGATGTTTTCTTCATCCTATGGCTGACACGGGGGACATCTGGGTCAGGTTTAATGTTGCTAAGAACGAGCGTTCTCCTCCGGGCGTTCAGTACTCGTTAGCGCGGCGTTATCGGGAAAGTGATAGGGAGCCTCACAGGGAAAATGTAATAATGTAACAGCGACACAAGGAGAGATTTATTTTTAATACCAATAGACAGAGCTAAATCCCTCTCGAGCGGAACAAATCCTCTGGTGTCTTCATACAAGTGAATGGTCCATGGGAAAAAAAAGAAAAAAAAAAAAGCTGCCCAATGCAGCCGGGGGGAGGATACATTTTCATTTCCAGCCTTCAGCTGATGCTCACGTCCATAAAGAAGTGAATGAACAGGTGTGCGACTCGAGGCCATGTTGACAGGACGCATGGCTGCTCAGATTCAACCCATGAACCCGACAATGCGGAACAGAAACCTGAACCTGAACAAAAACCTGCACCAGAGACTCGTTCTCACCAGGATTTATCACTTCATACGTGAACCTGTTTTAACTCCATGATGTTCAGAGTCTGCAGAGCTCGAGAACCTTGTTATCAGGAGAAAACTGGCAGCGTGAAGACGAAAATAAACAGCACGCAGAAATCTGCAGCATCTAAGCACAATCAAAGTGTTTACAGAACACAGAGAAAAGCAATTTATTAGATTAGCATTCCAATAAGCAGGAGGCTGATGTCAGACCGGCGGTTCATGAACCAAATCATTTGAGTCTCAGCAAAACAAAATGAACACAACCTCTTGCTTTGGTTTGTTACAAGTTAATTTTTTAATAGTCTGAGTTCATATTTATCCGCCTCAAACTAGTTGGCTCAGAGTTTCACAAAGACAGAGCATCAAGAACACTGAGTTACTCTCCAAATCAGATTGTCGATTAATTATTAAGATATTATGATATTTTAAAGTTCTCCAGCACAAATTAAGATCCAAACAGAAGATCATAAACAGACATCTCAATAATATTACAGCTGAAGGTGCTTGAACCTTAAAATTTTCAGATTTAACCAGAATTTCTTGAGTCTGTTAAGTTTTTCATTGTGTTTTAAATGCAGCATGGCATTAATGTTTGTCTGTTTCTCTCTTCACATCTCGAGGGATCAGAGCTCCGATGGACCGTTATGACCCCAAGAGCTCAACGACAGAGAGGAGATTAAACCTTTGACCTTGTTTTATTCCCTCTGCCACTCAGAAATGCTCAAAGTCTGAGGCTGAGCTACAATTTACCACTTGTGGAAGCTCTTGAAAGAACTTGGGGGAGTAAAACAATATTCCTGTTCAGATAAAACATGACAGCTATTAAACACAGCTTGACTTTGGCCTTTGATCGAGGAGGAACAAGTTCTGAATACCAAGTCCAACTCTACAACGACATATTACTTTTTTAAAACATTTTTGCTGAGAAGTGACTTCTTTTTGTCACAGAATTATGGCTGATCTCTCAGCAGCAGAAGTACAAGAGTCATCATGTTTTCTTAGAGCCACAAAACCTCATGTGAAGGAGATAAAGGTTGAAGATGCAGGGTGGGAAGGATCTCACAGATTTTGTTTTTTTGTAACTATGATGGACTTTCAGGTAGTTACCATGCAAACAAACTGTTGCTCGCAAACCAAAGGACACAGAGCAAGCATGTTCATGCATCAGCCTGTTATTATAAAAGGTAAAAAACCCTTGTGTGCATCGGTGGTGAGGAGTCTGCTAAGTCATGGTTTGGGTTCCTTGTCCTTTTTTCTGTCTGTTTGTCTCAGTTTCCTTCATCAGATCTGTTTTCCTCTCAAAGTGCAAAGACATGCAGGACCTACAGACGAGAGGCTTTACATAAATCAACCATAGGTGTGACTGTGAAGTGTGACTGTGTTTGTCTATGTGTTAGACTGCTCACAGACTGCATGCTGGGATTGGCACACAGAGTCCAAATACGATCTGCTGGTTTAGAATAAGAAGGAATGAGTGGAGAGTCACTTCCTGTAGACCGTTTAATGCAAAATCTGTAATATTTTGGTTTGATTGTGAGATCTCCATTTGCAGAAATTACATAGAGTGCATTCAAGTCTTCCTACCTGAAGACTAAATTTAGATTTAGGTGGATAAAGTGACAGAAGATGGGTCCTTCTGTCTTCTCTTAATGTAAAAACCTGCTTTGAGCAGCTTTAACTCTCGATTTTGTCCTCAATAAACCCTCTTTGTGACAAACCTGTGGGTTTTAATTGTTTTACATACAGGTCAACGACAGGTTCTCCCTTTTCAGAGAGAACCATCTCCTTTGTTCCCCCCCTTTTCAGTCTAATTAGATTGTAGCCCCACTAATGATGGGTATTATCCAAATTCAGATGATTAAAAATTCAATTACATTCTAGTTTTCCAGAAAAACAGGCCATGTTTGTTGGTGGAGCACAATAACACCAGGCAGTTGGAGTACAAACAGCACAATGCTTGGCTGGAAGACTCTGTCCGTGGGGGTGTGAAAGCTGGTGGTAATACTCTAATTTATGCATCTTTTATTATGTATACATTTTGTTGTTCTTCCTCCGTTTCTCCCGCTGTCATTTTATCATTGTCTTTACTCGTCACACTCATTTTATTGTTTTTTTTTTTTTAAGGAAAAAAAATGAATGTAAGCGATTTCGTTTGCAGTAACACGGCTCTGAAATGAAGAGAGCCATCCAGTAATGGGATCTGGTTTTAAGTGACTTGCTGGTTCCAGTCAGTGTCGTGATCTCATAATGATCTTTAAATGTCACAGTTTGTAGTGTGGCGAGGGCGTGCGCATCACGGCGCCGGGAGCTCGTCCCAAAGCACAACATTAAAACGAGCTGCCAGGCTAATGCTTATGTTTTGCTTGCTGCTATTAGCGCATTGAGTAATCTGTTCGGCGAGAGGCTGTTTTTTTTTTTTTTTTTTCGGGAAATGAGCAGATGGTTGAGCAGGATGAAGAGAAAGCAAAGAATCGTCAGTAGTTTTAAGAGTGTATACACACACACAAACACTCGCATACAAACACACAGACGCACACAGAAAAAAAAAAAACAAGGTCTGCTGGGAAAAGATAAGGCCTAATTAATTTCATTATCAAAATTACAGACTACAAAACAAGAACATCATTTGTTTAATTTGGCATAAAACAGGAGCAGTTTTTCAAGGACCCTTTCAGTGGCGTCTCTGGCCTCCTTCTTGAGGGGTTTTTCAGCTAATCTATCAGTCAAAAAACAGGAAGTAAACACGGCATTCAGTAGCAAACACGGCGGGGAGATGATTGACTGGGGCTTAATACAGCGACTGTCGAACATCACAACCATGAATCATTCAGTTTCTCCCTTTTTTCCTCCACAAATTCCACAGCATCAATGTGATTATACCAACACACATTTGTTACCAGTCAGCACGCAGACTGTCAGAACCAATAAGCAGACGTTATTGGTTTTTTTCTTTGTTTTTTTTTTTTACACAACAGCTTTCTCGATAGGTTGATAGCAGCCAGAGCCGGAGGCGCTGACATATTTGTCTCTGTTGTGTCTCTTATTTCTGTGGGGCTTTGACAGTCAGCATCTGTGTGTGTGTGTGTGTGTGTGTGTGTGTGTGTGTGTGTGTGTGTGTGGGCGTGTGTGTGCACGTGTGTGTGTTTGAACTGCACTCTGTGAGGTTCACCGCCTCGGGGCTGTGGGAGGAAAAACAGCTCCGATCCATCTATGAATGAGACGGGGCACATCTGCATATGCAGGGCGCAGGCGGCCATGTTTGTTTGTTCTGCAAGGATCCCACGAGAGCCCTGATCAAGAATACCTGCCAGGTGTATTGTGCCAGATGAAGACACGCAGGAAAGCAGGGAAAGAAAAGCCAACCCCATCGAGGGCAGGTCGGGAAAACGCCGCCTCAGAGCAACAGATGGCCGAGAAACCAGAGCTGCAGCATCTCAATGTTTCGGTCAAGAGATGCAAAAACAAAGAGCTTTTCAACCAACAAGTGCTTTTTAATCCTGGACATCAACACACCTGCCACTGTGGCTTTGAGATCTGCAGGGTTAATAAAGGACAATTACCTTGAAACAAACAGGGGAGGCAGACAGGAAGTGGCTCTGACATAAACTATAGAGTGATGATGGTCACGGCTCCAGTTTTCTTTTATCTTCGCTTCCTTCTTTTCTTCTTCTCTCCTTTTCTTTTCAAACCGTTTCTGCTTGTCAGTTCATATCTGGTGCCTCGCTGTTTTGATCAGGAAGAGGACGCATCAGTTTGATGTTTGGTCTGAAAGGAAGCGAACAGCAGACGTTCGGTTGACCCATCTGTCCACCTGAACCGTCTCCCCACACAGACTGTCTGTGTGAGCTGCAACAACATTATCTGACTTCCTCCTATCTCACATCAGCATCACTGCAGCTGCTTCAGGGCTTTTTTACTTCAACATAAACATCAGTGTCCTTGAGACCCTTCGTTGAAATCTCTGCTGCTGTTGTTCTTCATGGAAGGACAGTTTCAAAATGTTTCCCCTTGACATGTTAAATTAGTCTTATTTGATTTCCTCCGATGTATTTTATTTTTAGATGAAGGCTCGTGCATGTTGAATGCTGATGATTCGGCCTCTTCCAGCTCTGTTAATTGTCTCATGTTGCTTTGGCAAACTTGCTTATCAAAGTGCTGATTGCAGAACTCTTTTCTAGCTGACAAACGCGGCTAATTGGCAATCAACCTAATAGGACCCGTCGTGGTGGCAGTGTTTGTCATTGCAAGTTGAGGAATCAAAGTCGTTTCCCCATGAGGTGTGTGAATAATGTGTGTGTGTGTGTGTGTGTGTGTGTGTGTGTTTTGGACAACAACAGAAACTTTGTTTGTGTGTTAGAGGCTCAAATAAAATAGTGATGTTCTGAACCCTGAGAGCTTCTTTCTTTCCGTGGCGGTACAGTGAAAGTCTGCATGCTGGCTTACAGCCTGTTACTGGACCCCTGCTGGTGACGGTGGCCTGAGGAAAATCCACATGCGGACTTTGAACAACATCTTTGGAGGGTAACAACAGTCAGGGTGCCTTCAAAAGCACATAATAATGGACACTGAGGCGCAGCTGGAGCTGCGCACAGGCAGAGTCAGAATGAGGGAAGCGTCTTCAGCACCACGGACAGCGACCAGCGGCCCATGAAGGCAGGTGAAACAGAAACCTCACAGCCTTTACAGAGACGCCTGCATGACAAACACTCACAGTGTCTGTTATTCTGTCCTTTCCGCCTGCAGGCAGAAGGAAACCGAGGCTGTGAAGACACACGCAAATGTTTTCTTTTAGTCCAAACCAAAGTGGACTGGTTTGGTTTGCTGCACTTGGTTTATTTCTAATCGAATTCATCAGTTACAAGCAAATCAGAGCCTGTAAGCATCACGTCTCGAAGAATCACATGCATCTCCTTTACAGAACAGAAGCTTAATGTTTTTTAAGCGAATATATTTTGAGAGAAATGCATTATTATCACCCAAATCTGGCCTTGTTTTAACGTCAACATATTAAAGATCCAATGAAACAAAGATATTTTCTCTAAACCTCATTCATGCTTCAACTTAAAAATTCCATATCAACGCTGAAGTAACTGAAGCTGCAGGTTCGTCAAACTGCTTTAAATGCTAAAATGGCAGCTTACGGTTCAACGGGTCAGTTAAATATTGTCTAAAAAATAGTTTGAAAAACGAAAAAATGCAAACTCTACAATAAAAACTATGCATGAGGTGAAAAAACAACCGGAAAAAAAAAACAGGGGGACGTCGGCTGCATGCTGATGGATTTTCCTTCCCTGACAGTCCACACAGTATAACCTCAGGTCAGCGCAGAGACACATACATGCATTTATACATTCACTCATTATTCACTGGCATACATTTAAATTGGTAATGCTGAGAGAGTGTGAAGAAAAACAGAGGATCAGTTCGATGCTGAGCGGTCGGAAATGTGTTGTTTTCTTCCAAAAGAGTCAAAGAGGATTTATTGTTTCGGTAAACTATTAGTCTCTAAGAACTAATATGAAGGAATAACATGAGAAAGTTAAAAAAGTGGTCATTTTATTATTTATCTTTTAGAGCTTTGTGTTTAAAATCTAATTTGTAAATCTGAAGAAAATAAAAATACATATCTAAGAGAAGCAATATTGCATAAAGCATGAGGGGGAAAGTATAAAGATAAATTCAACGGAAAACAAACACTGAGGCCACAACACCAGATTTATTATCTTGACCTTTAGCGAAAACAAAAAATGGCCTCACCATTAACAGCAATTACTTAATTGCCCTCTGCATTAAAAACATCAAATTACACAAAATTACAGTAAATGCAGCAGGTCAAAGTTGAAGTAGCTGTTTAAAATCTAACATGTTTTCAGCCTGAGAAACACATTTTGCATTTATGTTGATCTAAACTTGATAGTCACAGGCCTACATATATATATTTTTAAATTAATTTCAGAGTAAACAAAAGCAAGCAGAAGCCACGGTCCATGTTCTGCACAAAATAATCAAAGTAATCTATTTCAAATGAAGATTATGACACTTCAGATGCCTAAATTGGCCAAATCAAATGGAAAACTTCTAGTGTGAATGTGTTTTTAAGTATAAAACTTCCTCTTTGTGCTTTAACACACTGTCCTTGTTGGGTCCTGACAGGAGTTTAATAAAACAAAGCAACCACAGACTGAAAAAACAGATTCAGTTGTACACAGAGTTGCTTTCAGATAAACCTGATGTACCTGATGAATCTCTTAATGCTGCAGTTTCACTTTAAACAATCGGTTTAAAGGAAAGTGGGGATTTGTTCACCACCTGTCTGACGGTCTGATACTGTTTGTGTCGTTCGTTTGTGAGCCTCCGCTCTGCAGACTCTGCCTCTCTGAATTGATTCATCCATTATGGGCGAGAAACAAAAACAACAACATGAAAGACTTCCTGTGGTAAATGCAACCAAAATGTCAAACAACGTCTGACATATTTTAAGTCTGCGTGTGACCTTCATCAGTGGAAAACCTCAAACTGTCTCTGCTGAGGTCGATAACAGTGGCCGCCTGCCGGGAAGGCAAGGAGGTGCCTGATGGGAGTCCACTTTGGTAAAATACCTTCTTTTCACTCCTCATTAGTGATACTTGTTTTTTTTTGCCCTCCTTTTTACAAACATGACCTGCTTCTACAAAGTTATTGACCTGCGAAAACAAAAGATAAAGGAGGAAACTGGACTAAAATCTTGATGCTGCTGCTTCTTCTTCTTTTACTCTCCAAACTGCTGAGCGTGTGCGTGTGTGTTTGTGTGTGTGTCTCTTGCTCAGACTTCACCAGTGAATTTAAAAGTAAAATACGTGCAATAAAAAAAAAGACATTGTGTGCTTCAGCCTCTCTTCTGATAAGTCTGGGTCATCTGCTCCAACAGTCGACATTGAACTGGACATTAATCTCCATTTTATCACGTGGTGCTCTCTGAGAATCACTTTACCTTGTTCACTCCGACCTTTTACATTATTTATGAACACGTCCTCTCCTCTCTGATAACCACACATGGGAGACGGACGCAGACGAGACGAAGACGAATCAGCTGGTTTTGAGTTTAAAGAGAGAATCGAAGGAGTAAATCAACACAGGAGACCTTTTTTTTTTGTTTTTCTTTCTGAAGCTTTAAATCAGTTTACTCTGAGCTCCTTATCCACATATTTTGACACAAGAAGATCTTCTCCTTTATCTCCTGTTGTCGAGTGAATCAGTCGAGCGCAGCCGACGCCCGACTGGAGCCGAAACTTTCTGGCAGACGTTGAAGAAAACTCGGCGGCGGCGGCGTATTTTTTTCCCGCAGTGTGGTCCTCGGAGCTTACCACAAACATCTTGTCTTTCATCTGCCTCATGATTAAATTGCCTTAAAGTATCAATCCCATTTAATTACTGTCATTATCATCAATGAGAAATTACCAGCGCCCAAAACGGCAGGGTTAATTAGGCTTTCAGGGACGGAGAGATTATTTATTTATCTGTGGTCGCCTGCGAAGGAAAGATATGAGCCGGGAGTTTAACTTCACGTGGAGTCGACTCCGCTCACTTAAACCGGCTTCTTGTTTCCCGTCTCACTTTACTCTCCTGCTGTCACTTTGCTTCCCATCACCGCTGCCTCCCTCTCATCCGTCTCTCACCTCCCGACTCTTCTTTTGTTTCTGGAATCTCGCTCGCTCTCGGTGTCGCACACGGATCTGCGTGTACCGTTCAATCTTACCTCGGAAAGTTTACCACTGATGTCCCTTCAAACAAACAAACAGCAGTGACTCAGTGTCTCGTCTTCTCGCTCACTCATCCTAACAGATGCTCAGAGATCCCCTGTTTGACTTGGCAATGTAAGAGAGGTTGTGTTTTTTTTTAAAGCTTCTGCTTGAAAAATCACTCCTAACCTTTTTCTGTGTTCATCAAGCGACTTCTCGAAACAACAGAGGTTCTCTAACAAATGACTTCACTCATCAAAAGACAAACCGAAGCTCCTCTGTCTTCTTTTTCCTGACGTGCAGCTCGAAATTTCACTGATTAGTTTCCTCCTTTTGGACGTAGGTGTTCAAATCAGTGGAATCGGCTGATGTGGAGATTTGTTTGAAACGTTTGAAATGTGCCTGCTCACTGATCTCAGAGCCGCACGCTGGAGAGCCGCCGCTCAAAGCCGGAGGATTTTTAGATCTGTGAAGTGGGCAATTTTCATTTCGACAGCAGACTCCACAAGCTGATTTCACAGTTATTCACACCTTGAAATCAGCGAGGTAAGAAATAACCACTGAGGTTTCATTGAGCGGGTGTTTAAAAGGAGAGAAATGAGAAAAAGAGCTTACTTCTTGGGTGGCACCTGTCCAACGTTGACTCGGACGCAGATGACCTTGCGAGTCTGCATCCCCAAAGAGCAGGGACCCTGACCACCGCCGCGGACGCCCACGGAGGTGTTGAGGGACGAAGCTGAGGGGTCTTCGGTACAAGGACCCCAAGGCCCCGTCTGCCAGTGGTAAACTGTACAGGCGTGTTCGTTGCAGTTTCGTACCTCCTGCAGGGCGCTGCTGTTTGGACACAAGGCGCCGCCTGACGAAACCAAAACACAGTGAAGATCCAGATTTAAAACGTGAGAAAACAAGATAAACCTAAAAAAAACCTGAACAGCACATTTGTTTTAGTTTAACAATGGATTAAAAAACACTGGTGATGTTTTGACAAACCCAAAACAGGATTTTCACTGAAGCTTAGCATCTTTCAGCTCATTATTTAAATTTGATGGTTCACAACTTTCCTGTTTTGATTCTTGTAAACTGTTTCCAGCAGCAGCTGTTTGCAGCAAAAAGGCTCAGATAAACACATTTTTCACTACAAACCCAGCAGACAAACTGAGTAATCTGTCCTTGAACATAGTGAAGCATTTAGCACCTTAACAGTCGATATGGCCCTATTGTCAGTGAGGACAAAAACAGAGCTTATCGATGTCTTAATGTTGAAGTTCTGTTATAAAAGGTTAGAAACAAGAATCAGAATAAAACCCATTGTCGCTCTGTGTCTGCATGATGTGTGAATATGAAACTCTGATGCAAATAAATGCCATATAATAACTTTATGAGGAGGTGATATTCAGCTTTCTGTATTTCCCTTCATCTTTTAGATTAGATGGGATTCAACTGGACTGTTACAAGAGAAAGTGAGAACAAAATGAAGCACAAAAGCAGCAAATGCAGAGAGAAAACACAGATGAACATTAAGAAGTTTAACAGTATGAGCTGTGAAATGAATAAAATAAGATATTTACAGGATGAACAAAAGCGAACTGAGCGCAGGTTTATGTTTAAAAGTGAGACGTCACATAGAAAAATCTTCCACTGCCTCCTGAAAGCCACTTAACTCTGTTCATGCTGCACATGAAGCTCGCTGCTGATCAGACATGAGACTCATCTCGACTCCAGAACAGAGAGAGTCTGCAGTTATCTGCCGTTCAGACTTCAGGGGCTTAAGCACATTTTCCCTCCGTGATGAAAAACTCCAGGATGAAGCTCGATTAAATCCAGCACATCTGGCTGACAACTGCTGTTAACTGATTTATTTCTCCATGAAACTGAATCTGTGAAACTCGCTGAATGAAATCTGCACTCAAACACAACAGAAACTCTTTGTAAGAAGAGTCTCCAGAAGCTCTATTGATTAACAAAATGCTTTCGAACGCCTTAAGACTTTATTGTTGGCAGAACAGAACAAAAATCATAACGGCATCGTTTGAAAAGGCAAACCAGGATTTTATTTAAGAAACTAGCCATAAAAAGTTTCTAGCCTGGTTTTTCATTTGCACTTTAATCAATTTCTTTCTGCTTTGAAAAAACCTTTATTGCCATATTTCCATCTCTGCAACAGTCCTATTATATTGAGGGCTTTAACCTTAAAAAAATCACATTGTGATGCAAAAAGTGACTTTGAAAGGAGGCTGTAGATGAGCCGGTTTCAGGGCCTGAAACTCAGATGCGAGAATTTGCTCCCTGAGGTCATAAACCGAGGCTCAAAGTGTGTTTATCTGAAATTAACTGTGGGAAAGACTCAAGAGAAACAAATGTCCACATTGTTTCTTTTTATTATTTTAATTAATTTCCCTGTTACTTCTTGTCTAAATATCCTTGCCTTTGTGTATATTGTGTTATGATTTCACTTGTTTATTCATTCTCTTATTTCATCGGATCCGGATCTTTCAGGGTACAGACTCGTCTTGTTTTCAGCAGCACTTGTTGAAAAATCCCAATTCCCAGAAACATCAACACAAGATAATCCTGGAAAACCGGAGCATGAGCTGAACATGTGTGATTTCAATATTCCGACGGTGCTGCCAAGAAACCGACTGAGGTTCCAGAGAAGTCTGAAAACAGATAATGTTCCCCATAAATCTTCTGACCTTCTGAGTTTCCTGTAAATCCTCAAACATCGAGCCTGAAACCAGCAGACACGCAGCTTAAAGTGCACTGATCCATTTCTCTTTAAATCTGTATAAAATATCTCAAAGCAGGTCGTAATTTATCCTGAAATCATGGAAAAGCTTGCTGGCTCCTTCACAAAGTGCCACTTAGCTCGTATCCTGAATATCATTCAACCAACAGGTGTCAAACACTTCGAGGCACCTGGGTAATTATTGGCCCTACAATAATCACCACGGGATTAAATGTGAGCAGTTATGCTACACAGATCATTAATTAGGTTTATTATTGTATTAATTAGAGTGTAATCCAATGGCCACACATCACTGAGAATGTTTGGGAGGCTCATCAAGTGTTAAACTTTTCTTTTTCTTCATTAATTTGAAACTCAGGAGCTGCCGAGTCTAATCAGACGATCTCCTCTGCAGGCTATTTTTCACCATTAACAAATTCTTCATGCAATTAACTTTGACTGGCAGTCCGGCTCCCACACGGTTTATTCAACACCGTGTGACACGGAGTCGGACTTCCAGGGAAAATCTGAAGAGTTTTTTTTTGTTCTGCCACAAAAAAAACTTAACAGAGCTACAGAAAGGTGCTTTGTATTTCTATTTTATTACATTTTATTGTAGATATTAGTCACACAAAAGCACCACAGACATACAGGTGTGTTCAAATGCTGCATGAATCACCTCTTTTCATGCAGGAA
>JAUZTA010000030.1:3232288-3245164 GCA_034780835.1 Ctenochaetus striatus | reverse complement strand
TTGTATGCTGCTTAAAGCTCATGTATGTTGGATAACACTGAAGCATTATGATGAGCATTATGACAAAGATTAAAAACAACTCTCGAGGGGTTAACAGCCTCTCAATAAGCTAAAACGCCTTTATATTCTCTCTACAACAGTCCCTTAGAACTAAAGAAGCCTCTTGAATTAAAGGATAAAAGTCAAGCAAGTCCAGTTGCCTTCAGAGAAACTTCAAAAGCACAAGACACTGACAAAGACATTGTGTTTAATGCTGAGTGGCCACATCACAGCCAATATCTGATATGAAACATCTGATGAATATTAGTGCTCATACTGAAAAGACGATGAGTTGATGCATCACTAATGTTTGAGGGTTTAATTTCATCTCCTATGTCTCCAAAAATTCTACTTTTGATTATTTAAATCCATACAAGCTATGGCAAGTAAGTAAACACAGACAGTTAATAACATCCCAACAGTTGTCGCCATTTTTTGCTTCATTTCTCTTTACCTTTGTCTTTTTCTCTGAGGTCGTTGAGGTATTTGAGAAGCTCAGCGTTGGCTTGGACACAGTACACCTCTCTGGTCTGCAGCCCCCCCCCACAAAGCCCTGTCAGGTTGCTACGTCGACGGTCCTGTTGGCTTAGCAACAGGTCAACCCGGCAGTCGCTCCACTCTGTGGTCCTCCAGGTGTAACTACAGAGACGGAGAACATGGAGGAGCAGAGATGGATGGATGTGAGAGAGACGGAGGTCTGTGTGGGTGGAACATGGTGTCAACTTCAGCAGATTTACACCTCAGCAAATACAGTTATGTTGAATAATTACAACTTGTTGTATGAAAACATGGTGAATAAGACTTTTCACTTCACTAAAGCACAAACAGTATGGAAGAACCTTCAGGTTTGTTGTCAACCATTTAAACTCACCTGATCAGGTTTTTCATCATTGGCTAAACACTTACTTATCACTTTATTCACCCCAAGAATAACACTTTGTGCTATATTTTCAAAAAAGAAAGGGATTTTTTTGCACATTATGATCAATCTGGAGGTTTGTTTCTACAGCTGGTCGTAACATCCCATTGAACAGTTTCTCCAAACTAAAAAACATGGAAAGAAAACTTAGAAATAAAACACTTGTCTAATATTTTAAACTGAGTAGTTAGTATCTAAAAAATAAATATATGTGGGCCAGTCTGGCAGAAAATCAAACACTCTCCAGTTTAAGAGTATGAATAAGTATTTTGGCGCCAGCTGAGGAAAGATGATATAGGATGAAACTGTGGGAATAAAGGCGATTTGTGAGCCGACGTTTTACATCTTGAGGGACTTAAATATCCTTGCAGCCTCCCTCCATTTGTCTTTACTTTGTGTCTGGCACCAGCCCAAGCACTTATACGAATCTCATGCTTCACACAAACACACACACACACACAAACACACACACACACACACACGGGCCACCCAAGAGAGCAAATTAGCTTGGTGATACGAGTAAAGGGAAGTAAACAGGAAGCGTACACAGCCTCAGCCAGGTTGAATACCAAACACATTGATTTTACTCTATTTTTGCCTGAGCTTCATCCCTGCGGTGTTTCGTACTGTAGCAGGAACTTCACACACACACACACACACACTCCCACACACACATACAAACACACACAAACAGTGCTGTAACCAAAGGGGGAGGTTGTAATCACGAGCCAACATGCAATTGTGAGAAACACGAGTGGCTGCTGCATGCAACGCTCTGAAACACTCGTACACCTTCACTGAACCCCCCCCTGCTGTGCTTCCAATCTCCCTCCCCCGTCATCAGGGGGAACTCACGTTGCGCAGGGCGGGACGCCTTCGCCCTGAGGTTCACACGACTCCCACTCCTCCAGCGGCGGGCAGTCTGCCCCCTCGCCCACCGGGAACTGCAGCACCTGTCTGCTGCGAGTGCGATTGCCTCTGGGAGACTCGGGGTCCACGCAGGTTTTCGTGCAGGGGCCCCATTCGGCCCAGTCGGTCACCTTGCAGTCTTTGGGAAGGACGCAGGACTGGACGGTCAGCGGCAGGTCCCGTGGTGTGCAGAGGCTGGGAGGGGATAAAGAGGACCGTGGAGAAATCGACTTGCAGCAGAATCACACAGTATTTCATCACATCGTTACAAAAGTCACAGCTAAACACACTCGTAAACACATTCGTACACATACCACACACACTCTGCAACCATTTAACTGTGAAAGACAAAGGAGAAACTCGCTGGACATCCTTTGTGATCAGTAACAAGTGGTCAAGTGAGGTGCAAATTCATTACCCGTTTTAAACTAAATGGCTTAAGAAAGAAAATAACAACTTGGATCTGTTTTAAGTAAATAATGAAGGTCAACATCATCACCTGATATCATCACCTGTGAGGCAACGATTCAAATCAGGAGGCTTATAAGGAGACAAGGTCACACCTCTCTTCAGTGACTTTGTGTTACTTCTTTTTCCTCACATTTCACTGATCGTCACATGTTGTTACATTTGTTCTGTCAGTCTTTTTTTGGCCTCATTTGTATTGCAAAACCAGCAGAAGATGCAGGAGCAGAGGAGCGCTTTGTTCTGGACATTAAAGGACAGAAATTTCTACAAGACAAAAAGCAGAAAGAAAGAGCGTCTGCGTGTCTTTGTTATTGATCTTGGGGATTCATCTCAGTCATTCTGACTAAAAAAAGGAGAACCAGTGCCACACAAAGAAAGATTTGTGTGTTAAAATACAACAGTTTTCTTTGTTCAGAACAGAAATAAGACAGGCAAAGGAAAACAGTGAGCACTTGTAAATGAAACCTTGTAGATAAACTCAGCTCAGGAGTTCAGAGTCTTGTGTTTTTTCTAAATTAAAACAAATAAGATATAACATGTTAATTAGTGAGCTTTGAACACGCTGGAACACAGATTAATTTATCTCTTGACAGAGTCACGCTAGTGATTTCCCCCCGCTTCGAGTATTTATGCTATGCTAAGCTAAGCTAAGCTTGCTACTGCAGATATCAGAGGCAATAACAATCTTGTGATCAAATTTTTGTAAGGAAGCAAAGAAGTGTGTTATGAAATCAATAAGACAAAAACTAATTCTTCTGATCACAGTGTTAATGTTCATCCTTCATACTGTTTACAACCTCGTCCTGCTGGAACAAAAGCAAATAAAACACAGAACCGAGAAAAACCAGCAAGTGTTTGGCGGCTTCGCTCATCAAATCTGATGATGTTTGATGTTTTGCGCATTGACCAAGTGACAAATTTAAGTTTGGGAAATAAAATAGAAACAGTAATCAAAAATGGCGTTGCAACTCCTCAAAGGAACTTCCTTTGATACGCGTGTTTCCCTCTGACATCAGCTGATCACAGAGCATATTTATGTTAAAGTCACACAGTGTGCAGCTCGCTGACGCCTCATTACGCCGACGTTAAATCATTAAGTCACTTCTCACTGTCATTTTTAACGCCAACCTGCCAGGACGCCTTAAACCCACGGTTTATGGTCTTTGAATGCATCGCAGCAACAGATATGTGACACTACAAGTGGTGCGCAAGGCTCGACTTTCTGCCCTTGACTGGTGTGACATTTTATCATTAGCTGCTCTCATTAGCATACACACTGCATAATCAGCTTCACATAAGGAGTAAAAACAGAAGTGGTGTGTGTGTGTGTGTGTGTGTGTGTGAGAATCCAGAAGTTCCTAAGACAACGAGAGCAACCTCTGATCAATCGCTCACACACACCTTTTGATCATCTTAACAGTATTTAGATGTAATGAATAAACCGATCTCTTTGGGGCCCCAACCGAATCATTAGAAATTTGTTCTAACTAAAGCCGACTGCTTTCTGCTACTCAGTTCGGTTGTCTTTCCCCTCGAGGCGATGCAGCTGACGAGCTATTAGTGCTAATTACAGCTCTGCTTCATTTAGAAACCCCTCATTTAGACGTTGCCACCACACTTCACCTCCAGCTACTCAAGACTTTTGGTACAAATGAGGAAATGTATGAGCTTCGTGTGAGCTGTATTTTTAAAAATTTTTTTTTCTTCTTTTAACTCGTGAGTCTTCGCAGATTAAAACACCTCTGCACTCTTTGAAGTGCTACTGAAGTGACACCGTGAAAAATCACGGTTTTGTTTTTCTGCCAAACACGCTCGGTGTGTTCGGCTCATTTTGCATCAGTGCAAAACAATGAGGAATTTAAAAACCGTGAATGCGACGCGCTGAGGGTGAAGGCTCGATTTCCTCTCTCAGATGGAACTTGTGTTCTAAAAAAGCCCCCTAATGCAGCCAATGACCCATTTTCGCCCGCGACTGGAAGGAAGCTTTGATTCTCTGCCGTTTGTTGTGTTCGTGCCCGAGCATTTTTCGCGGAGATTTTCAAAGTTGCAAAAAGAATTCATTATTTCTTCATCTCAGTCATTCAGACAGAATGAGGACACAATCATTCTCTATTTAAATAAGTAAGATGATGTCTGAAAAATGTTCATTTTTAAGCCTGTAGGTTTTACACAGTAGCTTGCAGCAATGGACTCCGAGAGCCTTCAGACTAAAACAGCATGCAGTCGGGAAGTTATATCATATATTTGTGACTCATTACTTGAGCTGCATCCATCTGAACAGCGTGTAGCTAAAATGGTATTAAAACAAAACAAAAATTATGGCACCGTGTGGGACCATCGGCAGGACATGCAGTGATGTAAGGACATAAATCCCTTTCAGTGGCACATCAGCAGCAAAAAAATTCACAAAAATCATGATTCAAGTTGGATTAATAGGACAGGAGCAGAAGACGGAGTTATTAGGAAGTGGCCTGTTTGGGACGCGTCGAGCACTACGGAGAAAGTAAAGACCCAAAGACAGATGTTCATCAAACAAAATTGGAAATGAAGGGAGCAAGATGTTCGGAGAGCGTCTGGCTAGGACTTGACTGGGTTATTGCTTCACTGGGAAGTTTGTTCCACTTTTCCGAAAGTGGCAAAAACAACTATGAATATTTCAGAACAAGAAATAAACAAGTCAAGGATTAATATTTATGCTCCTAGGGGCATGTGAGTTGTTTTCATGGTTCCTTTGAAATATTTGATCCCAGTCACTGCTGAGAACTCGGCGCCAACAAAGCATTAATGAATAGATTTAGTACATAATTGATCAAATCCTGGAGTACAGTGGCGTGTGACGGATATCGGATGTGAACGCAGGCTTGCTCTACTGACACTGTCACTGATTCCTTCCTGGAGATTAGAGACCTTGTGAAAGCCCCAAATCCAAGTTTCTGGGGAACAGCGGTGACATTTTCAGTTACAGTCACTCAAGGAAGAGAAGGAGAGATGATGGATCGACAGAAATATTTAGAGCGAACGCTGATTATCTCACAGTCTTCTGACATGGACGATACATGTGACAAGAGCCAGAATTCACTGAAAACCACCTGATGCTTCTTTCTTTTTTTGTTGGTTAAAATTATTGACAACATCCAGATACCAACGATCTAAACAATGAATCATCACTGTAGCTTTCTTATGTTTCTTGTCAATGCTGATTAAAGCTTACTTTGTTGTATTTAGATGCTAAAACTTTCTGTCTTTGAGGACAAAGCGGATCAAAGATGATATCAGTTAAAAAATGCCAAACAGGAAGTCACCACACGACTAACAAACTACAAAATTATGTTGACTCTAAAAGTTTGAATTGAGTAATTTGTTAAAGAATGCCACAATTATGTTTTTACTGTATCATAATAATAAAGTTTTAAAATTCCTTGAGTCTGTTGTTTAAAATCTGACAAACAGTCCACAAATCCCAGTTTAAAACTTCATATATTATAAAAACTGATCGACAGATGCTTTAGATCTGATTTAATCCGTCATTCTGCGGTCTAAAGGATGACATTAAAGCCTACAAAGCTGCTTGGTTACTGCCAAAAAACAGCAGAAGAAGAATAACTTCAACGCTTTAGCTGATTAGTGATTATAATATTTTAACCTTTAACCTTAGCCAATAAAAATTACTGCTGTCATAATTTTAAAAAGAACAGATAAGCACTAGAACAGCGACTTACGCCCTCAAGCAAAAATGATATGCAATAAAACTGCTGGAGGCGTCTTTTGGTTGCACTTAAAAATAAAATATAAGAATAAAACTGTACAAGGTTACTGAAGAGTGACCACAGAAGTGTTTTCATGGGATGGACACATGTAAACTTTTTCAAAATCTGGATAAAACGTTCCTCAAAACAGTAAAAAGGTGATTTTAAAACAACATTTCTCACTCTGAAACCCCCAGCAGTCATTTTCTGAGATGTTCAACTGAACCCAAACCTCACTGTAACCTCAATCACCGCTGAAGTGTGAAACAAAATCGATTCACATGAGAATCTCAGTTTTTATCTTCTGTGATCCAGAATCTATGCCGAAAGGTCAGAGAGTGATTGTCTAGATGTTTGTTATTAGCGTGAAGTTGATGGACAGACAATGAAACTCCTCAGAGCAGAACGCTGAAGTTATCTTATAAATTTCAACAATTTATCTTTGAAAAACGCAATGCTTGCAAGCTTTCTTGTTTTTGATTTTATGATAAAATTTTGACCTTCTTGAGACAAACTTTATTATCATCACTCAGAGATTAACATGAACAAAGGGCAGTAATCACAGCAGAGCGGTTCACCTCATTTTGTTGCTTTTAAATGAATTCATTTGTTAATCAATGCTGCAGACTTTAAAAAACAAATTTATCTTGATAGCCTCGTTTTATGCTGTTTTTCAGTGGATGGTTTGACAAACAGTTCACTGGAGCAAGAATTAAAAATCACTTTTGATTAGAAAATCCTTCTGAATATATTTTGAATCCATTTATGATCCCAAGAATTCAAAATTAAATCAAATTTCAAGTTCCGCTAACACTCACTTTATTTGTCTGCATTAAAATGTGTCTTTCTGATAAATGGGACAACTATCTAATCTCACCAAGACACATGAAGTGATTAAGTTTAGATCGAGCAAGTAGTTATATTGAGTAATAACTCTCAAATTAACCGGCCAGTGAAAAATTATTTTGCCCGTCTGACTCCTGTTAATGTTTAAGTTGCCTTTCCATCAAATCTGTTCTCTGCTGGGAGTTTATTTTAGGTCGAGACTTTTGCTAAGAAACCAGCGGAAATACAGATCCATCTTTATTTCATTCAGAGTGACTCTGTAGCTCACAGCAATAACAATAACGTCGGGGTCAGAGGTTCAATCCCACTCGGGTTTAACAACACTGCGAATGGAGGCACTGATACTGTTACAGCATGTATTTTGGATAAAAGTGCCCACTAAGGATACGGCTCATTCAAGTAAAGACTCTTTGATGGATTTCCCTTTTGGACACTTTTACATGAAGCTATTTAAAATCACTGACTTGTTTTATTGGCTGCTTCTATCAGGCAACTTTCTTTACCGACTTTTTTTAAGCTTTTCCTCACAAAATTGACTCTAAAATCTCAATGTGACCTTTGTTACTCTGTTCCACTGCAGAGGCATGCAGACGGTTTAGCTTCAGAGAACTTTCATCTCAAAAGTTCAGCACATTTAACTGATAGCATCGGCTTTTTTTTTTTTTTTTTTTTTTGCTCCAAACTGAGCTTTTAACACCCTTGAAACTGTAACCTTTATCTGAAGGGAAAACAATCCTCCCCTCCACTATTTATTTTAAAGGATTTACTGTAGCAATCTGACTTCATGGATTAGCAAGTAAAACATTTTGAGTGACACTTAACTTGTTTGCCTTCTTTGGAACATATCATTACCATGCATTCAAAAAAACAGACCACAAAAACCCCAGAAAATTGCCTTATTTTGAAAAAGTGCCACAAAAAAAAAAAAAAAAATCACGGCTAAGATTGATCTCATGTCTTAAACTGAGTCGCTTTGACACTTTCATCCTTAAAAGCTGACATCAAAAGCACTGTGGCGGTTGTGCCTCATTGCTTTGACGGCACGGCGGTGACAAAGACGCAGCCGATAAACATCCTCCTCTGTGTGTCACCTCCTGACAGGGAGATGAAAAAACTTTCAAGAGGACAAATTTAGCATCATGTTCAGCTGTTAGAGACACCCTGACGAAGGACAGTACACCTACATGTAAAACTCTGACTTGCTGACAAAAAATATAGAAAGAAAAACTGAAATTCAATGCTTAAAAATAGAGAAAAAACTCAAAAATTGGGCACAAATTCAATAAATAGACCTCTGTATCTCTGCAAAAACACTAAAGGATTAAAAGAAATAGCTCTGACAGAGTAAAAGCATTTTAAATTTACTGTCACGTTAACAAAACAATGATGCCACTCACTTGCGTCCCACAGTGCTCCCGTTCCTGTGTATGCAGGTCACGTCCCGGGTCTGGTAGCCCACCTGGATGTCCCAGAATGGACTCTCCTGCCGGTTAAGGCGATTCCTGGTCCGCTTCTTCTGGATGAGCTCTCTGGTCTCTGGATCTTTTACTCCCGCTCTCTCCCTGAGCCCCTGGCCTTTTCCTTTCCTGCGCTTCACCTGGCGTTCTGTCCGAGTCTGCGGGAGGACGCAGGGGCTCCACGGTCCGACCCTGAGACTGTACATGCCCTCCGGACCTGTGCAAGGCCCCGGTTTGCAAGACTGGAACTCAGTTAGGTTAGGACAAACTGAGCCTCCAAAAAGTGGAGGGACCAGGACACTTCGCACCCTGTTCCTCAGGCCTGTTCCACACGTTTTGGAGCAGGACGTCCACGGCGAATACTCGGATACCACACAATCCTGAGGGCACGGGATCAAACATGCCTGCTCCAGGCGAGGCTTGGGCTCAAAGTACTCACAGATGGCATCCTCTGCTGGAGACCCATCTGACTTGAGCATGCAGCCCACCTCACGGGTCTGAATGCCCTCTTCGCCTCCACTGCATGCGAACGGCCGAGGGGCCCCAAAGGTCCTTGCTGAAACTGGCACGCACTCGTTCCAGGCACCTAGTTTCCAGTCGTAAAGGTCCTTGTGCCAGTCACACACACGGAAACAGTTTCTCTGGTTGGACGGACGCTGGCTCTGGTCACAGTTGGTGTGAAGGGTCGTCCAGCCGTCCACATGGGCACACCAGACTGCCCGGCTCTGGCTGCCACCTGGGCCACAGTCGCTGCCCATACATCTTCCCCAAGGACCTGAGACACAAACAAACAGGCTCAAATTACAACATGAAACATATGAACCAATCAGCCTCTGAGCTTCAGAGTTAACTCCCTGAAGGACAGAAATCTCTGGAGTAAATTGCTCCATTACATAAGAAAACCAGAGAAAAAAGGGGGAAAGGCATTAGTTAGACTGCACTCTGTCCTGTATAATTTAAAAACAAAACAAGACATAATTGCACAGGCTGCGAATTGATTGAGGCGCAGGATTAGCAAACATTCTGTAGTTACATTTGCAACAATCACTGGAAATCAATGGTGCCATTTGAAAAACTCCTGTGTGCCTTTAACAAAGAAAATCCATATTATGCAAACATCAATTAGTCAGACACTTTATATCTCCTACTGCAAAACAGGAGACCGAGAGAGTTTACTTCAGCTTGTTGTCAGCCGAGGAGACGCTTATAATGCATCTTCAAGGATGACACAGTAAATTCACACACTCCTCTGAAGCTGTCCTTGATGCAAAATGTGTTGAAAAGCTGTTTGCGAGCCACAGCAGATGATGTCTGAGTGCAAAAAAATATGTCAGATTCAATAAAAAAAACAATCTGCCACCTTGTTCTGAGCTGCACTCGGGTCAGACGCTGTGCATGGTAAAAACCTGTCTGAGTGTTGCAAGGGCGAGTTGGGATAATGAGGCAAAGCAAACACAATGTGCACCAGCGGAGATTATAGGTGATCAAAAGAAAGTGTCTAAAAGCCCATTTACAGAGGCTGTGAGTAATCGGTCGCATTTATAAAAGTCTATTGGCAACCAGCAGGAGTTGCCACAAACGTCGATAAAACTTTGATTTGTTTGTACACAAGACGCTGGCAAAGCCTCCCCTTATCCCTCCGCTGCTAACTGCAGTCAGCAGATCCAGCAGCCAGTCACTTAATCATGCACCATCACACATTTGTTTTAATTATGAAAATATATGAGAAACACTTGGCTCAAGAACAGGGCCGATTATAGAAGTGTTAAAGGAGACAGCTGGAGATGTTCTCGATCTCTTTTTACTGTCAATAAAACCTGTAAAAAGAACAACAAGGAGCTGAACCTTCTCATAAATGTTGTCCGTGGAGCCAAAGGTTGAGTTAGCACGATGATGCTCGGTGTCATAGAGCTCCACTGTTGTTCCAAAACATTAAAAACACATCAGTGAGCCACATTTCTGCACAGGGAGACACGTTCCTGCACTATGATGAGCAAGAGCACTGTAGATTAATGTTAACTTATCTTAACTTTTACACACCGACCTGCTGCTTTTACCACAAAGATTGTAGGCACTTTGACTGTCATGACTTTTTAATTTCTTTTAAGCAAGTATGACATTTTTTATGATACAATCTCAGCAAACAAGACATATGTGATGCCACTGAAACAGCTGAAGAACTGCAGTTTACATTATTTTTGAAAAGCAAGTTGAATGCATGAGTGACTCAAAAGCTATTAAACATTAAAACGAGAGCAGTTTTTAGTCACTGACGGCTGTTTAGATCTTTAAGGCTTAAACTTATACAGTCTAATCGGGCGTGTATTCATCCACTGAAAATAGATCCAAATAAATGAACAGTTTGAGTCACTTTTGCTAAAAAAAAAAACTACAGCGTCCAGCTTCCGAAAGAAATAACTGGGCTTTTTTTAACATCTTCATCTGGAGCCAGGAAGTGTTAAATTCACAGTTAAGAAGTCATAAAATAAGAAAAGAACTTAATGCTGTTACTTTTTATCTTTTTCATTAGATTTGATGACAATTAAAGAAATATGAGACAACACCTGTTTTATCCTTTAACAGCTGAAATGTTTTGTAATACCTGTGGCTTGTTTACAGCTTCCGCCTCACATCATTTATAATTATGTTCATCAGCGACTCCATCAACCCCATGCAGACACACAATATTATGTTTGTTTTATGCTTTTGTTTTTTTTTACTCCTTTGGGTTTACTAGTCATTTCTGGAGCAAATAGCTGCTTAATTTGCTTAATTTGAGAATAAACTTTAACACATACTATTAATATTACATTATACATAGAAACAAAAAGCTCTTCCTCACACATTTCACTTTGTTACATTCAAGCTGTTGGTCACATGCTTTCAGTTTGTCCTGTGTAGCTTCTTGGTTTTTTCTCTGTTTGCATGTGATAAAACAAAGGACGCGTCTCAGCTGAAGTCTGAACACATCAAGAAACATTAAACAACGCAGGACGCCGGCGCTCTTTGATACTACAAGACGAAAAATATCAAACTAATTGGGCAGCTTCACTTTTCACCTCCCATTAACCTCTTTGGTAACTGATTCTGTTAGCATGTGGCCTGAGGCTGATTGGACCCGTAGTGGGCAATGGGCAGTTGATGTGAGGGCAGTTAATGTTGACCCACGTCCATGCGGAGTTAAGAATCAGGCCTGGCAGGAAACGAGGAGCACATATCCGGCGATGATTGCCTCTGATGAGGCTGCTTGTTGCCTCTCTGATCTCAGCCGCTGATACTGCTGACAGGATCTATCTGCAGTCAACACGATGCTGCGTTCACAGGAGCCTCAGAGCGTTTTCTGAATGGTAGCTTTACTCCTCGCCATATCAACACATTGGATCGATGTCTGATCATCAAGGGATTTCTAGGTTTTCTATAGGCATCAGTAGCTCCAGATTACATTGTGCTGCCGTATATTTACTCTATTTAGACACACTGGTGTTGAAAACCAGATCCAGAACGGTACAATATGTTTAGTATTCCCCAGACTGTCCCTGCCCAGTGTTTGTCTGAGTCCTTATGATCTATGTGATGTTTGCTTTTTAATCCAATAATAGAAAAAGGCAACTTGGAAGTTTTACCTTCACAATACCAACCAAAAAAGACAGTGCATGTTATCTCGAGGGCTGCTATTGAGTTTCTTTTTTTCAAGGCATAGAGGGAAAATGCAGTGGGGAAAAATGCTCATCCGAAATCTAAAACAGAGCAGAATCCGACAGATTATCCGGTGCCATAATAAAACATCTCCCACCCAAATCAAATCCATCCCAGAGAGAAATTATCTTCTATCTGAGACAATTCTCTGGCACGGCTCTCAGACTATAACTCCTCCAGCTCAGGGTGTGGGATAAAACTGTTTCTCGATGAATAAAGATCACAAAGCTCGGCCGTTATCAGCCTGCCCGGCCTGAAAACGCACAGCGAGGGTCTGGTCTGTTCTGTATCTTCCCTTTGTCTTCTTCCCTCTGAGGACACATCTGATTCTGTTTCTCACATCCAATCCAACACGTCCTCCAGTGTTGAATCTCTGCAGCTGTTTGCATGTTTTCTCACACTGTTGACAACCAAAAATGAAACTTTCTCCTCCAAATATAAATCAGTGCGTAGCTGCGGTAGCCTAAAGCTAACCTTTCAATAATGCATGCGGTCTGACAGCCTCATTTGACACGCTGAGAACGAACTAGTGTTTTACTTCCATTTATAACAAGTTCAGCAGAAAAGTATCCACAGAATTATCAAACAGCCTACTGTAAACCAGGTCTGCAGAAAATAATCTGTTGACACGGACATTTTTAGTACTTTAATTGTCTGAATTCAGGTTAATATGTAGTGAATTCAAATCTGCAGCAGGAATGACCAAACATAAATCCAAAGGGTCCAGATTTACGTAGCACGTGCATGTTTCTGAGGAAACCTGCTTTCGCTGCATGTACAGAAAAAAAGAGCTGTT
>JAUZTA010000030.1:3199823-3210063 GCA_034780835.1 Ctenochaetus striatus | reverse complement strand
TGCGCCGCTTCAGGTAAACATGAGAGGAAAGAGAGGCGACGGGGCCACTGAGCATGTGATTTCACACACACACACACACACTCGCACACAATTTCACTTGTATATTTATGAGAACCTTCACTGACATCACTCACTCTTTAGCCCCTTACACTGACCTGCAGCTGCGACACGATGGCCGAAATGATAACCGCAAGTATTCTGATCAATACTGAGATCACAATCATGATCCCGATTGTAACGATTTATTTTTTCGAGACAAACATGTTTTGTTTTGTGCACTTTCACATTTAAATAAACAGAGCTCTGCTTTCACTTCCTGCTCGTGTGCAAATCTTTGCATCAAAATGAGAGTGGTGCTGATTCACAGTGCAACTTCAAGAAGTCAAATATAAATCAAATTGTACCAAAACTTTTCCCCCGAAATGCATTACTGTTATTAATATCTGAGTTGATGCTGGACAAAGATGGGGATTCAGTGAGGTCACATTTGGCCAAGCAGATGTTTTCCTTCCTTGCCTTCATGCATTAATCGTTCTGCATTTTGTGGTGTTTTCCAACAAAGACGAACAAGTTGTGCAGACACAACAACTTAATTTTTTGTTTAACTTAATTTTTCCTTAAGCTTGAAATACTTCCAAACAATTAACGATGATCCATTTAAGTGTCACAAATAGACATTTGTCTCTCATTTTGTGCCTCTGCTCTTCCTTGTTGTTTCCCCCTTTACTCTGATCGGCCTCTGCAGGGTGCATGTCGGGGGCATGACCTCAAAAGTGAAGCCAAAACGTAGTGATCGCCCTCTGATGGCTGGCTGTTAGTTGAGGAGGCACTGGATTTTATATGCAGCACCTATTTTAACAGTCGATGTTAATTTAACTGTAGAGAGCTAAAAAAATCATGATTGCGATTAAAATTCAATCAGTCGTGAAGCTCTTCTCTGATCTTAACCATCAAACATAACCCTTAAAACCAAGACTTAACCTTCAAAGATTGAAGGAGGAGGTTGTGAGAAACGGCCAAAATGTCCTCACTTTCCACAATAGTTCAAAACTAGCTTTGGTGCTCACACACAACAACAGATGATTGATAGGAGCTTTTAGCATTAGCGCTTTCATGTTCTATATTGATGAGCATACTCTCTCTTATACACATGTTCAAGCACTCCTTTAATATCTGCCCAAAGATGGGTTTGGTTTGTTTGAGGCTCTGATCATTTGTTTTCTTACATGAATCCAAATCTACAGAAAACAAACCGAGCAGAACACTTGAACCTGCTCTGTATCTGGAGCATTATCCACTATCATCATCAATAAACACAAAAATCTCTTTCCGCCTCCTTCCTGTTTGTCGTCAATCCTCAGCTGGCGTCAGTGGAGCGATCAAACAGTTTCCTTCAGAGTCTGTGTAAGTGGAGACAACACAATCGGATTAAACACATAGAAGATAATAGCTTCTTTGTAACTGTGATTAAACAAGCCGCCCGGGGAGCTAATCAATTCCCTCAACTCGAACCGGAAAAGTCAGGGTTCCACTCATCTAACGCCGACCCTGTTCCCTCATTCTGGAGTTAGTCGTAACATCTGGATCGTAACACAGGAGAGGTTTAATCAGGGGCAAGCATCGGGACAGGAGGAGAGCGTGTGCTGAATCCATTAAATATGAATTAGAGTGGTAATCGCTGGAGAGTGGGACACGAGGGCAGAGGGGTGTGGGAGAACAGCCAGGTGGGTGAGCTGATGTGACATGAACCACAACAGCAGGACAGAGAGAGAGAGAGAGAGAGAGAGAGAGTCAGCATGGGTGTGGCAGCGGTGCCTGTAACGTGCAGACTCAGTATTAGCATGAAGAGTGCTACAAGCTAACTTATGGCTCCATCTGTTCAAGAGCAAAGGAGGGAGCAAAGGAGCAGGCGAATGTGAATGAATGCGGCGTGTGTGAGCACTGACAGCAGCAGCAGCAGGCAGGAGTGGGTGTTTGGATTTGTTTGTTTGTGTCTGTGTGCGTGTACATGTAGCCCACGGAGGGCATTTGCTGTGATAACGCTGTGCAATCTGGGAATAAATGTGGGTTAATGATGCCGCAGACCAGATGTGACTCACTCACATGTTGGACTATGCAGATGCTGCCATAGCCGCATATGTTTACGCTGAATATATTCTCGGCGTGTAATTTTTTATCTGCACAGGACTGGTGACTGATTAGGCAATTTCAGATCAGTCAAGAGATGCACAATTTAGAACAGAAGTGAACAGCAAGTGCTAAATGCAGATTTAAATATGATTCCCCCTGATATGTTGTTTGCATGTTTGCATGTCTGCAGAATAAGTAAAACTTACCAGGAAATCAATCAGATTTCAGGATTTTGAACCTCCCACAAAAAAGCATCCTTTCGGGGGCTGCACTGTTGTGTTTCAACAGGTAGTGAAAAAGAGAAATTCAATCCAGAAAAGCTGATTTAAATTAGAGCTGAAGGAACTGATGCCAGAAAATGAACCCACTATTTTAATTTTAAATAATAGTTTCAGTCATTTGTTAAGCAGCAACACCAAACATTTGCTTGTTCTGGCTTCTAAAATGTTGGGTTTTGCTGATTTTGTCACCAGTTAAACAGAAAAACTTTGGATCCAAAAAACACCAAGACTATGAAGATGCCACCTTGGATTCTGATACATTATAGTTGGCTGAATTTATGGACATTTTATCTACTAAATGATTGAAGGAATACCAGGAAAATTGTTAAATAAATAAGTAATCTTCAATGAAAAATCATTTTTAGTTGCAAGGCTTGTTTGAGTAAAACATCCTAAAGGTTTATCAAACATCAAAATGCCGCACAGCAGAAAGAAGTCAGTGGCAAATATTTTTATCTTTCATCATGACGATGAGGGAGGATGAAGGTGAGGCCAACTGTTACGACTGTCGTCGTAATTTCTGCTAGTTTTGTGTTCTGTGTTTTCTGTGTTCCTCTGTCTTCTGTATGTAGATTGGTGTGTGTCATTACCAACAGAAGATTGGTTGATCGACTTTGGGCCTGGCTGGTGATCGGCTGCTTATGGGACGGCACCTGCTGTTTAAACGGCCAAGATGGCGGCTGGCGCTGGGCAGCAGGCGTTTCTGTATCTCCCTCATCTCCCAACCGGCCACACTGTATCTTGTCATTGCCAATAGTTATTTGTCTTGGTAGGGGTGGACTGTCAGTTGTGTTAATTCCTTTTTTCTCCTGTTTCGTGTAGTTAGGGAGGTAAGATTCCTGGTTCTTTTGTTTTTGGTTAGGTTATCTATCACCTCCCCAGAGAGATTTGTTTTGTTTGTTGTTTTGGCCGTGGTTCACCCTGAAGTCCTTAGTTCTAAAACACATTTTAATTCATTGTCACTTCTGTAAATAAGCATTCTTTTTGACTTGAAAGACATATCTCTGTGGCTGCTTGGGACTTGGGGAAGACGGGGTTCGTTTTGTGTTATGCCTGCGTACCCCTAGGCCGGGTGTAACACCAACAGAAGAGTTACACCGTTCGTGCTGCTAAGTTACACACCAGGAATGCGTGTTTGCACAGGTTGGATTAAACAGTGCTTAGCGGGATGTTGATGCAATTAACTGCAGCACAAGTTGGGTCAGGTTCAACTTTTTTTTTACTCAACAAAGAAACTGAATCAATGAGATTTATTTTAAACCAGAACAGGACCTGAGACACTGACCATCCAGCCACAGCTCTGAGTCTGACACACAGAGACACCGGATTCATTGTGGGGAAGAATGTTTGTGGAATTAAGAAGCTCATTTCCTTTGAAATGTGGCTTGAGCGTAAAAGCTTTTCTGACGAAAGCCAACACACACTGAAATCCTCAATATTTGAAAAAGGGCATTTAATTTTTCATTTTTATGAAAGAGTTTCCTTTGGATTTGGCAGAGAGTGTTCTGGTTTGGCCACGAGTGTGAAACGCTTCAAGCAGAGTCCTCAGCAGAGTTGTATTTTGTAGACGAAACCCTTGACAGAACGTTCGTCACTCCAAAGAGTCACTTTCAAAGCCACCCGGTAGGTGGAGGATCAAAGCAACTGAATAGCCGCCCCGAACCATCATCTTAAACGCCATGGTGGTTTTGCAGAATCAAACGCTGCCCTGCAATACTTCCCCCATACTCAGCAATGAGAATGAGCATGGAAACATGAAGGAATGACTGGGTGACGGGAGCTTCTGCTTTGATATAGGATTTGTAGAGAACATAAAGCTATTTTCTTGAAGAGATAAGGGAAAATGGAGCTTTGAACTCGTATTTTCTTCAATTGATTTTTACTGTATATACTTAGTCTGATGTATGGATTGGAAATAAAACTCTAGATTTTTATGTTTCAGCCTGAACTAAGAGAGAAACGATCAAACTCAACTTGTGTGGATCGGTATCGCTCAGAGGCCGACATGGTGTCTTTGAAGGATGTTTGATGGTGGCAGTTAAAGAGTCCGCTGATTCTTTTGACGAGCAGACTTTGACAGATGTATCAGGGCGTTCTGGCAATATCGCAAATAAATTGAACCTGACAGATGGAAATAAATTTCAGATGAAACTGACGATAGCTTTTCCCTCTCATCCTTAAAGTCGCGTAAGAAAAAAACTCAGCTGCTGGCAATATATGATCAGCGTTAATAAAGAGAGGAGCTCCGACTTGATCAATCAAAGCATTTGGCAAAGTACACCAAGGGAAGTCTTATTATTTCTCACCCTTGAGTAAGTTTCTGCATCCGGAGAGGATACATTCATTTTCACAGTGGGTCTCTGTTGTCTCTGCTGCTCTCCTCCTCTTTCACACCCATTCAATCATTTCTATTCTCACAGACTTTCTCTCCCACTAATATTCCTTCCACTCTCCTTTTATAAATAACAGTGTCTCAGTGGGGTCAGCGCACACGTGAGAAGCATCGGCAATCCACTCTGACAAGAGAGCATGATGGAGTCAAGCACCACTAAAGGTTAATACTGTCAATTTCAATGCTGCAGACTAAAGCCTTCGATGAAAGCCTCTTTCTTTTTTTATGGAGATGCTCGTGCTGTTGAGAGGAAATGGATGGCACCAGGAAGTGACTCGTCTGGTCTGAGTTTTTGTCCTCGTCATCCTTGTGCACTTTCCATTACTCTGTTTCTGTTTCAGTTTCTCAGACAATCGGACTGATTGGCTGCAGTTATGAGGGACTAACTGCAGAGATGGAGAACAATGAGAAAACTCAGACTAACAGAACTTTGCTTTGGTCCGTTCTCTTATTTAATAACAAGGCCTATCAAAAACAATGGAACCAATGTGGTGCTAAAAGCTTTTTCCATTACAGTGCACTTAAAAGCTTTAACAAAAAAAAAACCTAAATTAAACAGAGGAGGATGCATCACAATCAATGCACTGACAGAAGAGACGTAAACCAGAGAACATCTCTCTCACTTTCTGTGTTTCTCTGCCAAACATATGCAAGACAGTCAGTTTATGGGGGGGGGTACAGCTCGTTGATCAATCGCAAATGGCACCATTCTCTTAAAATGAATGCAGAGAAAGCTAAAGTGGGTTGCCAAACACATGTTGGCAGCTGTAAATATACCTGGGTGGCCTGCCCCAATAAAGTCCATGTGCAAAACAAAGAGACAGAGAGAAAGTGAGGTACACTGCGTCCAAAACAAATAATCAATACATGGCAGATGATGTTTATGTTGTGGTGGGCCGCAACAAATTAATAAACATATGGGAAACCCTGAGGAGTTTGCTGAAAGCTCAGTGAGACAAACATTCAAATTAAAGGAGTAGTAAACTGAGTGATGAGCATCAGCATCTCCAGCATCCTGCATTACTGTGTTTTGTACTGTCTGGAGTAACATTCCTGTTTTTCTGCTGCCCACATCGCTCTGCTTAACTTTATTCTGAGAAGTTAATCCCATCAAGATGCTGTAACATGAAACTCTCGTCTGCAAGGAGCAGAAACCCTGAACACAGTCCTCGCTCTCCCATCAGTGTCAATGCAAGAGGCAGTGAAACATGATGGAGAGCAATGAAACATAGAAAATGTGGAGGTGAGGGTGGTGCATGGGAGTGTGATGAGTTTGTCTTTGACACTGAGGACCTGAGTTTGGCTCATACTCGCAGTCAAACCTCATCCTAACCTCAGGCTGAGATTTGTTCAAATCTATCATGATGCAATACAGTTCCAATGTAATATACGTACATTAGGAGAGTCGTGATCAATTTGATCTTTTCTCCTCTTTAAACTAGCTGTCAAGTGGTTCCTTACTAAAGCGACTCCATTGTTAGAAGATGACAGACAAATCCACAAACCCCCATTCTTTGTGGAAAATTTTTAAATTTAGAAACGCTACAATTCCTTGTGTTTCCTAAGACAGTTTCCATGTGAGTTGCATAAAGAAAAAGCAACAATATTGAAGTACTTGTACTTAGGAGAGAAGACTGAAACTGAATGATTTCATTAGGTTATTTTAAATTAAAAAAAACCTCTCTAGTAAAAATCAAGTTTTTAATTTTACATCATCTCATCACTATTACATGTCACGGATTGAAGAAGCAATCCTATGAACTCCCAATTAAAGGCCTGAAGGGGTTTATTTCATAGGAAAAACCCCTGAATCTGTAAGTTTGATGAACAGTGATGAGTTTTTTGGGGTTTTAGGAGCTAATTACAGAACTTAAACAATGCTTGAATTTCCAATACAACAAGTTATAAAGATAAATGCTGCCCCTGACAGCAACTGGTTGCACAACAAGGGAGCAGAAACTGTAGAATTTTTGGTGACAAAGTGCAGCAGAAGTTTACTGAGCCTGCAGGAGCAGGAGATCGATGTCTACAACGGTCGACGTTCAGTGAAAAACTGAGGGGAAAAGAAGTAATCTTTCTCATTCCTCCCACTGCTTAGCTCAATCTAATTCATTCGTGGATCACACCAACGCTGGCCTTCTCCTCCTCACTGTCTCTCTCTGTTCATTCAATCCTCCTTCATTTCTTCTTCCTCGGCTGCAGTCTCAAATCACATAAACAAAGCAGAAGCAAAGCGCTGCAGGGTTCTTCAGGCTCCAGTTTTACTCACTAGGGACTCCGACAGTCAACGAGAAGGGCCGCGAGCACGGACGAGCGGACCTTAACGGTTTTAATCCTCCGCAAATTAACAGTGGACTGAGGGAAGATTTCATCAGAAATGAGCCTCTTTTAAACACTGTTCAAGAGGCGTGGAGAGCTGACCCATTGCTGCCGGTGCTACTTACACAGCTCCCACGCTGGCTCTCCGTACTGTGACTTAAACGTGCTGTTGGTGGGCTGCAGTCATTTTTTTTTGTGTGATGGTAAGTATTGTTAAAAGAACAGAAGAAAAAGTGGGTGAGGAGGATCGATGGCAGGGTGGATCCACACAAAACCCCGTACCCATGTACGAGTCCACACATGCCAGTTCAGATTGTCCACAGTCTAAGTGGAGGGTTCACCAGCAGGCTACAACAGCAGGAGTGACCTACATTTCATACACTCACAGACAGACAGACACACATGCACCGAGGTACACACACACACACACACACACACACACACACACACACACACACACACACACACACACACACACATGCATGCACGCACCAGTGTTTCAGCCATGGTTTTATTCTTGTCAGAGAGGAAAATCCTCTGAAATAACATCTGGATCAACATGGGGAGGTAAAACTCCCAACTGAGGCCCAGAGTGAGAAAATGTGCTCGGGATGTTGAGTTTTTCAGGCAGAGAAACCGACTTCACCTGCTAATAGGAAACTCTGGGATGCACCTTCACACCTGCACATGTTTCATGACGTGCTGAACACAGGTTCACACAAATGTAGCACAGCGGAGTTACTCAAGTTCTGGGATTAAATACCATATAAGTAAAAAAAATTATTAGTAACTTTGCCACAAACTTTGTCAACATTAAACAAGAGACAAAATCACTGATGTGATAAATTTTCAAGGTAAAATATCTCATGATTTCTTAACCCTTTATAGGGCACTCATTAAAATACTTTGAAATTCAAAATTTCAACCCTAGAGTGTTTTTGGAGGACATAACAAGACTTAATTGCTTTTGTGAGATTTTTTAAAATTTAAATTTTCATGGAAAAAAATCAAGGTAAATGAAATTACCAAAAACAGTTCCTCGCCCTAATACGGTAAAAAAAAAAATCCAAAAAGTGCATCTATGAGACATACAAGAAAAACACTTATAAAGTGAAAGATACACATCTTTTTACAAATTAAAACGTCGTTATAACAACATTATTAAATTAAAACATCGTCACAGTATAATGACGTATACTGTGACGTAGAACGATGTTTGCTGATTGGCTGGATGTAAACCACGAGCTTCTCGACCTCACTGAGAGGCGGAGGGGACACCATTTGTAAGGGGTGAGAAGAACGCCAAACTGGTACGGAAATTGTCTTTACACGTACAGAAACTTATTTTTCTGCAGTTTTAGAATTGGATGTTACTTTTCCACTGTGATACTGTTAAGTTTTCTACCATCATGGTTGAATAAATCACAAAATCCATTATTGTCTGTTGCTACAAAGGCAGCGAAGTACCTCATCCAACCATTCAGAAAGATTTCATGAAAAATCACTTATTGTTTTCTTTGACTTCCAGCAAAGTCTTTGATAGAAACAGACAGCTAAACAACGGCACATTAACTGAATGACAGTTTAACATATTCCCATTAAAAAGACGTCAAGCTTCAAGACGTGCGGTCACAGGTAGCAGGGCAGAGGCTTCGACATATACACAGTCATCATATTATCTCTGTTGCCATGACTACAGCTGTCAGCAGCCTCACAGATGGGGGGGCGGCGGGGGAGGTGGTGGATGTGCGGAGGTGGAGGGGGGGGACAGCTCGAGCCTTGACTGACAGCTGTGACAGGTATATAATCCTGTTGGTGGTGCTTTGAGAGCAACAAACACACATGCACACACACACTCTTTCTCTCACACACACACAGAAAGAGGCAGGTGTGCCCGGCTGGAGGGCTGGGTCGGCCTGTTCGCTCTGCAGCCGCTGACAGCTGACGAGAACTTCTAATGACACAGTGTACTGGAGAGCTGCAGAGGGGATGTGGGTTGTGTTATTTCTTTATTCTTATTTCACTCGCTGTCGAGGAGCAAGACAGAAGCCTGATAAACACATGATGTATGGTCCAATAAATAGTGAGCAGGCGGCGGCTCACTGAGTTCCAACTGGCTAAGTGATGAAGAATGGATAATACACCAGGGATATAAGATATAAGCTCTAACAGTACTACTTTTTATGTCTCGATCACTGCTAGTTTTATCAAGGGATGGGAATTTATAAGGTTTTTATTGATAACAATGCTACTTTTCAATTCTGCTTATCGGCCTTTATCAATTGTGCTTCAGTTATGTCTTCTATTCATTTTTTTACTGTTGAGCTGCTCTTATACCAGTTTTTTCTTTCCCATTACAGGCTGATACCCACATGTGTTAAAAAAATACAAAGGTTAGATTATGGATTTATTAATAACAGCACAAGTCACTTGATGTTAAGATATTGGCTAGTTGTGCTGTGGAGTAGTCAGGTCCCCTTTTTAATAAATGAATTACAAGGTTTTGGATTCGTCCAAAGACTTGTGTGCTCGCTTGTACTTGATCTAGTTTTTCAAGGGGTACTGGATAGTAAAAGTTTTTCTGGATAGTAAAAATATTCCCATAAAGTTTTCTTTTCGCCCATATAACTGCTTGTTCACCTTTGACTAAGATGTGCAGAAGCTCCACTGTTTAACGGGGTATTTACTGAAGTTAACAGACGTTCTGCACGCTCGAGCGAAGCCTGTTAAATACATGGCATCACTGAAGGTTAAACCAAAGTTGCACAGAGAGAGATGTTTCAGCATATTTCTGGTGTTTCCATCTTGACTTCAAATCATCATTTTACAGTCTTCACATCTCGCACTGCGCTGCAAGTTTCCAGCAGAGTAGATGAACGACTTTCACATCATTGTTTTGCAACTGTGTGAAAAGCATGCGGCATAAAAATGTAATAAGCTCAGAGGGATTAGACAAGATGGACTGGACAATTTGGGACTGGTTTTGGACTGAAACCAATTCTTCATTCCCATTTCTGCCTAAATCTCCCTCTCTTTGCAGGTTAAAAATAAATCCATCATAAAAATAATAGCAATGTGTTTGTCTCATCATTCTTAATAACTTCTCCTCAGTACAAGA
>JAUZTA010000030.1:3178068-3190290 GCA_034780835.1 Ctenochaetus striatus | reverse complement strand
AATAATTAATACTGAAATAAACAAATCCCATGATCCCATGCTACTTTGTGATGTAATCAAACCATGTGTTCATTGTTTAGTGTAAAAAAAAACACATATTTTGTGTTTAAATCATTTCCCATAAAAATAAAAGATGCTGAGGAAAAACAATCCAGTCCTCATGTTTCTTAGTTGGTTCTTCGACAGCAAACAGAGCAAGAGAACCAACTGCTCGCTCAGTTTGAGGCACCTGCGAGAGATCGATACTGTACTTTTGTGTCTATTTCAAGGCTCTGCTCTTGAACTCAGCCCGTCCTGTGTTTAGTTATCAGTTTGGCTGAAGGCGGTATGCCATATTAATGACCTTGGCTTGCCGTGTTGAACTTGCGAACCCGTCACACCCGCTCTCCCTCAATTTCCTGGATGGCCTCTTCAGTGGGTCCGCCATAATAGCAGGTGATTGCGTGAGAGCCACTAACAAGCCTCGACGAGGGTGACATCCTTCACTGCCAGTGCCTCTCTGAAGGGGGGAATGTATTTGGCTAACAATGGGCTGTCAGCGCTGGTCGCCTTGCCCCTGCGCGTTGAAAGGTGACATCAGCAGGAAGTGGTGACACACAAACGTCATGTTCAGAGCACCGAAAGCTGCATCAGTCCTCATCGATACCAAACTGTGCAAGACTAAAAAACTCCACTGTGTCTGCGAAGTGACAGGTCATTATAGATACGGGGCTGACAAATACACGAAGCACACACACACAAACACACTAACATACTGACACATACACATGCTCTAGGTTTAAAACATGAGTGACTTAATTATCTAAAATGATTTCTTTAGCTCATCTGATGAACTACAATAAAAATATGTTATTTTTATCATCCTAGTGTGATTTTAAATCTAAAAATGTTCCTTTTTACAGTCAGTCAACAATGAACATAAATATTGAAGTCTGTGCTTTATGATTTGCTTAGTTATCTATGCAGGAAGCTTTAAATCAAAGGTTAAAATGCCAGGACTCTAAGTGGAGCGTGTAACAGGTTGCCAATCAGAAGCCTGTTTGTTTCAGAGTTATTGATTTGCTTTTATGCTAATGTGGCGGCTCAATCTTTATCCATCAAACACAAACATTAGCAGCACTTGGGTGTTACTGAAAGACTGAAAGACACAGCGTGCGCGACAGGTAAGTAAGTAAGTAAAGTTGGACCAATTAGCTGGATGGAGTCATGCACAGGCTCACCACTCAGGTGACTTAACAAGCCTACAGCACAGAGACACGTGCCGAGAGGTGTGACTTGACCTGATGAGGCGAGACAGTGGGTGAAATGGGATTGGCTTGATCGGAGGCCCGAGGCGCCTCCTGCATAATCTGAATGATAGATAATCTGGATCCCGGGGGAGATTATGGGTCCATTCTCAGAGAGGGTGGGATGTCAAACCATCCTGATTTATCATTTGGCACCTGCTAACGTGAGCCTCAACAAAGACAACATATATGCTGATTGTTTTTGCAAAGTTGTCCGCCTTTTTTTTCTGCGTTTTGTTGTATTTAAAGATCCACTAAAAAAATGTACCTGCATCATAATCATCATCATCCTGCATGAGCAACACTCACAGTCATGCTCACAGAGAGCCAAGACATCAGGATGTTACAGTATGTGTTTGCTTGAATCCACCATCACCTGCTACACCACCTGTAATTGCTTTGTCCTCAGGCAGACATGTGAGGTCTTGACAGCTCAAACCTTGTCGCTCCAACAGAGTCTAATGAAGCACGCACACAGTGCCAGAATGGGCACGATGCACCTGCTGTGTGTGTTTGTGTGTGTGTTTGTGTGGCCCTGCATGTGTGGCACTTAGCAGTTTCTCTATTACACATGATTGTCATCCTTTTGCCTCCTCACCACTGGCAACAGCTAAGGTTGCTGTAGAATTTCAGCATATTATAGGGTTGTATTTATTGGGAAAAGCTGTGGGTCTTAAAACAGAAATGTAAAATATGAGTACGAGCGCCAGACAGTAAAACAGAGCGGTAAAGATGCAGAGGAAGAAGTGCAGAGGGAGTGCACAGTTGAGAGAAAGCGACATGAAGAAAAATGGTGTGAAAATAGCATCTTAGAGGGAGACAAACTCCCCGCAATCTCTGAAAGGCCCCGGAAAAACTGTGGCAAGTTATCACCATCATCATCATCATCACCTCTGTCCTCACGGTGGCTATAATCACTCCCGTTTTTTCTCCAGTTATTCTCAACGCCACCTTCAGAAATACCACTTGCAGTGTCTGGCGGAGCCTGTTGTCTCTATCTGCCTCATTTGAATAGAATTCTCAGAGCATAAAAACAGCACTGAACTGTCTCACCTTCCAAAACAGATACATCTTATTTTCACAGAAGGCAATAAAAGCAATGCAGGCCCAATTCCCCACAGTTTCGAAGACAGGGGCTGTATTTCAGCTAGACTCATCAATATGCAAAACATCAGAGCATTGCTTGCCACAAGAATATTCCCTCCACTGCACACTCTGCAAATGTGCACAAACATCATCACATTTTATGTTTTTTTTTTTTTAAAAACAAGCTTCGATTGGCAAGAAAAGTATGCAAATCTTGTGCAAACATAATCACATTTTGATGAAAAGCACTGGGATTCAAAGCTCTAAATTGCCCTATGTGATTTTAATACTCTGCAGGCAATTGTCAAACCAAAGAGGCACAGAAAAAAAGAAGACTCCGGGGCTGAAATCAATGCGCTACCTTTTATTTGGGAGGAAGTGAACAAACTCCAAGCAGTGGATTACATTTCAAAGAACAGAGCCTGGAGCTTTCCCGTTGAGGAGCATGTATAGTGTGGGAGAAAGGTGCTGTAGCGTGGGAGAGAGGCGTAATCATGATGACCTACAGTAGGGTAGATGTAGGTTAAGTTAGTCCCTCTCTGCCTGCAGTGCTCACTCTGCCTTTCTCTTTCTCAAGTCTCTTCCCTGGGCTGTCTTTCCTGGGTTGTTAAATCCCTGCTCCTTTAATCTCCTTACTCAGCTACATCCTCTTTAAAGATGCAGAACCACAGGGGAGACGTGGGATACGTCAACGCGGGACTGGTGCTGGGCAAGGCGGAGCAGGACGACTGGAGTGGGGAGTGTTTGAGTTGTGGGTTAGACTGAGAAGTATTGAAAAATGATAGTTTTTGGTTGAAGATGTTTGTGTAAGATGAGTACAGGCGTTAACCTTGTGAGATTTCCTGGTTAAGAAAAGATTAAATCAAGTCATAAGTGATGGTCGTTTAATTTATCACCTCAAAACACTTCCAACATGTTTTTCTGCAGAAAATCATTTTCCCACTGTCCATCAGAAGTCATCATAATTATAATAAACACAGCTCGGTGCAACAGTTGTACCTTAAATTTGAGCTCAGCATCCATGTTTGGTGGCTAGCTTCCTCAACAATGACACCATAATTCAGTGGATCCCACTGAGACACTTGAATTGACTCCAATGATCCTTCCACTGATAGACAGCACAACACAGCTATATTCAGTGCAAATAAACACAGTAACCACCCATCAATCCGCAACATCTACTACACGTATGAATTTTTCATACACATGCACACAAGCCTCTCATTCAGCTCTGATGTTGTATCAGTATCATCGAAACCATTCCACTCCGCTCCCCCTCACAAAGAACTATTACGCACCAGTGCCTATCAATCATCCCAATGCTGTATCACACGGCAGCAGCGTTTCAAGAATGGTGCATCACCTGAGACTTGGGGAGATGAAAGTAATCCATTCAAAAATGGATCACGGTTGTCCTGCGTGCCACATGCAATTCAGTGTGAGGAGACAGCTCTACTGTAGATTTCTGGGTCGTCTTTCAAGTGTATGCATCTTTGAAGTTCAGCGAGTCGTATACCTCAAATAACAAATTTATGAGATAACTTAAGTGTGTCATAATGTAGACCTGTGCAAGTTGATAATGCACGAGAACAGGTCTCTTTTTTTGCATTCGATCCAAGAACCTTTTGTTTCATGATGGAGAGGCAACACTGTCAAATGCACTGATTACAAATGTTCCCTCTAATCTAAAACTTAGCACAGCGTTCAGTCGATATTTTCTGCAAAAATAACGAGCTGAAAAACAAGCACATGATTAGATCTGACTGTGTGAGTGTGGGAGGTCACATACCACAACAGCACCAGCAGCACACACTCAATTCACCAGCCACCATCGCAAACGCTCCATATGTAAAACAAGAGATCAAATGTAATCTCTAATTAGTGGGTTAGCGGTACCTGTTTCCCAGAAGTAGACAGACTTCCCATCATCTGTCTGTGCGTGAACCTTCCAGAAACCACAGAGCAGCAGCAATGTCACCAAAAGGTACCAGCTCCCCTCTGTCCTTAATCGGAGGGTCTCTGCTGCACCCCTCCACCCTCGCCCCATGGTCCGCCACAGGATAAAAGTAAATCCACTCAGCTCAGGTCAGCAAAAGCAGTGTAGTAAAAAAGGAAAAGAAAACAAAAATACACTCGTCCAAAAGGGCAACAAGAAGTAAAAGTGTGCTTCAGTTTGAGAGAGTGAGGGTGTGAGTGAAGTGTGCGAGTGTGCGAGAGATGGAGGGAGAATAATCAGGTGTATAGATGTGTGCGTGGTGTGCGTGGTGTGTGTGTGAGTGTGTGTGCGTGGTGTGTGTTATCAGTCCTGCAGGAGTTGAGGTCCGGTAGTTGCTCTTGTGAAGGACAGACAGAGTAGTTTTCTCCTTTTTGCTTCCAACTTGGCCGGATGGTCCCGGAGGAAGGCTGTCAGTGGTTGGAGCTGAGCTGCAGATGGACGGCTCGGTCCTCCTCCTCCATCGTATCCGCTCCCCCTGCTGCCGTTGCTGCCTCTGTCCTCTGGCTGTGGAGCAGTGACAGTGGGCGAGTGTCTGCAGTGTGTTGTTCGCTTCCCTCCCTCTCTCTCGCTCGCTCTCTCTTTCTCTCTCTCTCTCTCTCCGTCTCCTATTCGCTCACTCATTTGCTCTTCTTCCTGTGCCACCCTCTTTCTCCACTCCTGGCTTTTTTTCTGTTTTTCTCTCCTGCCTTCATCTTCTCTCTTCTCTTCCCATTATTATTACACTCTCTGCATCTCCAACAGGCTCCTTCTCACTTTCTCTCCTTCTATCACCCTTTTTTTTTCCCTCTCCAGTTTTCCCGTCTCCCGCCTGGGGCATGAGCACAGATACCCCCCCTCTCCACCTCCACCTCCTCCTCCTCCACTCGTCCTCCACTTGCAGTGCTGGGAAGGCGACTGGAGACCAGCAGTGCTCACACTGGTCTCAGAAGCTCCCATAAGCACTGCTCCCAGGATCAGAGAGGCAGAGAGACAAGCAGGGCTTAATGCAGAGCGAGGGAAAGTGGAGGGGAGGAGGGGGGGAGTCGATGGGGGAAGCAAGGAGGAGCAAAACACTGAAGCAGAGACGGAGAGAACATGCGAAAGAGATGAAGGGAGAGGAAGCGTTTGTGCTTGTGAGAAAAGGGTGTGAAAGTGAACTGATGGAAAGCAAGAAGTAAAAATGGGGACTCGCAGTGATAGTTTTATATTTTCGTGCACATGTGACTGAGCCATTCTGCATCACTGATTCTAAAAACAGAACAAACCTGTAGCAGATATGTTGACATCATTTGGTGCACAGAATTAGACATATTTGCTTTCAGGCTAAGTATCAAACTTCACAATGAGCAGCAAACTTTGACCTACAGTTTTTTTATTCACTTTGATCACAGTGTTTTCATTTAAAAAAAGGGTATTGAGCAGTGATACCCATTACAGCTGAAAAGACAGTGAAAGTCTGGTTTGCTGATTGAAAATGTTATGCTGCCATTACTGCTCTCCAACCTTCCTGTCTGTAACACTCCGCCCTTAGTTCATTTGTTGCTACTGAAAATTAAAATCTCTATTTGGTAAATCACATACATTACATTTACAAACATGTACATTTTCAGCTATTTTCTAAAGGAGCTGGCCACTGTAATTTTTAACATAATGTAATTCGAACAATTAAATAGTGCATTTTATAAGGGGACTATTTTCTGCAATGGATTAACATACATTCAGAGCAGTAGTAGTGAGTATTCACATGTGGGCTGGGCTCATGTTCATTATAATTAATGAACATGTCACTCAGTGCAACAGTGTGGCTTATTTTAATTGTTTATGCACTGGAGGTGTGTGACATACAGGAATAAGATGTATCAGGTGTGACTACAGAGCAGAGACTGTCGGTGAAATAACAAAGTCCTTGTTGATTTCATGGAATCTTTTGACATTTATAAGAAATATAGAATACGGCAGGTCTTATCTTCTAAGATAATGTTTGTATTGTTTGGTGTGATGCATCGAGCCAGAAGAGAGATTACAAGAACTCAGTGTAAGACACTGAAAATCCAACATATTACCAGTGAGCTCAGGGTGACGCCAAATGGCAAAGTATGTGGATGAGATTTTCTTTGAATCTCGAGGATGACCAGCACACAACCTTCAATCAAACAGACAGCTCAATTAGAGTGTGTGTCTTCTGTGCAATGCAGGTGGAAATTATTTGTCTGAATTTGATGTTTGTCTTTTGCTGTATTTGCTGTTCTGCCTGCACACCTGACAAAGTAGCCACACTGAGGCTGTGTGAGGACATCTGACAGGCAGGCTTTGAGTTTGGTGGAGTCAGGCTGTCACACTGAGTTTCAGTTTGAAGCTTCAGATTGAAAGGATGCACCAGTCAGGTTTACAGTGGTTTACAATTTGCAGTATATGCCAGGAGTATTGAATTAAAATAGATTGAAAAAATTATATTAATTGGCTACCAGCGTGACTTCACTCCAAAGCCAGTGAGTACGTCTACAAGAGTCTACAAGTGTTCTGGTTCTAACCAGGTTTTTGGAGTTTCCTGTTATTGGTTTTTGCAAATGCAAGCAGTTTATCCTGGTTTTAAAAAAAACCTGGCTTCTATTTTTGTTCCTGAATAGTCTTCAGCGGCTCAGAACATAGCAACTGAGATGGTGAGAAAGTAAGACACATTCAGACGATCAGAAACCTAAATACTATTCTGATCATGTATACGAGGAAAAGATTAACCGAATTCATAATCAACTAAAAGTCAAAAACAGGATAAGACTTCTAGTTCGCATGTAAACATACTGAATGTCCCCTGAGCTGCTGTTCCTGTACTGGCAGCTAAGTGTTTGCTTTGGAAAACAACAAACATTAGAGGCTAATATCACTTCCTGGTTTGTGCATCTGGTGGATGGTTATTGTTTCATTAAGACGATATGAAGGCATAATAAAGAGATTTTTGCCTGAGGTCATGTTTATGTGAGGCTATCTCAATTATGGAAACTCAGCAAAACAGCAGCAACAGACTCAGCTCAAATGATGACTTTAGAAAACTACAGTAACATCAGACATCATGTTCATACTGTTTGGCACAAGACAATTGTGTATGCTGACACTGTCAATACCAAGAAATCATCATCAAAAGCTGCACACAGCACAGAATCCACTAATCCAGACAGTCTGAAATGCTTCAGGCTACAGTTTGCATTTTCCACTTTGCAGTGATGGAAATAGAAGTAATGGTTTTTCATCTTTTTTCTGGCTTCGGACTGTCTTGGAAAGTTAATGCTACCAGAAGGCATTGACCAACTTTTGCATGGCACGTATAACAGGTTGTATAAAAGTGAACCTGCTGTTGTAAGTGTTATCTACATGTGTTTTGAGGGCTTATGGTCATGTTCCCTGGCGGTGTATTATGTTGTGTATTGAAGGAAGACAGGGCTCTAGGGGATTTGCTCCAAGCTAGCATGTCCGTATACAACTGGAGCATTGAGCTTTGTCCATATTATTGTATTAAAAGTGTGTTTTCTTTGGGTTTTTTTGTTGTGTCTGCTCAAGGATTCAGCCTGGGATTTTCATGGACAGAACTGACAAGGCACGGTTAAGAAGCAAAGAGCTTACATTTTAGTTTTTTTCACCTCTCAGTTTTTCTTGCCGGTGGTATGATTATGTTGCCTTCACCGAACCATGATGTCAAGCGTCTCCAAATCTGAACCGCGGTAGTGTGCTGGAAAATGGTGAATTACTGTTTTGGTTTGACAACGAGTGAGTGAGTGCCTCAGGGTCTTGTTCACAAGTGGGCTGAAGATTGAGCGTGATATTGACAGACTGATTGGTGCAGAATCTGCCATGAAGTGAAATGATGCAGCCGTCACACAGGGCTGTCTTGGTGAAGAGAAAGCCGGCGGGAAGGTGAAGCAATTGCCATTTGTTGTATTTTCTTATCCTCATCTGTGGCCATGAGCTCTGCAATGACCTAAAAAAATAAATTAATGGGCACAAAGGGCTGAAAATGGTTTTCTTTTGCAGGGATTGTTGAGTTAGGGGACAGGGTAACGTCCCTGCAGTCCCACAACACAATGGATGGAAGAAAAATGTATCCTAGCTACGCACGAACTCCAAGGGATCATCCAGGAAGAGCTTAGAGACGTGGTTCAGCAGAAGGACATTTTGGCTGACTGGCATCACACAGTGAATTTGTTGCTGCTATCTCACTGAGATCAGCGAAAGACTTCAGTCTGTGTGGTTATCTGAAAATACTACAAACGCCGAAGCCGATCAAAATTTTTCTTGGTAGAAATTGTACAGAAACTACATAAGAGGAAGGTGACTTGGAATGAGAAAAAATGATACCTGTGTTGTTAAACTACAGGAACTATGCACAGAAAAAAAAAATTAAATCATTTAACATTTAAAAACTTCGAAGTAGAATTTTTTTTAGTCACCCAACCAACTCAGCTACTCTAAGTATAAGAAAAAAAAAAAGATGTGCAATGACTTATTTCCAACACCAAAGTCCAAACATCCCTCAGTCTTTATGACTCGACAACGTAACAATGGCATTAAAGTGTCAGCTAATGACGCAGTGACTGGATGTCACTATCTTTGCCATTAAATGTCACCTGCTAACTCTATTAAGTCTGAAAAACGGAGGAAGGAAAGATAAGATGGGGCAGATGTGCAGGAACCGGCAAGATGAGAAGTCCACGCCAGCCATCACCTGAATATTTACATACCTGAATACTGTCAGCCCAATCCATATCAGTTAAAAACTAAGATAGAGTCATTGTACCTTGTACTATTTTATCAACTTAGTATTGATTAAAATCTATGCACAAAATAGTGGAGAGAGCAGAAGAAAACCGAGCAGGGTGTTAAAGCACAAAGCAGCTGACCTGTGAAAAACAAAGTCAACATCTCACAATGAACGGAACAAATGAAACACGAAGGGAAATTCAAATGGTCTTCTGGCTTCCAACTTGAAGTGAAGACAGCCTTTTAAAGATGATGAAGCTCCACATTCACCGATATTGCTTGTCATTCTTTGTAAAAATGATTGACTTGCATTCAAAAACACATTGTGTGTTCTCTCTTTACTTTTGTGCAACAAAAAATGCTGGCATGCAGACTGGTGCGGTTAAGTTACTTGGCTCTTGCTTTATTTGAAGATAAAGAATACAGCACGGATTACACTGTTCTCAGACTGTCCTGTGCTTAAAGTCCATTCAAAAGGCGAAACAAGGATTGCACTTTCATGAGAAAGAGATGCAGGCTGGGATCTAAAGATGCAGTGCACGAAAAATTCACTTGACATTCAGATGAGATATGTTATTAATTTATCAGTAATGATATGCTCAGTTGGATAACACCGATCTCTGTACGCTCTAAGCTAATTTATACATTTTTTTTCTTTTCTTGAATGATTGTCTGATGCAAACTTATATCAATAAACTTTAAATTTTTCATCGCAAATAAACTGTCCGCACACAGTTTTTATAAAAGTAAATTACGAATAACACTGACAAAGGATCATTTGTTTTTTGCACAAATCTGTTGTTTTAAACATGTATAGATAACCATCTAAGCTTATTCTGACCCTATATTTATCATCTGTACCTGATCATGCCGAAGAGGAGTATTTTTAAAATGCACACCCACACACCACAATGACTTATGTGCATATTTATGGCCATCTGTGGGCTTGTTAATATGACACATACGTTCACCCCACATACTTTGCTTCTAATTCACATATCAGCTGCTCAAATTAGAAAACACTTCATACATAGTGCATTTTTAATGGTGTTCAAACATTCATACTGTATATGATAAAAATATATGGAAATATTAAACATAAATATTGTAAATTATATCTATCAATCCAGTCTGGCATGCTTTTCTGTGCCTTATGCTTTTCTGTTTCATTTTGCTGCATTTTATATAATGTAATTTATTCTCCTGAATGATTAGATTTTAGGCACGGCCTGTAGGGTCTTTGGAGACTCGCCGAGAATGAAGATTCATAAAGAACAATTACTTTAAATCCATAAAAGTAAATAATTTAGACTCTTGCTATGTACTGAGCAACCGAGTCAAACTTTGTTTTTTTGTTTTTTCTGCAACACAAAACCAAAAGCTCAGCGTCTTACTGCAGATGTTGTAAGATACAGTTTTTGTTTATCATTTACCTACAGTTTGTTGTACAGGGTTACATTTATTTATTCTTTAATCATTCTATTTTTGCTGCTACGAGGGAACTATAGTGTGCTGACAAACAGTCAGAAAAAACAAGATAGTTTTCCTGCAGGATAACAAGATAGTTTCCTGATGCATATTTATTTTTCAGCATTGTCCCTCCCTACATTTACATACTTAGTCGAGTGAATGTGGAGAATATGGATCCCGTCTTTGCAGAAGTCGGCTTTCGAACCTTTAGAAAGTGCCCACAGTAGCAATGACTGAGAAAATGGGAACCACTGCTCTCTTTCTTTAACTTAAGGAGGCGGTAACAGACTGAGAGTGACAAATTAGGTGAATATGGCGGTTGAACAAGTCTAAATTTACATATTGGATGACTGCACAAAGGTCAGTATGGTCCATTTTTCAAACAGTGCTGACTTGCAATTTTCAATTACCCGAAACAGAAACACCACAAAAGTTACTAACTTCAAACTTTCTGCACAATCCTTTAAAGAGTTGAAGTGCACATGCAAGTAACAAGAGCTGTGTAACTCATCTCCTTCTACCTTGGGCCAAAAACTTATCAATCACCTCCTGCATTAATATTTGCAAAGCCAAACTTGCCCTAAGCTGTAAAACTGCTCCTCTCCTGTGAGCCGACAGCCTAATGATAAACACCGGTCTAGGTACATGTGGTGAAAAGAGAGAAAATGATTGAGATAATGATAGAGAAAACACAATCACTCGACAAGAGATTACAACTATTAAAATTGATTAATCAAACACAGTGAATCAACAAAAAAACATTATTGCACTCCATGTAGTGAATTATAAATCAGCACTCTCAGAGTCCCTGCAGCATGTTGTTTGGTAATCAGAGAAAAGTGACATTGAGATCAGGTTTCCAAAAGCAGCAGGAAGACTCCTGCTTTCCTCAAACCTGGTTCATCTTTTTCTGTTTTTTTCTTTTGCTGAAGGAAAGCAAAGCGGTTTTCAGCCAAGCAAAGCTTTTCAATATGTCATTCAGACGGATTAGATTCAAATCAACAAATAAAAGACAATGTTTGCAATAAATTAAAGCCTCACTTTGTTTCTAAAAATCAAAAAAGGACCATCTGATAAACTGGACCCTTTGAAAAAGCCAAATGGGGTTTGTTCAATCCCTTATTTCATCAGACCAAAACCCAAAGATATTCATTTAATTGTCATTTGCAAAAAAAAACAAAAAGCAGTAAATCCTCTAAACTGAGCATCTCAAACCAGCCAGCGTTTAATATTTTGGCATGAAAACAGAGGAACAATGATATAATTAATATTATTATTACTGGTAGAGTTAGTGCCATGGGCATCAGCTCAAATGAATCCTTTAAGTAATCAAAAACAAATTAAAGCCTCATTTTGTAATTACTTTATATCTAAAATTAAAAATTCACCATTTGATACACCTGACTCCACTGGGCTTTGAAAATGATTGATGGCAAGAAATGACAACAAATGACAGATCTTTTAAAGTGACAGCTGATGAAAGAAAACACTCTTGGTTGTCAAGTTGTACGACTTTTAAAGTCTCAGTCTTTGTTGTCTCACGGATACCGAACAACAAAGACGTCACAAGCTGATATTAGAGATATTAATATCACCTTGTGACACGTTTTCTATAATAAGGAAGCGATTTGGAACTGATGATTAAAGCTTATTCTC
>JAUZTA010000030.1:3136301-3146765 GCA_034780835.1 Ctenochaetus striatus | reverse complement strand
CTAATATAACATGAACAGATATCATTTTCCTCTGAAATATAAAAGTTAAGGAATCCACCACTTGTTAGTTATATCTGTGTTTTAGTTTTGTAGATATTTTTATGTTCTTGTGTCCTTTTTATCTTTTTGGTATAAGATCAGAATTTCAGAAGGCCACCATTTTGTATGGATCCGAGCTGAAGTTTTAAAGAAGGACTGCCTCAGGAGACCAAACTGCCTGGAAAATAAGAATCACAAAGAGATTCAAAGCTATGTCTCTTAGCAAAAAACTTTTCAACAAACCAGCTCCTGAATCAGTTTCGCTCTGTTTAGGTTGGTTCACAAAATTAACTGTAGCTGCAGGAGTGATTAATGTCTTGTTATGAACTCTTTATGGAAATCTAACTGGCAACTTTAGGATGTTCATGATGTTTAACTATTGTACAGAAGGTTATGACCTGCAAAGATTTAAAGACTACAGCTTTTTACATCTGAAAAAAAACACACAAAGCAGTTTGAATGATATGGGAAGCTACTTTCCTTTCAGTTCTCAGTCAGTAGGTTTTACTGAAGAGAGGCCCAACAGAAAAGACAGGTTGTGTTATTGCCATTACAGAGTATTTCTCCTCACCCCATAGTTCATAAAGACTCAGCACTTCCTCTCATCAGCTAGAAGGAAATGGCTTTTCCACATGTGTCCTACATGAACTCTTCATAAAACAGGCCTTTCTGAAAGTAATAAGCTAATTGGCTCCACATTTAACATTTTTCTGTATGATGGAGGTTTCCTTGTCTCACTACAGCACTTCCACTGAAGGTCAAAATTACGAAGATTTAATGTTTACATAATGAACGATTAAAATACTTTGACACCCAAACAGATAATAGACTCAGTTTCTACTTACTAATTACAAAACTTCCTGTTCTGCCTGTCATATTGATATCTTTTGTTAAAAAAAACCATTTGAGACTTTAAATAGAATCTGAAATAAAGTTATGCGACTTTAAATATAATCTGAGTTTGTACAAACTGAAACACAAGTGAGGTTAATTGACCTTACGTTCGCAGTCCAGCTTGTCTTTACGCATAATTAACCATTGTTTTATTTCGCTTTAAAGCAATGTCAGATTAACAAAAGCTGATATTTATTTTTACCAAAAACTGTATAGTTGCCTTGTCAACCCCCTTGTTGCTTTAAGCAGGTTTTGATCTAGTTATCTGGTCAGTTAGCAGGTTAATTCTCATGTTTTAGGTAAAAGAAAAAACTGTTTAAGCTAGCTTAATTAGCGTTACGTTGACTATGCAGTTAGCACGAGCTAGCTAAAGGCAAAGTAACCGTTGGTCTTCAGAAAACTGCTTTAAGAGAATTTTTGATGAGTTTTATTTCTACCTTACTTTCAATTCATGTCTGTGTTTCTGGGGCCACTTTCAGGAGCTGAAACAAGCCAAGTCTCCACATCTTCCAGCCCCCACACCAGCACCCTCTCTCCTCTCCGCCCCGCCCGCTCCGCCCGGCACTAGCCTGGTTGTAGTTTCGCTGTGAGCAACAGCGGGGGCGACGTGGAGACGCTTCGGCGCTTACAGGGGACTAACTCCTCCATCTCCTCCACCGTCCGTCTGTTTCTTCCTCTCTCCGGAGATAAAACAGCAGTAAACATGGGCTCAGTGAGTCTCGGCTCAGCGATGCTCTTGGCCTCCCTGGTGGCTCTTGTCGCCGTTTGCGCGGCGCGTTCGGACGCGCCTCGGGGAGTCGCTTTGGGGTTCGTCTTCGACCCCAAAGCGAAGTGCGAGCCGCCGTGCGAACACGCAGGAATCTGCATCCGCAACAACACATGCTTCTGCCCCAAGGGCTACGAGGGAGAGACCTGCCAGTATGGTGATGTTACAAACTTTTAATACGGTTGTCATTTTAAATGCATGTAAAGTGTAAAGCTGGGATAAGTTTCCTCTATTTGAAAAGTAGCAATTTAATTATTTAGTAACTTTATTGGAGCATTGCACAGAGCAGTACACAGTACAGTTTATTATGTGGGCTAAGCTGTTTCTCCTCCTGATTTTAAGACATAAATTGCTCATTTCCGAGGAACAGAGATTTTGTTGCTTAGTTTTACAATATCAGAGATTAAAAGTCTAAAAATAAAACTGTATTAAAAGCAATGTAAACATCTTTTGTGAATGCAGCCAACTGTTATCCCAAATGTAAGAATGGAGGAGTGTGTCTTCGCCCTGGAAAATGCAGATGTCCTCCTGGATATGGAGGAAGATACTGCCACAAAGGTAAGCAGGTCTGAGTGCTTTGGAAGTGGAGAAGACTGAGGGAGCTTTCCACTTTTATTAATGGAGATTTCAAGTCTTCATGCATTAATTCAGTTTATGTGTCCATATTTTCCTTCTTCCATATGAAACAATAGATTTATGTCTATACATTCCAACACACAGCTGTGTCTCTTTACCAGACTGCACCATATTCTTTCCAACCTCAGAAAGTAGGGCAGCTAGATTTTATTAAATTATTTTTTTTTACTTTGTGTGCTGTTATTATATGTGGCTCATTTTTGACAAATCATTTATTTAAATCAAAATAAAATGGCAGGACTTGTGCAGCATTCAGATCAATGTTTTTCAATGACCCCAACAAAGGGCTGCAAGACCATTACCAGGTCAGGGACAAGAGAAAGAAGAACCTACAAATTAAGTTTATTTTTTTCCAGACTTTATTTAATCCAGAATTGTCAGATAATTTCACCGCATTAAACTAAAATAAAATGATCTAAAAATAACATAAAAAATACAGGCAAACATATGCAAAGACTAAGGGACCCTTCTGCACAATTGTTAAAAGGGGTCAAGAGTCCAAAAGTTTTGGAAGCACTAATTCAGACACTTGTTTAGTGTTGAGTCAGAATCATTTAGCGAGGGGTTGTCCTTGGAGAATTGGATGATCTGTGTCTGTGTTTTGGCAGTGACGTGTGATGGGGGATGTTGGAATGGAGGAGAATGCATCGCTGTCAACGGAGTGGCCAAGTGTATCTGCCCCTCAAGCTGGACCGGCTCAAAATGCCAAGAGGGTCTGTTTATAGCCGTATCTAATTACCCCCATTAACACCGCAGGTCAAAGTCACCAAATGGAGCCAGTCTGTCAGCTGGAGCCATTAATCAGCAATAACCAACTAACTAAAACATTTTAAAGTGCTCTTCCAGTTCCAAGTTGCTGTCATGATGGAGAGCAGAATTCAGTTTACGCCCCCAGCAATTCATTAAGCTTGGTGTTTATGAATGACATTTAAGTTTACAGCTTGTGAACTATGGAGGGATAAAACTGCAGTTTATGTGGGGCTTATAAAATGTTTCCCTAAATCTTAGAGAAGAAAATGAACACCTTTCCTTTTTTTCTCTTAAGAATCAAAGCTTTATAGTGGTTGTATTACTTGAAAGTTTTTGTGATTAGCATTTTAGCCTAGCTTTTTCTTTTAGATTTGTTCAACTGTCTGCCGAATTAGCTAGCTTGTTAGCCTCTCCAGATCACAAAAATCGCTGTGATGAAAAAATGGGTTTACATTTGTCTTATACAAACATCCATTTTTTTTCTTGCTATATTCACTCTTAAGCTAATATTGCTAACCAACAGCCTAGTAGCAAGAAACTCAGTTCTTTGCTTCGTCTCAAACTCCTGAATTAAAAAAAATATGGCAGTTAAGCATTTGCTAAAATATGTTTGTTTTTTCATGCACAGAGTTAAATAAAAAAAATGTTAATGTCCTGTATGCTAAACAGGAAGCTAAAAGTTAGCCGCTGGTTAGCTTAGCTAAACATAGAGATTGGAAACAGTCCAACATTGGCCAAAGGTATCATAACCAACAAAACCAAAGTTTACTATCATGTTACATTTTGTTTATTCTGTACAAAACCTGAGGTGTAAAATTGACAAGTTTAAGCTTATTTACTTTCTTGGGGGGAGTTATATCAATACCTTTCCCACAATTGGATAGCCTAGCATAAAAACTGTAAGCTAGGGGAAGACAGTCTGCAGTCCTTATCCTTCCTGTTTTTACAGATTAAACAAAAGATGTAAAAAATATTAATTAGATGTGCTGGTAAGTGGATTGTACTACCTTCGTACAGAGCCAAGCTAACATTTCCTTACATTTCCAGTCTTGTACCAAACTAACCCAGTCAACTATTATCTTCATATAAAGTTAGCCACCCCTGCCTCTGCAGCAGCAATGTGTCACCTGTAGCTAAAGCTCAGATTGGCTTCCTGGCATGCTGAGAATGTCTCTGGTTTGTTCCCCATGCAGCGATCTGTCCCCAGGGCTGCAGGAACGGGGGAGTCTGCGTGGCTCCAGGAATCTGCAGCTGTCCGGAGGGATGGCTGGGTGGTGCCTGCCATACGGGTGAGTTAACACCGAGCACGCTCTTATGCATCAATGCACTTTACAGGCATGATTCCTTCTGTCTCTCCTCCTCCTGCTCCCCCAAACTGTTAAGTTTTTGTTATTGATTTGTTTATCCTGGATCTTGGTAAACTGTCTACAGCCGACTCTGCCAAAAAGCTGCAGATGATTTAAATTGCATCTATGCATCTGCCAGAGAGGAAGTTTTCAGCTGAGTTTTTTTCCAGACATGTCAGAAAACCAGACATGGAAACAATAAGCTGCGTTAGACTTTTAAAGCTCATAGTTATTTACCTGTCAGATTTTATGGATGATTTAACGCTTTTGTCGTTATTTGTCTGTTTTCACCTTGCAGCTGTGTGTACTCAGCCCTGCCTGAATGGAGGAAAGTGTATTTCTCCCAACAAATGCCGCTGTCGCCCCCCTTTCTCCGGCCCTCGCTGTGAAGAGAGGAAAAAGTCCCACTAGTGTGACTCCCCGGGGGCAAAGGTCAATGAGGCTCAATAAGGGACTTTGTGCTGATGAAGCCTTTTTTTTTAAAATATAGGTAGTTTTTCGTTTTTATCATGTATGTTATTATTTTATAAGAAACAGTGAACCTGTTTAATGTTCTCATTTGACTGTATAAACATGCAATGTACTGTACTGTAATTTGTGTCACAAAAAGAATAAAAAAGTGAAACGCAGGTATTATGAGAGCTCAATCAATCAAAAGCGTAGAAACAGTACCTTTTTTCTTTATTTTGTCACATGTATGTTGTTCACGGAGTAATCTGGTGTTGACATATTTTTTAGAAAACAAACCAAACAAAGAAAACAAACCCTAAATAAACAGGTTTTCATTAATACAAATATTAAGTATCAATGTAAATGAATAACAGCTCATAACTTAACAGGCCTAATCAAAAAATATATTAGTGAAAGCACTGAGAAAAAAAAAGTGTAATAATTACTGATGTGTATTTTTCAAATTTGTCATAATAAAGCAGGATGTGTTTATTTTCTCTTAACTAGGAAACAAACAGTGCACATCAGTTTGGTGAAAAGTCCAACCAGGCTACAATTTTCCTTAATCATAATAAACTGAAAACTTAAGCTTGATGTTAATTACCTGCAGTTTATGAATGTATTATTTAGTTTTTATTTGCGAATTTTACATAAAACTGTAACACGGTAACACTCGCATATCTGCACCGTCTCTGTGTTCACTGCTGATGCATTCAACAGATGTGTGTCACCTTGAGCCTTGAGGTAGTGATTTACAGGGACGCAAAGACAAGTGCAATAAGTCCCACTGCTCGCCTTCAACTGTGCACGCAGCCACACATTCAAGCACAGGCCGAAACACACGCCAACACACACACACTCATGCACACAATTTACGGTGCCTTCTTCCTGCTTTGTGCATTTTCTTACTTCTTTCATCCCATTTCTCATTTCTTTTCCTTCACGCTTGCGATGCCTGTAAAAGTTGCAAACATAAATTCATCCAAATTAGATTTCACATTCTGCTTTTCTCAGAAAAATACAAGTTGGTGGTCAAATCTTAGACCTATCACAGTATCATGAGTTTATTTTTGGAGCATTAAAAGCCCAAGTCAGTTCCTTTCATGTATTTGTGTTACATTTGAGTCACGGATCACATATTTTTTTCTGAAAGATAAATACCTGGCGGCTGTTTAACATCACTTACCCCTGTTCTGTTCTGAAGGCATTTTCAAAAAAGACTCCAAGAGATCAAAGAGTCAAACTTATCTAATCATCATTTTACAACACTTGGTTGTAAAAATTGAATGCAGTTGTGGTTCTTTTATGCTACTACAAAACCAGAAAATTACATGAACGTACAAATAAAAAAGTTTTTGAAAAGAGCAACTTTTTTCATTGAAGTGCAGAAAAAACATTTGAATGTTAAAAATCTCATTTGACTGCATAATGAAGAATATTCTATGGCTGTTAAATAACCTTTGATTTTTCTAAACATCACTTGATTTTTCTCTTTTGGAAAAAGGAATGGTTAGCTCTCCTACTTCAACAAATCACAGAGAGGCACAAACTTGAGCGAGAAAATTGATTAGGGAGTAAAAATACATAGAAATATGTAAATGTACTGTGTATTGTGACTCCATCACTGACCTTTATTGCACAGGTGAGGCCCTTGTAGCCTTTCCGACAGTGGCAGTATTCAGGAAGGACACACCTCCCTCCGTTCAGGCACCGCTGTTTGCAGACCGCTGAGGAAGGAATTAGAATTTCAGGATTTTAAGCTCTAATCAAATCAAAACAATCAAACTTGATTAAATATATGAGTCTAAACAGCATAAGAAGCTACTGCATGTGCTCTGCAGTAAGTCCTGGCAAGAGTCTCTGTATTTACTGCTTTGTTTTACAGACTCACGTGTTTGACACTGGTGACCTTCCCAGCCGCTGGGACAGTGACAGGTGTTCGGTCCCAAACACTCGCCGCCATTTTTACACTTTTGCAGACAGACCGCTAAAGTGAGAACAGAGAGGGAGGTGTGAACAAAATCTACAGCAGCTCGCAGCAAGATCTTCCACACTGCTGCCTCGGCATGGATGTGGTGACAAAGAAGTGAATAAAGAAACCACAAGGCTTTGTAACAAAAACTGATTTTAAAGTATTTTGTTGAGTTGAGAATCTTATGAGAAACTACATTAAGTACTGTATATATTGCTATTTAACAGAGCAAACGTAAACAAGCCAAACTTCACAACTTTTCAAGCGACAGCAAGAAAAAGTGTTACAGCCCGAGGTGATAATTTCTCAGAGAAAGTGTGCTGTTCTCTTAGTGTCACTGGATCGTATCAGTGAGAAATATCTTCACTGCAGCTCTCACCTCCTGCTGTAGAGAGGAAAGTCTCGTGTTTTGTACAAAGTCTCGAAGTGTTTGCAGAGCGTACAAGAGAACTAATTTTGCCCTGAATTGAGCCTCCCAGGCAGTGATTGTTCCCACGCTGACCCTGATCCACTTTGAGCTCTACCGCTGAGAGATGCTTGTGATGTATGTGGTGTATGTTGGTAAACAGGTCACTCACGTATGTTGCACCTCTTCCCCCTCCATCCTGACGCACAGGAGCATGTGTTTGGTCCAACACACTTGCCTTTGTTCATGCATATTGGCTCACAAACACCTGGAGAACATTTGTTTACACCTTTATTAGATTACAATATTCTTTACACCACATTTTGAATCATAATAGGCAAGAATTACTGCTTTTCAGCATGCAGCTAGTGATTTAACTTACTCTTTTGACACCTTTTCCCAGTGTAGCCTTCAGGGCAGGAGCACACGTTGTTCCTCATACACTGACCTCCATTCTTACACGGAGGACTGCACACAGCTGAAAAACACAACAATAACAAGCTGGAAAATATCAGCAGCCATTTCTTAAACAGTTACTATGAATGTAAATCAAACTTTTACACACTGACACAACTTCTGCCATCCCTTGTGTTTATAATTAGTAATATAATCAGCAGTCTTACCAATTTGACACTGAGAGCCATAGAAGCCACTGGGACAGACACAGACGTTGGGCTTAATACAGGTTCCTCCATTCAGACAGACGGGGTTACAGAGAGCTGCAGACACACATTTAAAATTTGTATTTCAAGCTTTCATTTGAATCCACATTTTGTGGCAAAGAAAGGCCAACAGTGATGATTTAAAGGCTTAGAAGCAAGTTGCATATCCTAAGATCTAATGCACAGCGATCTACCAGTGTGTAAAATATTAGATGTGTATAACATCTCAACGGAAACAGAGTGTAGCTGCAGAGTGAATGCACACTTTGTTGCAGGTTTGACGTTGTACCTGAGTTACATGTTGGTCCGTACCAGCCGGGTTTGCATTTGCAGACATCAGGAGAAACACATTCGCCTCCATTTTCACAGTGTCTGTTACACACCACTGCAACAGACAAATAACAACAACTGTCCTGATACTTACAGACAGAATGACACTTAAACACATCTCAGAATGTTTCACCTGATTAAGTTACTTAAGTGACATCTCACTGATTTCACATCTGGGTCCCACGTAGCCGTAAGGACAGGTGCACAGGTTTCTGGCCAGACAGGTGCCTCCGTGTTGACAAGGCGGCTCACAGCTCGCTACACGCCGACACAAGGTTGTAAACAACACAATGATACTCATCAGCATTCTGTGTGAAGAGTGTGTGTGTGTGTGTGTGTGTGTGTGTGACAGCATGTCAGACAGGTGTGAATATGAGCTCATGTTACCTTCCTCACAGGTGGGCCCACTGTAGCCAGCAGGACATTCACACACATTAGGTTTCACACACTTCCCCTGGTTCTTGCAGTCAGGTCGACACACAGCTGAGAGGGAAGAAAAGTGGCAACAAATTCTGAGATAAAAGAGAAAAATCCTCAGAGCCGATTTAACAGTAATGTGCCACGACAGCGTGCAGAGGACTGCAAGGTTTCTAGAAACTGTGTGAGCTGCAGAGGTTCATTTAAGAGTGAAACCATTTAATGAACTTCTTTACAGCATAAACATAAACAAATCGGGCTCCAACGAAATGCTCTCCCTCTCACCGATGTGACAGTTGTACCCGGTGTAGCCCTCCTTGCAGGTGCAGGTGTTGGGCAGAGAGCACTCCATGTTCCTCCCACACTGATACCTGCACACAGCTGAAACAAAATCACAACATTACTTAATGGAATGGTCACACCTTAATGCATTAAGAAGCTGAAACAAGGACATTTATCCTGCAATAAAAAATACCTTAAGAGTGTTTTTTAGTGTTGGTCAAACTAAAATAAGCAGATTAAAGAAATAATTTTGTAATGAGGAAACTTCTATCTTTCATTTTAAAGCAAAACTATCTAACTTTGCTCAACAATGGCACCAAGTGACAAATATGATATTCTGGTCACACAGCAGCTTTTATCTAGAGCTAATATTATTGTTATACACCATCATTTTCATTTTACTAGCCATTTTACAAAGTGACAGAATGGTATAATAGTCTCTCTTGGACAATTTGAGCAAAACTGTATGTTTTCTTTTCATTTCAAAAACATTTGGACATGAAAGTAATTCAGCACAAGTGGTTAAGTTTGCTTTGCGCTGCCTCTTTGTTCTGTACTGAAAATCTGCAAGTCAACATCTCAGATTCTTAAACATTAACTGTTGTCACAAAGCTGTTTTAACTTCGACACGTGTACCTTTACATGTGACTCCATCCCCAGTGTAACCGTACGGGCAGCGTCCACACCTGAAGGACCCAGTGACGGTGGGCTCACAGGGAACACCAGGGAAGCAGGGAGAGTCAGCACAGGTCACATAGTGAGACGGTGACCCCCATCTGACCCCTGTGGTCAGGTCCGGGTTCAGCTCCACCCCGCTGGGCTGAGCTCTGGTGACAGAGGGGGCGAACACTCTGATGGAAGTTTGGTTCTGTAGCGTTGCTGTGGTTCTTCTGTCACTGGGGGGAACTCTCCTGACACTGGAGGCAGTGGTCTCTGGTCTTGTCCTCCTGTCAGGGGGTCTTCTGGGTGAAACAGGAGATGATGAAGAAGAGGAGGAAGAGGAGGTGGGTGTTGTCTCCTTGTTGAAATTTGATTTGATGACATAAGCCTGACCATCCGCTCCACTGGTGACTGTCCCCTGACCTGTAAGATACTGGAAGTTAGAGGGTATTACTTAAAAAACTAACAAATACAGCCTTTATCAACAATAAAACATGTAACTTTAATGCGACCACAGCTGATTAAATTAATTAAATTAAATTTACTCTCACCTGTTGCTGTGCATGTTCGTCCGTTTCCATGGAGACCAGGAGGACAGGGTCCACAGACGAAGCCTGCAGAGACATGGATGCTCTCAAAGCACTGGACCCCCGGGTAACACGGACGTCTGGAGCACGGCGACGGGCTCGGGGGTTGAGGCCTCATGGAAACCAGCGGCACTCTGGACGGTGCGATCACCGTGTCTTTGGCTGGAAAGTTTTTGTTGCCTTGAAAACAAAAGGAATGACAAGGACCTTCAGTTAGATAGAAAAAAGTCCCAAATAAATGAACTATTTCCTTCTGTTTAAGTTACG
>JAUZTA010000030.1:3093820-3106040 GCA_034780835.1 Ctenochaetus striatus | reverse complement strand
CAACATGTTCACCGGCATGTGCTAGCTTGTTTTTTGCTGAACTGAAAACAGCTTCTGGATATGATGCAGATGAAAGCAACTTCCAGGCTGGAAAACCAAAAACAATGAGCTAGCATCTGCAGATTTGAAGGACATTTTTTTGTGGGTTTGTCACTAATAGTAATCGCTTTCACATCATATATTCATTTAAAAGTGTTCTTTTTATTAAGCCTGTAGACTGTACACATGTAAGAAGTGCAGTCTTTAAATTTACTATTTCTATTTATTATTACTACCATTTATTTTGGACTTTTCTTGCAGGTTCAGTCAGTAAAAATCTCTGATGGTACGGACGATATTATCAAGCATGCAGCTGGAAGAAGCATCATCTCTTCATGCTACTTACTGGTCTGCATCTAGAGAACATACTGTAAGCATTCATGAAGCTGGTGAAGTAAACTGAGTTAGAGACAGTTTATCTCATACAGTACCTCCTCAGTCTACACAACAGCCTGTTCACTCGCACTGTGGACCGAACTGTATTTTCTTCGCCATGTTCTAGTAAGCAAAGTTAATCACTTCAGGGTGACCTGACTCATGTCTCCTGTTAAAGAAATTAGAGTAGCTCCTCGTATCAACATACAAGCTGTTCTCTGAAGGCCACATCTTAAAGATATGCTGACATCTAGTTGTACTGCATTGGTACTACAATGTATACAATTATGTTGGTCATAAGTACATTAAACAGAATCACTGGTGGAAAAAGGTACATTGTTCAAGTGGTGTACTGTAAGTAATGTGCCATTGGCTTAAACTTTACTTGACTATTTCTATTTTTGCACTTTACACTTTTTTCACAACATTTTAGGGAAATATTGTCCTTTTTACTCCATTTCATAAGTTTAACAGCTATAATTACTAGTTGCTATGTAATTTTAAGAAAGATAGTATAAGATGATTCACTAAGGCTGTTACAGAAACTTGCAAATTATTTCCATTAATTTACATTTTGTTGTTTGAAATATGCAAATGTGCTTTCAAATATGCAGCTCGATTTTCCTAAAAAAATAAAGTGCTAAAGGATTTGGTTTAACAGCTTTGATTATGCCACATTTAAAGGATCTGGAGAAGATGACTCCCTTCAATGAGTCTATGTTAATAGGATTTCTGTTGTAACTCAAAAAATCCTGAAAAAAGACACAATTTTCTTCATACAAAAGGAGCTTTAACAATATCACTACCAAGTTATTCTACGTGCAGCTGTACATTATTAAATACTTTGGTACAGTAGAAACTTTTTAAAGATGTCATGATTACTTGTATCCAGAGGGCACTTTGTTTGCACTGTTGCTAAGGTCCCGTTTTTTGAGCTCAGTCTACTTAGTTCTTTGTGTTCAGAAGACTAAAGGCACTTGTTACCAAGCAGCACTTTTTATTTGTTGTGTCTGTATTTCAACTATTGTGCCACTGTCTGCTGTTTTTCCTGAGGCTACCACTGTGCTACTGACATAAAAACAAAAAGTACAAGTTCGACCTCAGACTCTGTGGATTTGCACTTATGAGAAGTGACAGGTCTCAATGAAATTCAGGATAACAGGAAAACTAACTTGATCAAATGGCTCCATACAATTTGTCTCATCCACTGTCCTCGGTCTGCTTTGAAGAAAATATCAAATTCTCCGCAAGTCAGGATCTCTCTTTTGCAAGAAGTAAATGGTGGAAACTCCCCGAAACTGAGAGCCAAAGTGACGTATGGAGCATTAAGCCACCAGATTTCTCTCTGAAATTATACAAATCTTTATCTGTTCCTCAAAGGAAAGAAAGAAAGGAACACTCAAATCTAGCTGAACCTCAACCAAGAGGAGCAAAGACGAGACCTGGAGTGTTTCTACCAAAGGTTTTCTATGAGAGTTACCAGAGGAAAGACCCTCTGATGTTCATCACATCATACAGGCCTCCTGATGCTCTGGAGTCTGAGCTGATGTTTGTCAGGACGGGAAAGTTCCCATCGGGACCTTACAAGAACCCGAAACCTCACGACTTCAGACAGGTGAGTCTCTGCTAACACAAAACATTCTTCATGCCTCATTCTCTATGATTGTCATATTTGCATGCATTGAAATAGAGCAAACTTCTTCAGTTTGTAATGTTTACTGTGACCACAAGATGGCGATAAACACCAAAGTAAAGAAATGATCACTTAATTCTTGACTTTTTACTGCTGACTTCAGCTTGATGTGGACCTTCCAGGCACCATTACCACATATGACAGAGATCCTGGTAACCTGAAGTTGAAATTAAAGAGTTTGGACATTAGTAAGTGGATAAATATTTGAATTTTCTTTCATTCTCTGAGTAAAATATGGTTGAAAGTTTGTGTTAGAGTTTGATATTTTGAATTTTGCATTTAGTTAGATATTTGAGTTTTTTGCTGTTTAATAGATAAACATACTTTATTCTCTAGTTCAGGCCACTAGATCCGAGTCAGATTTTCATTCAAAGGACACCAGGACAAGGATGGACACCTATAAGCCTGCAGAGCCAACATGGGACGCCGGGCTCATACTCCCTCAGTCACCCTGGCCTCCAAAATCAGCTTCATACACAGTCAGTGTCATTTTGGCATCATACCTACATACAGAACCATTTCTAGTTACTTTAATTGAAGAATTTCCTTTCTTGTTAATCTTAATATAAATGCCTTGAATTGACATAAATGTCTGTTTGACAGAGACACAGACGAAGAAGAGAGGCATACAGTGCATTCTTGGATCGTGTGGAGGAGAAACTCCTGAGAGTGTGGAAAAATAGATCATGAATCTCTTTTTAAATTATATTAAAAAATAATTGGTACATGTTTTATCTGAATGTGTTTTTATGATCTTCCAGGAAACAACAAGGTCTGTATTAGTTTCAGTTCAGTTTAGATGTGAAACATGAACAACAAGTTCCAGTTTTGTTCTTACTGTTTAGCTGTAACACAGTCAGTGGTAGTAAAAAAGTAAATTTACACAGTTAAGACACTTTAGTACAGTTTTGTAGTTCTTGTAGGCTGCTTTTCTTGAGTATTTTTATTTTCTGCTACTATGCACTTCAACTATTATAGTTCAGTCATAAATATTGTACTTTTTTTCAAAAAAACTTATCTGAAAGTTGTAGTTATGTGTTTCTTTTCAGATTTCAACTCTACATAAAAGGCTTGAACAGATCTGACTTATCCATAGATTTTTATAGCTTTTAGCTCATGGCAGATGAAATGCAGCGACTGTGGTGTCATGAGGGTCACTGAACCGCATTATGAAGCCGACTGGTCCGCTAACAGCTGCTCATTTGGTACTCCAAGAATGATAAACACGTGAAGCCTGCACATGTTCAGAGCATATCTGAGAGAGCTGCACATATGTGTTTAAGGAGTCAACTGTGTTATTGACTCCCAGACTAAATATAAAATGAAAAAAATATCAGCCATTGCGTTAAACCACATGACCCCCAGGCTGCCATATGTTTCTCTGAGCTGATCGCAGCATGGCTAATGAATATTCTGTTTACTAATGTCATTGCTCCTTCAAGTGCTGTGCACAATTTTTATGGTGGAAAATAAACATCTATCCACTGAAAACAAAAAATGTCAAAAAAAGAGCTATAGAAAAATCCTTGGAACACTGTATATTCATCTATGTGTTTTAAATGAGTCCTTTATGAAGGAAGCTATAGGAGTTTAGCACAGGACTACCTAACAGAAAACAGCAAACAAAAACACATAAAGTGCAGGTATTTTCATTATATAATTTCTGTTGTTTTTAAGAGATTTTAGGAGTGGCTAATATGACTCAAACTAGACAATATCAGCTTGTATTATAGCTAGAAATACATTGCAAGTAAAATAATCCAAGTACCAAGTATGGAATAAAGAAATCAATGAATGGATGGGTATGGCAAATGAATCATGGTGATTATCGATGACTTTTATTGTGTAATTTTACTATCTCATTGTTTGTGTTTATGCTGTTTCTTGTGCATTTTCCACTGATTTTTGTATAAAGGCCAATCACAGACAGGCATTGTTAAGTAACTCATCTGTAAATGTTGAGAAAATCAACTTAAAGTAATACAGTAAAACAACAAAAACTAGCCAGCAGGCTCCTAGATGATACCATATGAGATCATTAAATAGATTTAGTACAATGTTGTTGCTTTAAGCACATTGTTTTGGACTCCCACATTAAACTAGGAACAATAAGGTTGCTGTAAATGGGTCATAAATCTGATTTCATTTTAAGCTCAAGCTGAAAGTGATATGATGATCTCACATGACTTTTTGGTAATTTAATTATACTGTGTCAGTGTGCTGTTTTGTATGTTTTTGTTGAATCTTTTGTATTTGTATAAATGCCAGTTCATGACAGTCATTGCAAACAAGCTTAAGCTCTAATTGCTGAGAAAATAAACAATAACATCATTTTATCACTGTTGCTTTTGTACTTAAATAAATTATGTGAATACTTTTCCATTACAGGGCTAAGTTTGGTGTTGTATTCTTTTTCTGAGTGATAAAAAATACTAAATAAAACAAACGATTTCGACTTAAAAGACCAAAGAAATAACAGCTTATGTAAGGCAGAGGCTAGAGACCTATTTTCTGTGTGTTTGTTATCCTTCATGCATGATGGGCTGCAGTCAGCGTGGTGCTTTTCCTTCCCTCTGACCAATCATTTCAAACAAAAACACGAGGACGGACGGGGCGGCGCTGTTTCTGCGACACACACACACACTCACTCTCTCTCTCTCTAAACCTCCAAACACACACACATACACACTCACAAAAGGACTGAAAAGGGAAAACACGCTGACTCGCCGAGCTAAATGAACGGTAAGTTTGTATTCTTAAGATTACTAATGTTTGCTAACGGCTGCTAACGTTAGCTTAACGTTAGCTATCCCTCACCCGTCCCGCCGTGTTCGATCAACGACTAGTTAACTATCTGAAAGTCAGTTTAAGCTTTATTACGAGCTAATACACAAAGTACCGCGGATGGTAACGAAGAATCAGCTTGAAACGTTAGACTGGACTGAACTGTGTTTAAAGCACTACGAGATATCTATCTTTCGGTTCTCTAGAGCTAACATAGCCGCAATTTACTGGTGTACAATTTTCATCTTAACATTGTAAAAAGTTAAACAAGTAAATGTTATGGCCTCAGTTTAAATATAAACAAACGATTTTACAATGAAATATACCTTTGTTGCCTCTCCAGTCGTTTATTACAAAGGAAAACGACCTCAAACTCCTCGGCTACAATATGTTTGCGGTTCAAAAACGTTAAAATATTGATGTTTAAAGTAAAGTGGTGTGACGGACAGATAGAGCAACAGGTGATCCTTGTTCCCGGGCAGACGCGTGATTGACAGCCGCATTAGCCAATCAGCTGACAGAGAATGGAGTCGATGCACCAATCGCATGCGCCCGCAGTGTTGGTGTGGGCGTCGATCCAGGCTGACAGCAGTGTCATCAGCGGTAGCTCCACTCACTGGGACGCCGAGGACAGACGGGGAGGGTGCCGCTGTTTCTGGGCAAAGATTTTCTGTCGACGCTTCCCGCATACGAGGTGGGACCGTAGCCTACCGTGAGTTGAATTTTCAGGCAGAGTAGCAGCTGAAGAGAACCGCGTTTTTTGTGTTCAGAGAGGATTTAAATCTATTGTGTTCCCCACAGATGGCTCAGACTGGTAGGTAACAATGCGGGAGCGGACATAAAAATGCATGTGTTGCGTTTGCCTGCAGTGCAATTTTTTGTCTGTCCTCTGAAAATTTTGTGCAGTCTCATGGCAAGATAAATGACATAGTCTTTGTAAGATTAAATCTATTTTGAATGCAGTTTACAATGTAATTTTACAATAATATTACAGTTAAAATGCATCAAAAACTGGCAAGGCCCCTATAGGAATGTTATAGTAATTCAGTGTGAGATGGGCAATTTAAACCCAGCACGTTAGCGTGGCTTTTAACTCCTCATTGCGGGACTTTCAGTATGAAATTGATAAAATTAGAGTAATTTTGTGTAATTGTTGCTGGATGGTGCTTTTGCCCAGTTATAGCAGTGTAATATATCATTATGCTGCCACTGTGATAGTAGATTAGATGTAGTGTATTGCTCAAGAGTCTGGTCATAAAAGATGTTTTATAGTCAGTGATGCACAATTGTGGAATTTGAGGGACATAAAATATGAATAGCCTCATTTGGTCATTATGTCTATTTAATTACCCATTTCTCAAGAAATGTTTTGCTTATGAAAACCAAACAACAACTCTAAAATTTTACCACTCTAATCTTAAAACTTTGAGTTAATATACTATATTTAGTTGCACACTGATGTGATTAGAAGTGATTTTTCATCACTCATTTGCCACTCAGATTAAATTATGGCAGCATCAATAACATTAAACTGAGTAATTTGATCTGTTGTTATTATTAAGGATGTAGCCCTTGAATGTGACTATGTAATATCTGGAGGAGAAGATTAAAAGTTGGACAGTCATAAATAATAATGTACCTTTCAGCATTCTCTAGACTATGTAATAAATAGTGAATAGAGCCTCTGTGACCTCATAGTTTGTAGACTACTGTTAATTTGAAGCCTCAAATTTTAAATAATGGTCGTCGCCATCTTGTTTTTTGAGCCAGAAGATACCATATTTTGGCAAAAGTGTTGAGTTTGACGGAATATTTGTTAATGATTGTGTGAAGCCTAGCAGATAGTTAACCAACCCAGTTAACTTACCATCAAACCAAAGTCTTTTCTCAGATTAAACACATCAGAGTTTATTTAATTGCATACAAGTGTAGACTGGCTAAAGAATATTTATGATTAACTTCATGAAATCACCAGAAACCACTCTTCACTACAGCATCAAGTTGATTTACCACTCATGTATTTAAAAAGAGAAATACATTTTTTTTTTACTGTGTGCAAAGAAAATTAGATTTTTGTTTAATTTGGTCAGCTTGTTTCAGAAGGATTTTTATGTTGTAAAAATGTTACTCAGTTTGTGAGACTCTTTGTGCCACTGTTGCTATGTATACAGATCACCTAATGATAATGTCTTTAAAGCAACAGACTTAAGAGAATCTTGGGAAATGGAGGGAAACTGAATGCTTCATTATCCTGTAATTGCCACTTGTGGGCTTAGTGGCTTTTCAGTCAAAGTAACAAAGTCTCACTTTGAGTACAGCTGTTTCTATAAGCCTGTGTTTTACCCACAATAACATGCGAAATATGTTTTCAGGTAATTGCTGCAGTGTTTTTGGAATATCAGCAGCTCTGAGGATTATCGCTGGAAAATTTGATCAAATCTTCCAAATCACCAATCCTTCCTCATGAGGAAAGATGGGAAACGGATTGTCAGAGCAGCCTAGCTTCATCTCAAGCATCCCGTTCTTCCAGTCCTTCCACATCGCCATCCTTGGCCTGGACTCCGCGGGGAAGACCACCGTTCTGTACAGACTGCAGTTCAATGAGTTTGTGAACACGGTGCCCACCAAAGGGTTCAATGCAGAGAAGGTCAAACTGTCTCTGGGCGGCCACAGGACGGGGACGTTCCATTTCTGGGATGTAGGTGGTCAGGAGAAGCTCCGCCCCCTGTGGAAGTCGTACACGCGATGCACAGACGGCATCATATTTGTGGTGGACTCTGTGGATGCAGAGCGCATGGAGGAGGCCAAAACGGAGCTCCATAAAATCGCCAAAACCTCTGAAAACCAGGGGGTGCCCCTGCTGGTGGTGGCCAACAAACAGGACTTGAGGCACTCTCTGGGACTTACTGAAATTGAGAAATTGCTGGCGCTGAAAGAACTTGGCCCTGCTACTCCCTGGCACCTGCAGCCTGCCTGTGCTATCATAGGAGATGGACTCAGAGAGGGCCTGGAGAGACTCCATGACATGATCCTCAAGAGGAGGAAGGTGCTGCGGCAGCAGAGGAAAAAGAGATAAACTTGTCATGAGAAACACTTGTCAGCTTGTCATTTTTTTGTGAAGGAAACAAAGGATATTCTTTTGGGTGTAAACAAACATCCGCATTTCATTACACTGAGTTTTATCAGTCCAGAATTAGATTTATGATTCCCGTGTTGTGATGATGCTGTTGATCAGGAAGTGACACATAAAGGAATACAGTATGAAGATAAGAAAGTTTCAGACATGTGTTGATATGCTATAAAGAGTTTAAATGGATTTAAAAAGCACTGAAGGTTTGGGGTCTGGAAGGGTGATAGAAGTTAAGGATGCTGTATGTTTCGTGAATGGCTGTTCCAAACAAAACTACCAAATATAATTTAAGAAAACGCTTTCACTTGTTGGAGAGTTAATTGGTAAATGGTTGAACTTTGTTTCACCACAGCGGGGCAATGAAATATACAGTTTTATTTTGCTGTTTTATGTTATTATAACTTGATGATTTTTTTTTTTTTACACTGGACTTCCTTTGTTGATGAAAAGTATTTGCATTATCACATTATAATCGATTTGTTTGCTGGTTTATATCACTCATTTTTTAAAAGCACTTTAGATTATCACTTCGTATGAAGTTTACAGTTTTTAAATAGAGCATATTGTGCCGGATTATACAGAAATGTTTTGGCGAAGTTCAACAGATGCTACTGTAGTTGGTCCACACTGGCCACATTGTCACTAGACAGGCTATGCATTATGTTTTGTTTAATAAAGCACATTTAGAGCAATGTTGACCGTGGTATGCAAGGTGTCATTACATCCACTTTGTTATTCAGGAGGTTTAATTTAAAAAGCAGGTACTCAAAGGTGTTCAGAATTGTAACCTTCAATTTATTTAAGTGATTGCAGGCTTGAGCTTTGAAGCTTGTTTGATTCTGCTGAGAGGGACGATTACTGAAACATGCAGTATGTGAAAACATCTGTCAGTGTGCCCTTCAGCAAGGCACTAAACCACCAGTTTCCCTGCAGGGAGCTGCTGACATTACAGGATTTGTTGACATATGACTGTGATGCAAGGGGCGTCTGAAAAACAAAATACACACTCCGTCTGCTTTCTAATTATCTCTTTGGGCAAGAAAAAAAAAATCCAGGGTTTCATTTGAGCCACTTGCTCAATGTTTGTGTTGACTCAGAAACACACCCAAAACTTTAACAGATAGTGTGCACATCAGTGAAGCCGAGTTTTATCATCCAAAAATAACCCGAAGCTCTCTGCAGTATGAAAACCTGAAAGTTTTTCCCCTGTTTTCCGCTGCAGTTTGCAGGGTTAAAAAGACACGCTGACAGACAGCACGTCCTCAGAACTTGAAAATGTTGTCGGGGCAGTCTGGAGGCCCGACCACGCACAACAGGCTGGGGCAGGAGGCTGTGAAGCCAGGGGCATTGCTGGGTATTTTTGGTCTGAGCCGGGCGGATATGTAGCCAAATGCATTAACGCCATTTGCTCCCTCATTCCTTTGAAACAATTAATGACTGCAAAGCCCAAAAGGCCGGGGCAGCAGCTGGCTTTCTAAAATAACAGCGTGGTGCAGATTGGTGGTTTGTATTGCTCACAGGCTGAATCACCAAACATCCTCATCATATAAATATCTGTTCCAGTTGAATGTGATAATTGTGACCTTAATATCTGGTTCTGGTGCTGAATCTCAGAGGGCTGATGCATTTAAAAATAGAAAAATCTTGTCCTTAACATGATTTTTGAAGCTTGAGAGCTAAAACAGGATGTAACTGAGGTTTTTGGAAGGGTTTCAGATTAATTTATACTTTTTGTTGCTTTTAAGGACCTTATCAGATAAGTTAAAATTAGATGCTGAAAGGAATTACAGAAAGAAAGTGTGAAGAAATTATGTTTAAGTGTAATTCACTGGTTTTGAACCCAGATGGTTTGTTGTAATCTGATTCCCAGAATGCCACGTTTTTGCGAAATGATAGTGACTCATGTTTTTGTGGAGGAGGACCAGGTGCCTCATCGCCACGTGTTTTCCAAGGAAGGAAAGCCGGAGGGCAAAGGTATACTCATACTTTTCCTGATTGTGCTTCCTTTTCTCTGCATGCTTCCAGCTGTTCAGTGTGTGTGTTTAAATCAGTTCATATGTCCTGCTTTCCCACCTTGTATGTACTTAAGTCCATTTCTTTTGATCCGCCGAAGCACTTCCCAGGGGATTATCGGTCAAATGATAAGGCTTACCTTCAGTCTTGTGCTTCATTCCTGCTGACTCATTTTAATATGTCTAAAAACTATTTTGAGAGACAAAAATAACCATAATTACTTCACCAGGTCATAACCAGTGTGTAATTTAGTTATCTAGCATGCAGAGAGGGCTCCCTCTGTCCCGGTCTACACCTCAACCTTTATCCCCTCTCGTTCTTGTTAAGTCTTCAGTAAAAGTGGATTAGGGTGCATTAATCTCTCGTTCAGGGGCCATCCATTAACCCATTAACCTCAGATGGTTTGCTAGGGGAAAAAAAAAAACGCTCCAGTCAACATGAAATAAAAGCACGCAGCCTCATGAGCACATCATGTTTGGAGTGGCTCGCCTTTTTGTACTGTGCTCGAGCTGCCTCAGCTGTTTTGAGTGAGGCCTGAGGCATGATCGAGTTTGGCAGTTATGTTCAGGTTGGGCTGAACGCAGCTGAACATTGTACAAAATGTTCCAACACGTGTGTTTGCTGAAGATATGTGTACAGAAATGAGTTTTTACAACACGGGGACAGAGCCTCAAGGAGGACTGTAAATTGTAACCTGTAAATTCTTGTCCAACTGTCCTTCGAAGAATTTCCTCAGTAGCGTAGAAACACCATGAAACACAAAAAAATGGAAACACAAGTTATCACAGAGTCTCATGAATAACTTAACGAAGCTATAGATTTGCGGTGTTTTCATCCGTTTTATTTTTTCAGCTTAAACTTTGAGGAATTTTGTTTATGTGTCAGTTTGATGCTGTAATTACCAGAATTCCCATGAGCCTCAGCCTTTGATGCCACAGAGGCCAGTTTACGCTTTGTTGTTGCACATCAGGACAGTAGTTGCTGAATTCAAATCTGCACTGGCTCAGAATAGTTTTGAGGGTTAATTTTAACACATGCAGTAGAGTTTTAAGTGGTTTGATTGCATGTTTTTTGTTTTTTTTAGCTGCAGTTGACGTCTGACCTTTAGTTTTTAAGAGCAAACCTGTTTTGTTCTCATGATTTAAGTGGAAGAGTTTCATGTCATTCAAACTGAAAGTGCTTCAACACAGATTACTTATTATCACCTCTGTTATGGCACTTTAACTTCATTAACTCTGGGTGTTCAAAGTACCTCCTCCTGTCTTACTGCACCGCAAGGCAGTAAATTTCACGTTCTTTTAAACATGAACCTGCAACCTTTTTAGTTGAAATGACACCAGTGATATCTTTTTTACTTGCATGAAGTGAAAACTAATGCCTCACACTTACATAACATGCCAGATATAAGAAATAACACCATGGCCTATTAACGATCACTTAGAAAGAAGCAGTCAGCATTTATGGATTATTTTGCTTTACATAATTAGTATAATGGAGCACGCTAACAGGTGGGATAATCTTTATGTTTTAAAGGCAAAAACAACAACAATGAGCCCTTTCTTTATGCAAGCTGCAGGCATTTCCTTATTTTTTCATGTATAGTTTCTAATTGTTTTTTTTTCTATAGCTATTCAAGACTCATTAGGGGTTTACATTATTCCTCAACAACACAACCAGTTTTAGCCCTAGAGCTGTAGTTGTGGCTACGAAATTCTACAAAATAAAGCCATTTCATTTGTTTTCTTTTCAGAAAGGATAAAAAAAAGATGCTTAAAATGACAAATTAGACTCAGCAAAGAAAGCTTAAAGCTAATTTAGAAAAAAATAAGCATTAGCTTAAAAGGGAAAGCAAACATCAGTGCATGCATGTGAAACAATGTGTAAATGCCTCTTCTGACCTTGAACGTGGGAGTACAATGTTAATACTACCATCCTTCACTGCACATATAAACTCAGGCCTCTCTTGGCATGTTTTGGTGTACTCATGTTGGTGGGAGGAACATTTAAAGATGCATGTACATTAAGCTCTTCTTCTGCATGACCATGTCAGCAATGTTCATGTCAAAACTGCAGGACTTCACTTCCAGACGGTTTTGTTATTCTGCTGAGTTTTGAGGTTTAGCACTTTGTGAACTTTACTTTAAAAAAGGAGGAGTTGCTGCAATATATGCATAAACCAAGCCTGC
>JAUZTA010000030.1:3080375-3091247 GCA_034780835.1 Ctenochaetus striatus | reverse complement strand
CCCACTCGACGTCCATAACGAGCCCATGTCCAGTCACACATCGGGTCTACAAAGAGTCGTGTCCCCTGCAGTCTGGGCATTGTGAGCCACAAGCCTGTGAAATCTGTCTTTGGTCTTGTTTGGACATGAGAGATTACGGTGGGTTTAGGCTGCAGTCTCCTAAGCTTATTGTTCACACACTGACTGATGGGGAAATTCATGGCGAGCAGTGAACTCAGAGTTATTGGTCAGAGTTTCATCATTTAACAGATGGGGGGACGAAAATAGACGAAATATTTTAAGATCCAAGATTCATTTCTTTTTGCGCCCAGCAAGGGTTGTGAGGTTTGCTTAGCTTGACATTAAAAACTCGACAAAGAGAAATAAAATAAAAGAACTTACAGGTTTGTCGATATAATTTAGGCTTAAACACTATACGATACTATACTTTTGATCTTTAAAAGCAACAACGAGCAGTGATTACATGGTATAAATTTGATCTGTGGATCGAATATGGAGACATTAGTTTTGTATTAACACAAAATTCTTACACTTTAGATTTTTAATTGTAACGCCACCATAGTTTGTTGTATTTGCCTCCTAAATTATTCAATGCAGCTGTTGCAGATTGACGCACTTGTCAGAGGCCTTTTAATGAGTAAAGACGCAGGACAGTTGTTTTGTCTAGACGCTCTGCCCTCTGTGAGATAATTGAAATTCAAATCAAATTCTGTCTGTGATGCACCTAAACGCCTCTCAGTGGTGTCAGCCCTGAAACGAATTCCCACACTAAAGAAAGAAGCCTTTGCAAAGGTTCACACAGAGGTCAAACACATGCCCTCTCTCTCAGGAGATCTTTATTGCACATCTGCTTCATGAGATAGTGTAAAATAAGGAGGGGGAGAGAAATGAAATGTAGTGGAGGTCATATGTGGGATTCAAAGCATTGTATAAGCACATAACATGGGCCAGATAGCCCGAGGAGTCATTTGGATGCTCTCAGCCCCATCCCATTCCCAGTGCAATGCAATGTCATGCCCCAATTTGTCAAATACATGGAGGCTGGCACACATGGGACCTTTGCACAGGAGACTGTTTTTCGAGTCTAGTGTGAAACCAAAATTTTAAAAACTATCAACTTTTTCGTGAATCAAACAAAGCAGTTTTGGTGCCTACTTGGCCAAACTGTAACCATTTCTCAATACTAATTACACTGACTCTTTTTCTAAACCTGAATCTTTTTCTAAACCTGACCAAACTTTTACTGTTGGCTAACTGTGAACATTTTCACGACATAAGAAAGTTTTCTTGTAGGAAACATTTGGGTGTTGTACATACGTGCTAAAAGGTACCTTGTGTGTCTACAAGAGACATTAATACGAGTCTCAGAAACATTTAGATGTGTGGATGAGAGCAGGTTGATGCTACTTATGTGTAATTCTGTCACTAATTTTTGTGTACAGTGGTATGTAACTACTAGCTAGATACAAACTAGCATTATGCTGAATCTGATTGAACAATCAAAACTTAATTTATATCTTAGCTAGCATTTATTTTAAAAATCACAAGAGCTGCAAAACTACACTTCCAGAGATACGCATCGTTGTAAATCCAACCTTTTTATTAAAGTTTAGCTGTTTACAGTTAAAAATGAGAGGGAATATCTGATTACATTAGTATTATTGCTTTTAGCATAAAATTTATCAATTCAGATTTATTGTTATTTTATAAAATTGATATTCCAAATCTTCTCTTTTCAAATCTTTAATTAAACAGTATTTTTTATCAAGTGTATGTATGTGTCAACTATCTAATTTAACAACAGAATATTATCGGTTTCTGTTGCACTAATGGTCATTAAGCTAACATTAAGTTAACAACATTAGCTTATCAGCAGCTAAAACTGACAGTCAGAGGGTGTAAAAATTCCAATTTGTGTGGTCCAGCCTGTTTAAATCTATTGACAGGTAAATCTCAACTCGTCATGCTTTTTAATAGGTGTAGTTTAAACCTACTAAGTGTTAGCATTTGATTTAATGTCAGTGTTGATAAGATTTCTTGTCTCCTCCTATGGAGCGGTTCTGGACTCCAGATATAGCTGCCCTCAGAAACCTGATTCACATTACCTCAAAATCAAATTGGTCTGATTGGAATCACACTGGACCCTAATCTAATCTTCGCTGCAACCCAAACAACAGCATTTTATTCCGCCTTTAAATGAGAGGCGTTGATGTCTCAACTAACGTGTTGTTCCACCTCTCTCCTCGTGTAATGATGCTAACAGCCACTGACCTCTTCTTGGCATAAACAGCATGACTCCCCCGATACTGGCAATAAAACCAACGGAGGTATTTAAACAACCACAACATGAGGAGTCTCAACTCCTAGTTCATTAACTGCAAAGAAAGGCTGAATAATGAATTCAGCTCTTTTTAGCAGGCCTGAGGAAGAGGCGGGGGGTTGTTATATTGATGTTTCTCCTTGATTAACACCCCTGACTCGCCATCCAGAGCTTCTAAATCTGCCTCAATTTCCATGGTAATCGGAGCCGGCCCTTCACCACAGGAGCCTGTATCTTTATAAGGCTGGAGTTTTTCTGCCTGGTTACACTGATTTCAGATATTTTAAAAAGGTGATATACTTGTGGATCATCACCCACAAGTTAAAAGATAAGAGAAGATTGATTTGTTTTTAGAGACGGGGTTTTATGGTCGTCTTTGTGCAGGCATGCCCTCTTATCTGCATCATCCTCCGGGTTGCCTGAGGGGAACCCATCCCACCTCCAAAGTGGGGAGAAGCTGCTCTTTATCTCGTCAGCTGCACCAAAACTTGTGACCTAGTTTACACCATTATCTCTAAAAAGAGCCAAAAAACCCCACATTTGAGTCCATCAGAAATCTTATCAACTGACCCTCCTGCTGCTTGAATCGGAGGCTGGGTGTGGAGAAGAACAATCAGCCAGCAGGTTTTCTATGAGAAACAAACTCCCAACACCCGCATGGTGTAAAACCTCAAGTGGAGGGGGAAGGGAAAAAAGGGGTGCAAGGGTGGGCTGGGTTACGTCCCCTGGCCCTGGGAGCCATAAATCAAAATAAATTAAAGTCAGGGTCCCCCAGCACATATGGTGCTCTCAGTAACAGGACTGTTCTGAAGCAGGACTGGGTTACACCGCATGTAAAGTCATTCCTACATTCTTCAGTAACTAGAATTGACGCTACTTTTAAGCCAATGATTTACTCTCACAGGTTGCACCATAAAATGAGGAAAGTCTTTTCTAGTGAACTGTGAGCCAAGACCTTCCTGTGATGTGAAAACCAGCTGCAAGATCAGCTCTGTTGCGACATCTAATCAAAAGCAATCACCTGCACAAACACTTACTAAATGTAACATGAAGAGTTGTAATAAACTAAAACAATTTAATTTTCCTAGATGGTAAATTTGACTTAACTGCTAATCCTTTTTGAATGTTACTTGATATTATGATGTGATTTATCTAATTGAACGCCTTGACCATATCTACATCAAGTGTTTTTGTTTGTTTGTTTGTTTGTTTGTTTGTTTGTTTGTCTTTTAAAGCTAATATGAACTCATACTGAGTACATTTGGGTGTAAATGACTTTACATGACTTGGCGAGGTTTAAATGAGTAAAACTCACTTAAGAAACTGATTTGAAAACTTTCTTTTGAGGAAACAGATTTTAGAAAGAGGTAAGAAGAAAGACAAAGAAAGAACAAGTTCCTCTAAACTCTATTCAAGTAAAGTACTTCAGTGAATGCACTTAGTTACTTTGCTCTAATTATGACCAGAGAAAGTCTTGATTTTCATTCATAGTCCTAATAAATAAGTAAAAGTTTACAATCAGGATTACTTTTGAAAGAGTACCATTCTGTGAAAGAATTTAAAAGCCATTATCTATGCCTGCTATTTTTAAAGAATTCTGAGGAAACTTGTTTAATTTCCTGCTCCATCTTTCATCTCAGTGACGACAGTAGTTGTAGATTTAGATTTCTCGCTCTGGAACAATTTACACCACTTGATTGTTATCAGGTTGAAGTACAGTAAAAAAAAAAAAAACTCTCTGCACCGCCTCCCTTTTCGTTTTTCCTCCTCGGTCTCACACGGCAGTAAATTCACTGTACATAGCACGAAATGTCACCGAGCCAACACTAAGCCTCTTATCACTTTCTCCCCCACAGTCCTCTTTTATTCCTGCTCCTTTGACTCTCGGTTAAAGCTTGCATGTCTGATTTTTTTTGAATAGTCTTCCTGCTTTAAGCGAGTGCAGTGTTGACATGTGAAAGATTTTTTAACATTTTGGAGCATCGTATACAAAATCTGATACATACTTTCAGATATATGTTGCTTTCTCTCACATTTAAGTTATTTATTGTCAATAAATATATTAAATAATTTGAGTTTTTTGCTCAATCGCTGCAGTAAAGCATTCATTTCCTGAATGTGCTCTCAAACTGACCCTCGTCTATAAACTGCGACCACTCGGTGAGACTGCAGCTGAGTTGAAGGGTCGTCCTGTAAATTCATTTAATCCCCTTAGAAAAAGACTGACAGCTCAGTTAAAGCAGAGTAATCTTCAATCCTTCACATCTAATTAGCTCCGTCCTTCGTTCAGCTGTGTGACCCGCTGGGATACGTCACCGACTGCCATCATGAGTTCATTTTCAGTGTCTGTCGTTGCTCTGTGGAGCCCAGTGAAGAAACACCAGTCAGAATTTGTGACTGGTTTCCATTATAAGAACTGAAAATTTGTTAAGGAACATTGTTTTTGTCCCTTTATTTCAACTTCTGAGTTTTTATATTTAGCTTTGAGGCTATTGTGCTTTTATCTACATTGCCAGTAACAGTTCATTTACATGCTTGTTGATTGTTTCTGCAATACACACACATTGGAGGTCCCTTAAAAGGCCATTGTGTTCCACATAGCAGAGATACCTCACGCTTTAAAAGGAAAAGCCAAGAGGTCTTGACACAACTCCCATATGTGATGAGTTGGGAGTGAGAACAAATTGAATGTGCTAGCAAAACATCATCCATCCATCCATCCATCCATCCATCCATCCATTTATTATCTGTAACAGTTCATCTCTTTTTAGGTCGCGGGAGAGTGGAGCTGATTCAGGCTGACAATGGGCGAGGGGTGGAGGAAACCCTGCAAGGGTCTCCGGTTCATCCAGGTGCTTCTTCCTGTCACACAAAGACAAACTGGAGCACCTGGAGAGACCCCTGCAGACGTGAGGAGGACATGTAAACTCCACACAGAAAGGCCGGTTTGAACGTTCTTGCTGTTGCACCTCAGTGCCCTGAAAACAAACAATATTTCTGCAAGGCTTCAGTTCAGTGTAGATTGTTTCTGTAGAGTTTTATCAACCCCACAAAGTCAGAATTTACTTTGGTGGTGTTGTATTGTTGGTGGTATTCACATTATTGTGTTCAGTTCCTGCATCATGTGCAGGCTGCTCTGTCAAAGAATGTCTTCATGAAGACTAATCACATTCAATCAGCTCTGCAAACCTGTTTGACACCTTTTAAATTTACAGACACATTTCCTCTAAGATCCAATTCAGCCTCTTGTTTCCTCTTAAAAACTATTTCCCTCTTTGTAGGTCAACAGATTTTATCTTTTACTTTTTTTTACTGCATCAAAGTTTTCTCATCGAACATATTCAAGTGTACATTAACAAAACTACTGTCTCCATCATTAAGATTCATTATGCCAGTGGTTCTTAAAACTGTGGGGCGTGAATGATTTATGTAGAGAAAATAAACCCAGCAAGAGTTTGCTGATGCTGTCACACTGACGTCATTTCACTAAAATCATGTTGAATTTTGAAAATTCAACCTTTTTTGATTTTTGATTTCACTATAATTTTTAATGATTGTTAAAAAATTATTAGGTAGTGGGGGTCTGAACTGTTTCGGGGGCATGGTGGGATGAGAACAACACCATTATGGCTATATTATTTGAAAGTACTGCATGCATTGTGATATAGAATAGACTTGATAAAAATAAAGGACGAAAAAACAAGCTTCCTTAATAAATGAAAGAATAACACCAGATTTAAATGAAAAGCCTGCCCGTCAATATTAAGCAGCCAGATTTGACTCCAAACAAGGATTTTTATAAATTTTTCTTCAACAGAACAGAAATAAAAAAACATTTAAATCAGTTGGTTTTATTATTACATTGGTTTAGGGTTTTTTTTAAGGATAAATTTAGCCTTTTTTCAAGTAATTCTACACCAATATGCAACACAAAGGGAACCATAAAGACAAACCTCGTCATCATGATGCAGTTTCTCTCTTTAAATATATTCTGAGAAACTTTAAACCTCCCAAAAAGAGGTTTCAAAATCCCTTTGAGCTGCACTCGAGTCACCGAAACGAGAGCAGACTGATAAAGTCTCTCTTTTTTCACAGCGTGAGCTGAAACCCGAGACAAGAGTCCCAAAGTCAGATCTGAGCTTAGAAGACCGGAGCCTCATTAGCAATCTATCTTTGTGGCCCTGAAAAAAAAAAACACAAAGTGGCTTTGTCTTTGTGCAGCGTTTGATATGCTGCAGCCGGGGCCCTGAGCTCCGAGATGCAGCCACGACTGAAAGCAGAGACTTCAAAAGTGGCCAGTGTCCACCTTCACCTGCATCTGAAGCCACAAAAAAGAGACAGATGATGCCTTGTTCAGCACGAGGAGACGTCAGGATATTTCCCAGGCGCCCCTCAAATCACTCTGATTTAACCCTGAACATCTGAAGCCAAAACAAACAAGAAAAAACATTATTTTGAAAGTCTATATTTTATGCAACGGCTGGCATGAGTCCACATTGTGAGAGCTTTTTATCTGCTTGTCAAACATACTACAGGAACTTCAGTCTGGGGATTTCAGGGGAAGTTTTTTCTTTCCTCCAGCTGTGGTTTTAGCGTATGTCATGCATGTTTACATTGGAAAAAGTTGAATGGAAGGAAAAGTGAATGATACAGAAACAGGAAGTGGGATAAGAGAGGAGAAAAGAGGGAGCTTGCTCAACGATAAAGATAGATTTCAGATTTGTTTTGCTAATTTCCAGTAGTGCATGAATTTTTTTTGTAAAACTGATTTATAATACTGATTTATTAATATGTTGAGTTTGGTGGCCTCACTCTTAAAGCAGAGATACTTTATTGTTGGTTTTTCAGAGTGTCACATAAACTCTGCTCAAAAATCACCTTCTCAGTGATTCTGATATTGTTTCCACCATGCAAGATTAAGATTAAAGGTTCAATACATGTAAGAGCTGCCCATCTGCTGAATTCATATTCAAAACATGTAGCAACCGCTGACTGTAGCTGCACTTAGTTTGTTAGCTCAGTCATTTATGCCGTCAGCAATCCTTCTTAGCTACCTCTGACAAAAGAAGAAACTCTGAGCATTGACAGAGCATTGGTGTTGTTTACATCACCAGCACAGGAGCAGCAGGAGGAGGTTTTCCAGGCCGGGATGGGGGGAACCTGCAGGGAATGCTAGCAGGAGCAGCACTGGAGTTTCAGGTTCAAAATGGTGGACTGAAATACAACAGGCTAGCTGGTTAGCGTGCTTCCTTTGGTAGATAATTTTGGTCTACCCCTTTTTTAGAGCTTAAATCTAGCATATTGCAACCTATAGCGGTTGTAGCAGAACAAAACTTTGATGAAATCGATGTAGCTGCAGAAAGTGTAGAAAGTTGACCTCAAGAAATGTAAACTCTTAAATCTAAAAAGCTAAGTTATCCAAGTAGCATTTACGTCAGCTTCCATTTTAACTGAAAACAGCATCGGCAGGATGGATATATTACCCGCTAATGATGAGGAAACAAAACGAACCAGAGTAACATCCCATTCAAAGTTAAGTTGCTAACTTGAAGACATTTTTAGACTGATGAACGGAGCAAAAAAAAAGCATTTAAGCATAATTATAATCAGACAGACTCCCATAATAGCGCCCCCTTCCTGTTTTGTAGTGGTTGTGCCAGTTTCTTTGCAAACTCAAACCCAATGGCACACTGAAAGAATCTTAATGGTGTTGATCATGATAACATTTGAAATTTGACCTATCACACATTTATGGCATGAAAATAAACTTTGTACCTGTGTGAACTGCTGAGGAGTCAAAAGCCTGGATTCATTTACTTCCATGTTTTCAAATATGCAGCAAATATGAATTTAAAGAGGAAATAAACATCATTAAATCAATGAATGCTCTTTGTTTCTGGACAAAAATAGAAAAAAATGAGAAAGAAATGTGCTGTAAGTTAAGACCTTCTAGTTGCAGTGACTTGCACCTTGTGACTTTTACACAGAGAAAACTGAATAAGAAAAACAAAACAGAACAGTGTGTTTCTTGACAACTGGATAATGTTCTACAAGTTCAGCAGCTTTGAGGACAATGGGTTCTCCTCGCACGGGGAATGGCCGTGACTCGTTTGACACAGCGGCGACCTGTTTAACCAGAGCAGGTGCATCCTCGTCCTGGAGGAAGTCTTTGCTGCAGGCCGTTCACACTCTCTGGCGGACAAACACGTGAGCAGAAGCTGTTCTGGGAAGGAAAATCCTAGTAATGAACAATCCCTCATCAGCTATTGTTAACATCTGCATTTCAGCTGGTTTGTTGTTGTTTTTTTTCTCTCAAACCTTAACTAAACAACGCTGCCAAGAGAATTTCATGCAACATGTTGTGGCATAACACAGATTGTGACATTTTTAGGGCTTTCTCTGTATTCCCAGAGCGCTTTAATTAAATCCCAATCTGGGAATGCTGACAAAATATCTGCTCTGTTTTGATTTCTTTTGTCTCGCAGCGTGTTGGCGTTTCTATGAGTGGTGGCGCCGAGCGGCCTATTCCACATTCAGAGCAAAGCTTAATGTGACATCTGCATTTGAGACCCGACGACACATTTCGCCGAAACACCCCGAGGACAGCTTGTGGACCGACACGATAACCTGAAATATGATAAGATGAACATAATGGACTCCCAGGAGGAAATCACCGCCAGCTCAGGAGAGAGGAACAGGTTATAAAACAGGGAGTTAAAAAGGTAATAAAGGCTGTAAATGTCTGCAGGATGTCAACGTAACACTTCCTGATGGCAACAGTGAAATCAGGGCACTGGGATGACAAATAACAAGGTGCTGTGTCCTCGTGTGTTTACAGTTCTTATGTTTACAGCAAAAGGAAGCAGAGTACATTAACTCATGCACAGCTGAAAGGTCAGTATTTTCATTTCAGGAGGCCTTTTTACTCTTTTACCCACTAAACTTACCTAATAGTTCATTTATGTTTTGTCATTCAACATGATTAAAACCATTTTGTCATTGAAAAACTCTGCAGAGTATCAACTTTTTAAAAACTATTCAACACAGTCTTTGGCTAGTAAAACAGTTATGACATTTATTACTATGTTTTTGTTGTAATAAATAAATAATATACACTTCTAAAGGCTCATTTTAGTGTTTTTTTTTGATGCAATGCATATACATATGACTATTTTGCGGACAAATCTAATAAACAGATAAACTATTCAGTATCACTCCAACAGATTTCCATTGACTCCTTTACTTTTAAACCTCTTTAAGATAAAAAATGTACATAAGGTGCACCATAACAGACAAAATATAATAAGTTTAGAGATTTTAGATGCATTTAATTTGTGGAAGCTATGGAAGTTTTTGTGAAAATCATTGCTATAGCCACGAATCACAACAGAAAATGTGTCACAATAACAAAACATTGAGCAAAAAGTCACTGAAAATCTCAGCAGATTCGTTTTCATCATACGTTCATTGAGTAAACATCAGAAATGGTGATTAATGCAGTTTATAACAAATGAATTAGGTGCTTTTCTGTGAATGGATGTCACCAGTTCCTCATCTGTTTCTCACGTCATCATACAGAATTATAAAAAGTTATTTTTAACATTTCCTGCTTGTAAAATGAGCAGAATTGCAGCAGCGTCGTGTTTGCAGCCTCAGTTGCTGCACATGCCTTCATGCACGTTGCTGCTGCTCTATTTCTGCAGTGAAAGCAGTGAGAGTATGTGGGTTTGTTTTGCTGCCATGCAGTTGCCCTCAGCTGTCACATTGCTCAGCAGGGGAGGGGGCCATACCCCAGTTCCTCCCTCTGTTTTTTATTTTTTCTCCTCTCTTCTACCCCCAATTCTTTCTCTTTCACTCCCAGTAGCTCTCAGAGACAAATGCGGGCGAGGCGAGGCAACTAGGTCAACATCCAGCCATTTAAACTCCTGTGTCCCTGTTGAGACAGCAGGACAAATGGGTCCTACTTCAGCACAGACACAAACAAAGGCCCTCACATCCATCTGAGACCTCAGGCCCACTTGCATCCAAATGAGGCGACGGTGGAGGGAAATCCACTTACCCCTGTTAGTTAGCATGCTCGCTGACCAGGAAACACAATGGGTTACACAATCACACAATGAATCCTGGTTGTGATAAGGATGGGAAGGCATTTTTTTAAATTCAGGGTTACTGTGTGTTTTTGTGTGTTTTGCTCGGTGATCTCGAGGAGCCTGTTGGCTAACGAGCTGTACACATTCGCAGCACACACAAGTTGAATCAAATAAAGTGTCCAGGAATTTGCATTTCGTAATAGGGACGTCCCTCCTCTCCTGCGACTGACTGATCGCATGTGGTCTCCCCCAAATGAAAGTCTGAATTATTTAAGCACAATCTGGCAGGTCGGACTGTATTCATTTCCTGTTCAATCAGACAGTTTGATGGCTATTTAGGAACCACTGAATACATCAGTAAAGAATAATGAGAAACTATCTTTAAGAAGTAAGCTACTAAAAATGGACAGCTATCTTTATGAGAAGGTGGCTTTCCATATTTCATTATTTATATATTTAAAG
>JAUZTA010000030.1:3047788-3066075 GCA_034780835.1 Ctenochaetus striatus | reverse complement strand
TTACAGCATTTAATTGCTAAATCTACAAGTATTAGAAATACAATAAAAAAAATCTGTAAATAAAAAATATTACTATAAAAGTTGTGCATAATATATACATTTACTCTTATGTAGTACATTTTTCTAATAAAAATATTACTTGAATTAAATTCTGAACACTCCATTTATTTGTCTTCCATCTCTGATGGCTGGTAAAATCAACTCCCACAAACAAATATGGAGCAACAAAAGAGCGGAAATGAGAGAATAAAGAAGAACAAAGAGGATGTGTGTTGAGGTTTGTTTGGGTGGAGGTCCTGCAGGTGAAGGTTCAGCCCGTCTCTCTCTCTCTTTCCGTCTCACTCTCCCTGTCTCACTCTCTCTCTCCGCCTGGCTGCAGCTTGGCGTGCCACTCACACCAGCGCCACATTTGCATGTGCAAAAAAGCCCAGTGTTGAAGTGCGGCGGCGGCGTCTCTCCCCACCTTCAGCGTGTGTGGTCGACAGGTCTGCGATTTGTTTAAGTGCTTATGAAAGGTCCTCGTCCGCAGCCGCAGTCCGTCTCTCAGACCTGATATGTTGTTTTGACATGTAGTACCTGCTTTTTCCAGGCTCCTGGGTTATTTTCCAGGACTTCTCTCGGTGCAGGGAGGGGTTAGAAAATGGCATGCAGGTCACAGTTGTCTGTCACGGTTGCTGGCCTCAATGTTTGTCTTTCTATTTCCATACTTTACTTCCATTTGGATGGATCTGGATTTAGAGGCAGGCGGTTCATTCTGAAGGTCATTTTGGGTATTTTAGGAGTACCTGTCCACAAATGTTCACCTGAGGGCTTAAATTTAGGCAAAGCTTTGAGAGCTCTTCTGTGGCTGTCTTTTTTTTGTCCATTTCACATGCTGTGAATTTGACGTTAATCGTTCATTTACATGGTTTTGAGTTTATGTAATCTCATTAAAGTAGTTGTATATAAGTATTTATTTTTAACCTACAACTTTTACAAGTCTGAATTTAACTTCTGGATGGTTAAATGTAGTCATAAACAGGGAGAGTCTGTGGACAAACACTGAGATAGCTTTCTCTGAGATGAATATTGGAGAGCTCACTGCAGGTTGGAGTTGATTTTTACACACTAATGTCCAGCTAAAGTTCAATGTGACTCAGGTTTGACCTGTTGTGGTTGTGGCTTTGTTTGCATTTGTGGTATTTTAATAATAATACATACTTTCAACAAGTTTTGACAAATGCAACTGTTTTGGTTGTTTTAGCCCTTTTTTATTTTAACTGCTTACCATTATTCATTATTTTTAGCTGTTAAAGATTATCACTTTCAGCTGACTGTATACATTTAATTTGGCTAACTATTTCAGCTGTAAAAACATTAACTTAAACTTTTAAGCCTTTTTTTTTAGCCATTTATCTTATACTTTTAGCTGTTTCAGATGTTTTTAGTTCACTCATAGCCGTTTGAACGTTACTGTTAGCTGTGACACTTTGATTTTAAGCTAACTTTTTAGCCATTGAATTAAGCTAACAAACCTGTAACTTTATTAGCCATTTTAACTTTTTTCCCATAACATAAACTGTTTATCAGTTACTCTTTTATCATCTTACTTATAGCTAACTAATGTCATGTGTTTATGCTTTACTCTTAGATGTTACAGTTCATTCAACGCTTTAGCTAACTGCTCATTTGTTTTTATTTAGCAACCTGTTTTAACTGTTTATACATTAGCCATTTTAACTGTTTCACTTAAGCCGATTATACATTACTCTTAGCCGTTTTTAGCTCCCTTACTTATAGCTAACTACTTAAACTGTACATTACTTTTGGTTGTTTTAACTGTTTTTGCATTTTAGCTAACTGTTTTAGCCTCGTTGTTAATTTGTCACAGTTTACATGCACTGGTCACAACCTTTGGTTTCGTATGTTACAGCTGACTCAGTAAGTGGATATATTTTAATAAATATAGTGTATTTTTATTTTATTTAAATATATCTATCACTCAACAATCTAAGAAAGCAACCCCTAGATGATATTCATTGCATTAAAAACTCCTAAAATCAACAAAATACACTCAAAACTATACTAAATCTGTTTCAAACATTACTTTGTGCAGACTGGTTGTAATGTAGGTTAGTTCACAGGTTGGTTGTCTGCCTGGGTTCAAATTAATCGGGTATCTCCCTGAAGAAATGGTGCTACTTAACATTAGCCAGGCCAAGATTTTTTAAAAAAACTCCCCGGCTATGTAAACAGTTGATTCAAAATACTGGTTTAATTAATTTCCCTTTATGATAATGATTTCGTGGGCCAATAAATAGTCATTTTTTGCACTGCCTTTTCTTCCCAGTTTAACCCCAATATTATTTCTGCCGTTTAGCTGAAGCTAAAACGGGGGCAAACAGGAAGAGCGTGTCATTAACGCCATGCGTCAACATGCAGCAACTGAGGGGAAAGTATCCAGTCTGTTAATAAGTAATGACTGCCTGAGATCACAGGAACCTTACACTACAACAAAACAAGTTAAGCACAAGCTTTGATAATGACTGTTAATAATTCAATATGTGTAATTATCCCTTTACAGGAAAGCACAATGGCGGCGCCGTGCTTTAGGGATGGCGGTAAAGCAATTAAAAAGAGATTGAGGTCAGCGTATCAAAGGCTGTTGACAACCTTACAGGTGTACATGAGAAACATGAAGGAAAGGACGAACAAAGGTTGATTTTTTTCCCCTCTCCTCTTTTCACTGAATATTGAAACATCCTTTCGTCTTGATGTTACAGAAAACGCATTTCTTGATTAAAGGGAAACCCTCTTGGCCTGTGTTGTGATACGTGCAGCCTTTTTCTGTGCAGCATCTCTCGTTGCTGCTGCTGCCGCCTGTGTGTGGTATCTGCGACCTGCTACTTCCTCAAATTTGCTTCTCCATTGTCCCTGAGACCTTGATTCGCACTAGCCAAATATCGAGGTTGCACATTTGCAACTCAAAACTAGCCAGATCAAATGTAATCACTCTGTTTGTCATCCTCAGATTTGAATTTCACAATGAGTGTGTGGAAAAGAGGAGGAGGGAGGGGGAAAAAAAAAAGGAAACATGTCTGACTTCTCTCAAAATCAATGTCTTTCAACAGCCCTCCGCTCCTCTTTGACGGGAAAGGGCATTCACATGCATTTGGCGGCCATTGTCGGCAGCAAAATGACTAATCATAACATCATTGATGTGTTAAAAAAAACTTCTACTGACGACAGTACCATTGACAACCTTTGCTCCCATCCAGAGAGAAAGAGTTAATTTGATCATGATGACACCAGTCTCTTTCAAGCCCCTTTTCAGGCCAGAAGCAGCTGGGGCTGGAAGAGCAAGAGATGGGATGAATCCTCTGCAGAGTGAGGTGGTGGCGGTGGTGGTGGTGGGGGGGAGAAAAATGACAAGAAGAGTCGTTATTATGTCTCCATTTTGGGAATGAGAGGGGTTTCTGAATTGCCCTGGATTGCGATCCTGTGCTCGTTCATTCCTGCATAGGCTCTCGGAGCGGCAAATGGGCCTTGGGCCAGTGCGAGGCGCTGGAGTTGGAACAAGAATAAGATCACAATTGCATTTAAAGCCCAGAGAGGGAAAGAAGAGGAGGAGAGACAGAAAGAGGGAGCCTATGAGCCCTAATTGCCAGATGGTGAATATTTTCGCTCCCTTTCAACGGCGCATTAATTGCAGGGCTGCCCGGGGGTTGAGACGTACTGATCAGTGTGGCAGAGGATCCTGACCCTGATTATCCCCCTCAGATTCCCCCCGCTGGAGAGACAGTGAGCAGTTGGGGCGGTGGGGGGGTTCGAGAAGGGGAGAGGAGGGGAGGTGAGGGGTTTTTGCAACAGTTACTCACCCAATCATTTGCCTATCAAGCCACCTGGGCCTCAACACTTTTGGGTTTCAAGTTGGTAAGGAGGTGATGGTGAGGAGGCAGGGTGGAGGGTCTTTTCGGGGGTAAGAGAAGGGAGAGCTGGATGGATGTAATGAGGATAAAGAAGGGTGATGAAGGTAGGGGGAAGACAGACCACCCCCCTGTCCTCCACTCTCCTCCCCATCACCCACCTTTCTCTCCACCTCCTCCTCCTCCTCTCTCCCAGCCCCTCAGCTCCTCGTTTACATATCTCCAAAAGATGTAATTGAATTAAATAAAGCTTTCCTTCGGGGCAGCTGCCACAGCTGCTGTTTGTGGCATGTCAAAAGGCCCGCCACTTTAAGAGCACTTACATATGCTCCAAATTAGCAGGTCAGATAGGCGGACGCACGATGACAGGGCCGAGGCTGCCAGCGCGACAAGGGGCCCACAGCTGTGAGCAATTCACTGGCAGAGTGGAGGCTCTTTCAGACCCCCTGATTATGAAGGGCAGCACAGCACGTGCTCATACACACACACACACACACACACACACACACACACACACACACACACACACACACGTTAACACGCACACGTAGCTGCATACACAGACACAGACGTGCACACCTGTACACATGTGTAGACAGGGGTCACTGCGGTATTGACAAAGAGTGACTGATTTGCTAGTGGCTGATATGTAAGGGTCATACTTATCATTCAAAAAGGAAACTATACACAAACCAAACAAATGTGTTCGGTAATTTATAAAATACTACAGATATTTAGTGTCAGTCAAACTAAACCTGTAATTTTTAAATCAGCATCAGAAATAACTGTACATAAGCACAACATCTAAATATGAAAAAGAGATAATTGGTGAAACCACATAAAGAAAATACTAATTTATGAAATAATTTCATTAAATTTTAAAACTTATGCCATTATTGTTATCTAATTCTCATTTTCTTACCTTCAGAGTTATATTTTAATGTTCTAATTTGAATCATTTTAAATCAAAGTTTCCTTTAAGTTGGCTCACATGGCTCACTACCTAAGAAGTACGAGTTTTTGCTAGCTAAGCTGGCCTGTGAACATTTCACTCAGCATGTAGCTTAGTGAGAAAAAAACTTTAGAACAAAACTGATATCAAAATAACTCTAATGTAGTTGTTATTAGCTTCTGCCAACAATTTTTCTCCAATTTCTCAGGTCCTGAGTGATAAATCTACCCAACAATAATTCCTAAACAGTGAGTAAGCTAAGTAGTTAGCATATGCAGCTTTGTAAGCTTAATGAATAAGAAAGTTAGTTTCTGTTATTCTGCTTATCTACAGAAGCAGCTAGGAGGTAAATTTAGAATTACCTATGCAATTTGTGATTTGTTCTATAAATTCTATATAAGTAAAATTTATATATTGATTTAATAATTTATACTGTTGCTGATCCAGCTCACAGGAGCTAACTAGCTTATTCTGGTGGAAGTTGTTGGGTTTTGCTAGCTTAAGAGAGGCAGGTGAAAATGAATTTACTTTTCAATAAATGTTGTTTTGACAGCACAGTTGGCAACATAAGCTCTGGTTACACCTTTTCTATCATCGCTAGAGCCTCTTTAGATATCAATTCATTATTGGCTAAGCAAGCACCTGACTAACCTACATCTCTATTTTTGTACATTTAGCTTAAACTGTACGTGCTTGTTTAATGTTGCAATGCAATGACTGACTCGAACACTTTAATGGAACAGAAGCATGTAAATATTAACCTACGTGCTTTTCTCACTATATTGTTGTCAAAACATGCTGTGAAAAAGCCTACTGTCATTTATATTTCCTGTGTGAGGATGTTCACATTCACAGCAGATGACTGTTGCATGATCAGCTGGGATTTTTTACACAGTCATCACATGTCAGAGCACAGGAAGTAATGGCCAGTAAGTTAATAAAGTTATAATATTGAGTATTTACCATCAAGTTCTTCAGTCAATGACAGTCTGAAATCTCTGACTCTAGACATGTAGAATCTTCTGAGGATGCAGTCATCTTCAGCACAGTACCTGTTCAGGTGCATTTAGGACATTTGACAGACTTAGCCAGTCAAGATAGCTGCACTGCTAAAAACATTGCCTTACCTGTATATTCCACTAGAATTGGCTTTAAATTAAACTGTAACTGCTGCAGAAACTTTGCAAATAAAAAACAAAAAATGGAAATATTTATGCTGCAGAAACATTGCTGTTTATTGAGTGTTTGGATGTGATGAGCTGAGGCCTCTTATATGATGTCAACACTTTACTTCAGTTATGTATCCAGCGAGACACGCCTGTCATATCGTAATCAACCGTTGTGAACAATCATCTAATGACTTGTCACTCACGGTCTGCTGGGCAATTATGTTGCATTTGCATGGCAGTGAATGGTGTTTATGACAAATAATCCATGTCCCTAATTGCTCGTCTGTTTTCCTTAAGATGTGTACTGCTGATAGGATGTGATTAGCTGGAGACTGAAAGCAAAGTTGACACTGATCATACAGGTTATGTTTAGCAGCAGAGAGCGGCCTTTTATAATTGTCTTAAAAAATTAAGGAACTGCTTGTGTTGTTGCTACACATGCTGCTTGTGTTTTGCAGTCTGACAGACAAAATTTGTTTTGTTCGCATTTGTTCAAAACAGGTAGTGAACAGATGATTTGCCAGCTATTAAACTGTTGTTGAATGTTGGTTCTTTCCAGCCTTTTTGTTTCCATGCTATTAGACTTTAATTAATATGCTACAATCATACTATGAGATAAAATGCCTTGCTCTTAAAGTTTTAGCTGTAACACCGTTGACTTAATCCATTTTTTTTAACTAGACTTTGGGTGAATATATTACCTAAAATGACTGAGAAATGTGCAAAATGAAAGTACAGTCCAAAACCACCAGGAGGTCATTACTTAAACTGTTTTACATACAGTGTGTGCAATAATTTCTCTAATAAGCTTTTTCTTTTTATCTGGTCAAAGCATTAATCAAAACATCTGAATTAAAAGATCGGTCTGCTCTCCAATGTCAACATCAGTCTTCTCATAACTACATCTTTGTATATAGGATGTATCCTGTTGTAATCTGATTTCTTCATTGCTTCTGACCATGTGCAGCTCACTTTAAAGAGGACTAAACATACATAAGAAGAGATCAATACAAAGTTATTTATTACTCCAAGTGTGAGCAGCTTTGTTCTTGCATGGACCGACCGACCGAACACTCAAAGATGGTTTTAAATCTGCACAAGATGACTCATTCGGGTCCCCTGTCTGTGTCAATTTTGAACACATTGTTTGACTTTACCTGCAGTCTCCTGCAGGAACAATGGTTGTCAAACATAATTTAGACTGAATAAATCGTCTCTGACTGTACGTCAGTGGACACCCTCAAACTGGGCACCGGAGTTTGAATTCGAGGGCGTTATTGTTTCATGTTGTCCTGTGGCGGGCAGAAAGGCTGTGACTCAGCTGTTTGCATGCAACATTGGAGAATAATGGATGTGAAGGCACACACCAAACACTGCCTTTAAAAATGCATGAGCGCCCCCCAAAAACCTCCCTCTCCCTCCACAGAATAGAGCTATCACTGGTGCCTGTTATCTCCCCGAACCCCCAGGTAGAAAATGGTAATGATACCACTTAACATCGCTGCACATATGGAGGGAAAATGGAAATGCCAACAGCACCTCAACTATAAAGCAAATCAAATTGAAATATTAATCCGCTGATTAATATAACATTATGAGAGCCCATTCTCTTTGTTGTTAAACAACAAAGGGTTGCAAAATAAGCAACTGCCTAAGAGGTAAGGGGTTTAAAAGAGTCCCACAGAGGTGCTAAAGCCCCTTTCAAACATCATTACTCTGCATAATGTATTCCCTTCCACAGTGCTGAGATTTGATATTGATGTTTACTCATTTATTTTTTAATTAACGTTCGTTGTTAATGAATTCTTTGATGAGAGGCATTTTGTAAATCATTATCCTTGGAAGAGGAAAAAAGGGATGCATTGCTTGTGCCCCCTTGTCTTTGTGACAGAAGAAAAAATGCTAGGTGTAAGGGGAAAAAGTTGCACACGAGAAGTGGGGTCATTGTTTAAAGTTTGTTTTTTGATGCGTTGATTTTTTTTTCTCCCCCTTCTCGCCTCCCTCATCGCTGTTTTTCTGATTGCATCTTCTGTCTACGGGGATGAGCACGGGGAGCTGACAGGGACTCGTGCAGGAGGCTCTGTGTGTGTGAGAGGGAGCCGGTGTGGATACTTAGCTAATTACAGGAATATAACTCAAGGCTTTCAGAGAGTCGCTCCACCAGTGGAGAGGAGGGGTGCAGTTACATCTATGGAGCCCTTGGTGGAACTCTGTCCTTCCCCTCTTTAATATTGATCACTGGGGATTTCTTGGAGGACACAAAGTAGGCTCAGAGGCTGGGAAAGTTTGTTGGACCAACAGTTTACTGTTTCTCACAAGTGTCACAAACAGCGACTCCTTTTTCAACCACATGAGCCTCATGAGTGAGCTGCTGTCCTTCATCTATCCCACAGTTCTCATAACACCCAGTTTGCCTTAAACTAGGTCACCAGCTATGGTTAAAGCGCCTCTTCTGTGTTCTTTGCAATTATAGTCTAGTTATTTAAACCTGCTAGTGTTTTTTTTTAAAGAAATATTAAAAATCTTGTTATTTTTCTTTATTGTCAACAATTCATTTTTTTTTTTAAAAGCCATTGGTAAAATAATCCTACAAACAAAATTTGTGGAACCAAGTTTTCTCTATTGTCGTCCAAAAACACATCCCAACCACTGAAGAACATGATCCTCCTTTACATACTGTAACATATTTTAATTTAGACCCATAGTTCTTTTAGGCAATTATGTAGCATCTTTAAACAAAGTAAAACAGTCAGCAATATTCATTATGACAAACCCATCTTGATAAAATTTATGGCCCCTTAAAATGCACATTATGCACAGGTTTAACCATTTTTGTTGCCCTTCTTTTACATGTGGAATTTGCCCCAAAATGGATCCAAAGGTGGTTGACAATGCTGTCCAGTATCAGGGAGAAACTAAACAAACAAAACAAAATTTAGAAGAGAAAGTGAAAGTGTTCTTAACCTCCTTGGTTTAACTTTTAATAAATACTGCAGTTTCCCTTTTAAAGTACACACTGTTGCATACAGTTAGGCCATACTGTGTTTTCATGGCATTGCACCTTGACTTTAGACCCTCTTGTTTATACATCCACTGCAGTCTGAAATTTTAATGTATTTATTATGCACAGTTGCAAAACTTATGTACTTTAACATCTGGAACTTTAAATAATTCCAGGGTGCAAAGGATTGTGGGCCAGAACAGCTAGAAGTGCACACAAGCTTGGATTTTGCCAAATGTAATAGGATGCAGTCACAGGTCTTGATATTTTAAAATGGTGCATTTGAAACAAAATCTTTTTTCTGCTTTCTTTTTTCCGGTCAGACAGTAGCCAGACTCATTTTGAAATAATGCTGCAATACTACCTCTTACATCAAAAGCCAGAGCTAATAAACACTATTTTAACACAGCTTTAAATACTGCTAATGCATGGAGCAGCCATCTCGGATTATAAAGTCAAGATTACTGAGGTTCTCCCAACTTTCCAATTTAGAAATTTGATTTTAAAGGGAATTTTATTTTAAATTACTTACTGGAAGCTTCTAAAATTTCAGTTAAATGCACCATTATTGTCATTATTATTGTTACTAAACAACAAGCTAACCTTTAAACATGCCAGCACACTCAATATGTTGATTGAAACATCATATTATAATGGCAGCACAGCCTACTGGAAGAGGAAATGATAAAAAACTGATGCCAGCATGCTACTTAAAAAAGGTTGAGTGTTTGACTTCAGTGTGTTCATGGAAAGACTTCTCTTTGGTTGTATTTTGTACTTCATTTACAGGTTCATGTGGTCATTTCTGTTCCCAGGGATTTACACTGTTCCATTGATCAACAGTTGGTGGCAGTAATGTGCAAAAACATGAAATGATGTGCCACCAGAGGGCAGGGAAGAAGACGAACAGACCAACGTATGAACAAAGCTACTTTTAAAACATTATTTAGGTTAATTTTTTAATCTTTCATGGGGAGAAAAGTGCATTTTCAACATGTTCACCAGTTCGCATGAATACACAGTGTGTTTCTGTGAGAAACGCCTTGAAAATCAGACAGAGAAGAAAGGTCAGCAGGGAAATGCATCGTTTAATAATGATTTTACAATACTGCAAACAAGATGCAAGAATATGTTGCAGGGCAGTGTTTGGGGACTGTGGCTCTGTGATACTGTAGGCAGTCTCAGTGTGAGGTTTGGACCAGTTGGCCACAGATGAGTCTCAAGCCCCCAACCCATCTGGAGCCATCTTGGAGATGAAGCAAAAACCTGGAGCTTGTCCATCTCTTGGCAGGGCCGGTCTCTTCTCGACACATACAAGGCTGATCGTCTCTAATCCTACCAAAGAATTAATTGCTTAATTGGATCAATTAGGTGTCCCAATAGGTCTCGATGACGTGCGGTAGGTGCATCAAATAATTATGAATCAATATTTGAAAGGACTGTGTGCGGTTGTATCCGTGTTTCTTGAGTTATCTGAATCTCCATCACATTAAATTATTACAATTCTAGACAAGTTACACATCTTACTTAATATCCATTTTCTTGTGTCAAAAATCTCATTTCACTTTTTCAAGTTTGCATCGCTCGTTGACATTATGCAGTGCTTGTTTTTTGAGACAGAAGAACTATTTTCATGACTTATGGCGTTTGCAGTATCTCAAAGATCACACTGCTGTTTTTCTTCCTTCAAGCCAGTTTTAAATGGAGCCAAACTGCACAGCTTTAAAGGCACATTCATCAAAAAGCGAGTGCGAGTGCACTGCAGATGCTGCCACTTTTTCTTAAAAAAAAAAAAAAAAAAAAAGGATTGCAAGTAGAATTATGGCTTTTCATCAGCCGATAAATTTCACTTGTGATTAATTGCAACACTCACTTTTGGGATCACTTCTACACAAAAGAGCATTTCTGCTTTGTAAAATTCATATAAAAGAAATGCAAATCAATGGTGTTCTTGGCACCAAACATATGCTGCCACAATGCCAACAAGCCTGCCCCTGACAACCCCAGCTGGGGGCTTGTAAGACTTGCTCTTGGCAAAAGACGTTTTTTCCACCCGCTTTGCAAATGATCACCAATTAATACGAACAGCATCCAATTCTAATTTTGCACCTGGTAAGTTTGTGAGTATCTTGTAAAGCTCTTCTAAGCTATGGATCCAAATTACTGGATGCTTTTTCTCTCTTTTGGGATCACAGCAGAAAAAAAAACGATGGCAAAAGTCCATAACCCATCAAGACCGACCTCCGTGGAAACCATGAAAACGACTGTTTAGCTAGAGAGGTGTTGTGCTTCAGATGTGAAAAGAGAATTCTGCAGTAATCTTAAGCAAAAGAAATGCAATGTATGATCTTTAATTCTGCAACAATTTGATTGCAATAAAAATAAATCGGTAGAAATAATGCAACATTAGAAATTCCTTTTCCACTTCTTTAAATATCTGTATGTTTAAACTTCTTCCTTTATTCCCAGTTCTCCCTACATCTTCACTCTTAAACTTCCAGAGGTGTCGAAGATTAGGAATATGTTCATCACTTGGTAACACAGCAGCATCCATCCATGTGATGACTTCCACACATTTTCCAAAGAAATGAAACTATAACAATTCAGCAGCGTTTCACGTCACTAATTGCTCATCAGAGTTCCTCACATCTCTCCCTCTCTCTCTCTCTTTCTCCATCTCTCACTTTGAAATTGATACTCGCCATACGACTTATGATGGATAGGAAGCTTTAATGAGCTCTTACAAGCAATTAAGTAATCAGGGAACCCTGCTGCTTGGTACTGGAGCTAGCAAGAGCAGTGACAAACGGAGGCCCATCAGCACCGTAATCAGCACAGGACACAGTCACCGCTGCTCACCACTCCCCAACCAAGGGCAGCAATGGGCCGAGCAGCAGGCTCCCAGCTCGTGTTATTGTTTTGTCTGCAAATAGTCTGAACTTTGTGACTCTGAGACGTGATCATGTTGGAGTCTACACATGTCTACATACTTCTGCTGCAGAGTTACACAGTCGCCTTGTTGGAAAGAGATTTAAAACTTCACACATAGCGTGTTACGACATGAAAAGAAAACAGAAAAGTTGAAGTTTTAATCAGGACAGGTGCGTTTGACCTCTCAGGTCTAAGAGCCAAACTGAGCACTGACAGATACACACACCTTTATACTGGAGGAGCAGTAATGGGAAACAAGGCACAGGTGTGGAGGCAGGTCCCAGGTAATCCTCATTAGGGTCAGAAAGAAACACCTGTTTGTATGGATAAATGGGGAGAAAGATACAAAAAGGTGCAGATAATCATTTTAAATTCATTGAAAACATTTGAATTAACCTGCAAAACTGTTTATTTTTCCATCAATTAAAACGTACGTTGTTTGTCACAAGGCAAATATTATAATTTAACACTCCCATAGTTCAATATTTCAAATACTTGAGCACCGAGAGTACAGTTTCTATTTGGATCAAACTTTTCTCCTGATTAAAAAAATCTAATTTATGAAGTAGGTTCTGGAAAAGATAAAAAAAAATCTCCCAACATGGAGTGAATCCAGTTTACTGGAAAATTCCACCATCTCTTTTTGTTTAGTAACAATAAGTAACAGATTTGTCTATAAAAATGAAACAATAATAATTTTTATGATGTTGTCTTCCAGCATATTGTCTCTTTGGCAACGTGTCTTGAGTTTTTCTGTTGTTTTTAAATATTGCCTAAGGTTTAATTTATCTTTTGACATTATTATCCATGAAAATTGGGACAAGGTTTCACTAAAGGTGGACTAAACTCTGTACATAACAGTAATTTTTGCAGCTTTAAGCAGCTGTGCTGTCATTATTTTAAAGACATCCTGACCATCCTCTAACACTCCTTGCCTTTCTTGCCCCTTCTTGCTGTGTCTTCGTAGTCTCCGGAGTGCCCTCTCTCGGTCCTGGAGCTTGTGTTCAATCCTGTATTGAGGCTGTGGCTGTATTGAGTTAAGGGCTGTATTGACATGAGTGCTCATCTGGTGCTCCAAGCCCCTTTCAGTCAGGTTTATCAGCTCATGGAGCCATTAGCCACATGGCTAACTGAGCTAAAGCTAACGACAGCTAGTAGATACAGCAAAGAATATGTTAAGAAGCAGTTACTCTGTTTTTCACTTCAGTGACGTGCTTTTTCCTATCAATTCGACATCGCACTCTTAACCATGGAGATTATGTGATTATCTTAGCTTAGCATAAAGAGTTGTAGCAGGGGAGGAAATACAAAGTTAAAAAGTAAGAATTCAAATAACTGTTGCAGCGTGCAACTGCCTGCAAACATCAACCTGCATTTTCATTTCTCTTTGCGTTTGGCTTCAACAAACAAGATAAAACATGTTCACTATTACACTTCAGAGAGGTGACAGGTGTGTTTTTGAGCAGTTAATATGAATGTCAAAGCTTGTTTTGGTGTCAAAATAAACCTGGTGTTTGCTAATAAATTTTTTAAATCTATTTTGATTAGAAAGAGCCTTTTTTTTTAAGGTTCCATCAATTTTATCTGGCAAACAATTCATGTTGTTGCAAGGAAAATGAAACCTAACCGCAGGATTCGGTGTTCTCAGCTTCATGCTCAGCTGGGGCGTCTGAGCGCCGCGTTCTCGGCTCCACGTTCTCACCCACCCAAAGCATGTTGTTCGCCCCAGGGCGGCGTGACACGTCTCCCACACTCCCCGAATCCTCTGAATAATTCTGCCCCGACCACACATCTCTCATCTCGTGCTCTTTTAGGGGGCCTGAGACAACGAGTTTCACATTGAAAATCAAATATGTTGCTTATTAATAGGGCAACTTTGGCGAACGCTACCTGGAGAAAAGCCGGAGGCGGGAGCTGCAGCAGAGAGGGACGCCTACAGTGTGGTGTACTTTCTCTCTCCTCTGTGCAAAGGGAAAAAACAGCTGAGGGTGCAGATTTTTCATCACTAAACTGGCACAGTTGATGTTGGCGAACACACACAAGCGTGCACACACACTTTATGGAAATCAGAGAGCCAGGGTGTGTTAGGCAGCCATGCATGAAAAGCACAGAGCTTCATGTGTTTATTGAATGTGTGGGAAGCTTGAGAAACAGAGGGAATGAAAGAAACGGAAAACAGACAAAAGGGGCTTTTCTTGGTTTCAACACAACAACAACAACAAAACAAACACGCTCATCATGTCAGTCCAGACAAGGCCTGATGTTTAAGTGGCACTGCTATTATTACAACAGTGCCAGTTATTTACATTAACCACAAAACAGCTCATTACAATCCTCCGTATTCGTGCACGAACTCCTCCGCTGTACAGTTAGTTGTCATGAATCTGACTGGAAACGGCTGCAACGAGGCAGAGCACGCCGTGCCGCCGTGCCGCTAACTTGGCGTCATTTCCTCGGTTTCTGTACAGATTGCACCAGCTAATTATGATCTAATAACTGGCAGACTGTCTGTTTCAATATTATTACAGGAAGAGTAGGTTAAATGAATAGCTCATCATCTGCCCCCTGTATCAGTCATGTTGTTTTAATGATCATAATTCCACCATTAAATCTTAATAATATGTCAAGATCATAAGGGAGACATGTCAATTTAGGGCTTCAATGAGAATTAAGCCGAGGATTGCTAAAGTCAAGCCTGTTTTTTTTTTTTTTTTTTTTTTTTCCTGGGAGGGCTTGATTTCGTTAGCCGTGTCCTCACACACACACACACACTTACATCAGAACAGACACAGAGCTGTTTTGCTGCTTCTGAGTCCATCTGATATTCAAGAAATTAATTTCTGTTTCCTGATTGATGTGTTGACGTTTAACAGGAAAGTAACCTCGGTAAATATTTTCTAGCTTCAGTCTTGACCGTAACAACAAATGTGTTCGTTTTCTTTTTTTTTTTTCATGAGAACATTTCATTTCTTTAAGATAATTTAGAAGTCTTATTTAATTCCTGACCTTGTTACAAGGGTTACACAACAGCTCCACCGTAGTCAATTTTCAGCAGCCATTTTGGAAGTTTGATCACGATCTTCATCGGCAGGTGAAGGATGAACAGGTGATATGGAAATGTTTATGTTAGTATTTATTTTTAAGGTCCTCTTGTCCATGCTGGCTTAACATTTGAGTTTTTTAGTTCATTCATGCCACAAAAATCCCACCTATAGGTTTGTTTGGTAGTTTTTCTGATTTAGATACTTAAGGATAATCAGTGCTTGATACGGCTAAATTTTTGCTAATATTAAAGCATTATAAGTCAATGAAATTTCTGCAAACTTAGCTTTTTCTCTAGAGCTTTTGGTCTATCAGACCTTTCTGCTTTGATGAAGGTCTGTTAGCTTAAAATCAAGTAAAAAATAATGCTTAGATCTAGGTTTGCGGATGTGTTTAATAAGCTTTTTTTAAATTAAAAACCCCTTTTTCACAAAATTGGAGCCTTTCAAATATGATATAAAACAAATAGTACATCCTCTTTTTTTTTTTTATACAACACTCAAACAGGATACCCCGAAAGTTACGTTTTTGAATAAAAAGGCAACATCTAAAGAAGAAACCTTGTTAAGTCGAGCCTAAAATGGCGGTGTGCTTGATGCTGAAGGTTCATTTCTTAGAAGACTCTTTAGATCCTCTGTCGAAGTCTCAATTATAGCACATTAAACTTTGAAAGGCCTCCAAGGACCTGGAGTACCGGCACTTTTTGGACGGACTTCTAGTGTCTCTAAGAAGAAAATTCAGTGCTTGAAGGTACGAACCTGTATTCTAATCACTCTTCCCTCAAGGTTTTTGTTTGTGAGGTGAAGACAGTTACTGCATACAGCTCCCAGCTAAGAATAGCTGCAGGAGAGGGGTGAAGGCAGCAAAGTGAGGAAAGTGAGGCAACACGAAAGGCTTCGGAGAGAGAGAGAACGAAGGGGGGAGAAAAAAGAGGAAGTGGGCGACGGAGAGAAAAATAACTCAGGAGGGAGTGTGAATGAGACAATGGCTCTGTCAAGGAGTCAAACGGAGTAAACATCATTGGTGCGATCCGGCGGTGACTCGGTCTGGCTCGGGACTAAACACGACACTGGGACAATCAATCTAAATCAATCAAGTGTGTAAGGGGGTGGTGTGTGTGTGTGTGTGTGTGTGTGTGTGTGTGTGTGTGTGGACAGGCGTGGGTGGCATCGTGGTGGTGACGGGGTGTACCCTGTCCTGAGGTCGCTGCCCTTCTTAGAGAGAATGGAAAAAGATGTGTATATGTGTGTGTGTGTGTGTGTGTAAATGAGTCTTTTGAAGGATAACATGCTGCAGAGCTAATAAGAGAGCATTGTGTGTGTGTGTGTGTGTGTGTGTGTGTGTGTGTGTTTGTGTGTGTTCTGTAGTTGTTGTTTATTAAACAGACACTGATGTGTGAGAGGAAGCTCACACAGGAAGTTAACTCTTCATTGTTAGAGATGTCGGTTCATTCTTAGTGTCTTCGTCCAGTCCAGCATCCCCACGAATTTTCATCCATATAGGATGATTTCTTGCCTCACGATTTATGTGCAATGCCAACGTACGCTGCCAATGCAGGAAGCAGCGTGTCCTTTCGGAGCAAAGCAGCAGAGAAGGCATGGAGGTTTGGATGGAGGCATGTGGCATGTCTGACTCATGCTGGAGACCAGTTGCCTTTCAGTAAAAAATGATTCCCAGGAGGTTAAGTTGGCTATTTATGTTCCTGCAAACCACAAACATGTTAAACCTTAAGTGTTCTTTACAATTTTTCTGTTCAAACTGATAAATTTCTCAACTTTAGGTTCGGTTAGGTTTAGGCATGTAAACCATTTGGTAAGAGTTTAGAATAGACAGCGTTATGGCTTCACTTACCTGATTTTGTTACCAGAAATATGATTGGAAATTCCCATAATCTCGTTAATAATCTGGATTGAATATAAAAATGCTGATGTTCTTGTCTGTCAGCATTGTTGCAGGATAAAAAGATAAACAGCTTTCTATCTCCGGTCTTGTACAGCAAACATCTCATCAAGAATTGCTGTTGTATTTCTTCATTAGAAACTTACAGGAAGGGAGATTTCTCTGAGAAATGTGGACCTCACAGTTTGGCTATTGGATTTAGAAGGTTGGGGTTAGGGTTAACCTGAACCCGAACCCTAAACCCAAACTTTACACCTAAACTAGGCTTTGCAAACTCTAAAAGATGGACACAAATTTTATAAAACAGACAATGATCTGTTCAATCATGACAAAGATTAGATTCAGAAATTTTCTATTGTACATACCAACGAGAACAAGTTATCAGAACAATAAAAAAGTGAAGACATCTGTCCACCTTTCTGTCTTAGCCTTGTTTCTGTCAGACCATCATCTACCAAGCAACCCTGCTGTTGCAGAGGACACCTTAAAATAGAGAGCTGGCAAAAATAACAATGTCTCTTCACATGCTCTAATGCCAGTTGATCAATAGTAATTACCAACCTGTGGACCTGGCTAGCGGAGCTCCTGAGGCCCCTGGGGGTTTCTCTATAGACAGCCCAGTATCCAGTCCCAGGTAACTCCATAGGACAGACCTTTTTAATTGCTTTGTTCACTGCGAGTAATTGAGGGTTGGAGCGCATTTGCCACGAGGAGTGTGACTTCACTTGGCCTCCGTTTAATTATTCCCGTAACACAAGCCTTCTGCCTTTAATTTTCACTTTGCGCGCGGCGTCGTGAGGTGCGAATACAACTGGAAAATGTAGGTTGGTAACTGTATAAGTCATGCTGAGCCAGATGCACTACAAACTCAGCCATATGGACGGAGAGAAAAGTGTTTCTGTGTGTTTATTCCTCGGTTTGGAGGAGCATATCGCCAGACATTGGATGCATCTTTTTAGCATAGCGACTGTCCCGCTGCTCTGATCTGATCTAAGCCGGGTCCTAAAGCAGACACGTAGAACTGTATCAATATAGTTCAATTAGCATACTGATTAATCAGCTGGCTAATTAGACAAGTTTCCTATAGGCTGATTACGCCTCCCGGACCTCTTGGTGTGAAGACATATAGAGTGCATGAGTAATGTAATTATTCTGACTGTCAGACAGAGCAAGGTAGGATCTGTTTTTGTACTACACAAAGACAGTCCAGAGAGCTCCAGATAAGACATGAAGATGCATTAAAACAGCATGAAAAACATAAAAAACTGAGCTTGTCGACCTTGCTAGAAACTAATTTGTGATCTTGTTTGGTTGTGCACAAAGATCTACATATAACACCATAATTTCTACTCACTGTGTCTGTAATTCTGTACAATATACAAAGAACG
>JAUZTA010000030.1:3028002-3042764 GCA_034780835.1 Ctenochaetus striatus | reverse complement strand
CAAAATACCTGATATTGAACTGTGTCCACCACCTGGTCCGTGTAAACAGGCATAAATCTCTTGTTGAACTGCTCCTACAGTTTAATTTCCTTCGTAGCCTTTCATTTGTCAATAACGTTACTCATTCATTAATTACTGATGTGAAGGCAGAAGTGCGTTAAAGATTGTTCTCCACTGAATAAGTGTTATTGGTCAACCTGTTTAAAGGTGCTGACAGATAAATCAGATTTAATGGATTTATGGACTTCAATTGAGCGTTTTAGTGAAGTTTCAGATGACAGTTTGAACACTGATGATTAAATGATGATTTGTGTCGAGCAGTTTTGAGAAGGTAAGCAAATTTTTATTCAGTATTGACTGGTTGTAAAAGTTTTGGAAATGTTTGTGAATGATTAAAACTGTGACAAAATGTATTTGATCCAACAGTAATCAAACCTACTTATTATCTTGGCTGAAGTGTTTGTCTCTTGTTGAGTTTTACTGAGGCTTGTTTTCACCTTTTGAACATGTTTGCATTAAAGAATGAGAAATGCATTTATAAACCATTTAATATTGATGTTGTTGGTAAAATGTTTGATTCCTTATTAACTTTTATCGAGAAACACAAATTACTTCCCATAAATGTGAATTAAATGAAGTGAAAACAAACAGACTGCTTTTATGTAATTCTTTGCTCAGGAAGAAAAATCCCTGCATCTCGTTGGCAGCGATGCCGTCGGTGGCCAACATCAAATTTTTCATTAAGGTAAAGTAGCCGCTCGCTGTGCGACACGAACATCACAGCCAACAGCTTTCATCAGGTTTCATCACACTCTGATGAAAACTGTCTACACAAACATTTGTAGAAAATGAGAAATGAGAACATCAAGTATGGCAACTTAACTTTGACTGAATCTTCCTTTTGTCTTTGCACCTTCACGAACATCTGAGGTGAGTTTGTTCGTACGGATCGACAGACGTTTGTTAGCACTGACTTTGCAAAACGTGCTGCGTTCAAGTGTCAGTCTTTCATGTTTAGTCAAATCTAATTTTTCAAAAATCCTTCCTGCCCTTGTGTTGATGTAGCTACACTTATTGTTTTCTTTAATATGTCCCTTGAACACTTCAGTGGGGGCCTTTAGGAGTGCTAAAACTACTCATTTAAACAACGTCTTTGTGTGTTTTCTTCTGCAACAGACAGACGACGTAACCCAATATTTCATCGCTCATCTGATGCACCAACATTTTGACAAGGAAGAGACATAAAAGTGTTTTTATGAGGGTCTGTGAAACTAAAGACTTGATAAATCCCAATTCAAAACGAGCACGGCATCAATTCCCCACCGCCGAGGCCCCGCGGGCACGAGACCGGGCCCGTTGGGCGATTAGCCTGTCTTACATTACCCGTGATCGGATTAGACGATTGCCACAGTCTAGTCTGAAACTACTCCGAACCCGCAGCTCCGGAGAGCATCTCAATATCCAATTTCACAGCTTTGTAAACCTGGATCACAGAGGCTATTTATTACTGTCACAGGCTTTTGTGTTGGGGGGGAGGGGGATCTTTTGTGTTTCATCTGCTCCGGAGCAGGAAGATGATCAACAAGAGAGTAAAAAGTGTAATGAGTGAGAATCCAGTGGCGTTGCCTGAAACCTCCTGAAATAAAAAAAAAGAGCACAGCAGCCCTGGTAAATTAGAGCAGGACGACGCTTGTTTCTGCAGTCAGCAGCTTCTCCGGGACCTTTGATCCGTGTGCCGGAGTGACTGCAGCTGAAAACAATTATGACCCCGGTGTTTGTCCTACAGCACACTGCAGCGAGGGCCGTAATTGACAGAAAAGAAATGAAAAACAAAAAGAAAAAAAAACAAAACGTTGACTTGTGTCTGGATTTGGGAGTCGTAACTTCTGAGGAAAATTGGGATGTTTTTGGAAGTTTTTGATTACAAAGCCAGAATTGCATTCAGGAGTACAGTAAAATAGAGTTCACCGAGTGATTTTTGGACAGATGTAGCCTTTGTGTGGGTTGGCTAGCCAAAATAGTGCCTCCTAGATAATAAAACCATTTATAAGACAGTCTTAAACTAGACCAGCAGCTGTAATAGGGCCTCCATTAAAGGCTTTATAATTTCCCTGCTTTTTCCTCTCAGAGCCTCTGTTGTTCCTCTGAATTACCCCTGAATGATTTATGCTCACTGGTTCGGCCACTGATAGACCCTGGCAACACAGATAGAAACACACTTAGGGCTTTTTGGTGTGTAAACACACTGTATTAAAAGCCAACTTGTTTCAAACAGCCAAACACATTTTCCTGCGACGGGGGCCGCTCGGTGTCATTTCACTCGTCAAACACCGCAGTGTCACAGCCAATCACGGGACTCCACGAGCAGCACAAGCCATTTAACCTGAGCAAACACGGTGTGTCACTAAGCCCGAGGAAGACTTAAGGGCCTGAGCAAACAGTGGCGAGAGCCATCGGGCACGAATCAAGGCGGCCCGGCTGAGGACAAGTCACTCCCGTAATGGGTTTGTGATGACTCAAGATCGAGCGGCCATCTGTTTGTTACAGTGGGGGAGGACCACAATTCACAGTTCAGATACACAGAATATTAGCCGGCACTGCGGCAGAGGAGGGGAGGATTTGGCCGGTGGCACAGGATGTAAAGCATATGTCCATAAATGGTAAATATGCTGATAGCTGAGGCCCTGATCCCCTGAACTGGGGCCAGATAACAGGATTTGCATGGGGATTTTCAGCCTCAGTGACACAACATCTTCAAAAGGTGTAAGACAAGCAATCCTGCAAGTGACCTTAAGACACTCTCCGGCAGACAGGTGCGCGGTGAAACGCTGCAGGGCCCCACGAGCAGCCCACCACTGACATGAGAAACTCACCACATATTTAAAGCACCGACGTGTTTGCATGGGATTTCAATGATGTGAGTTTGAATAAACCGCAGTCATTTGTGTCCGGTCTGTAACCGTGAAGTTCATTTGAACAGCATAAGTCAAACCACATGCAGCCTCAGGGGCCAAAATTTGGCCCGCACAGGGCCCCAAACAAAGCGCCGAATAAGACCCTGCACCCCAATAAGATCTGACCAGACAACTGGTAGAGCCCAGGGAAGAATAAATATTCACATCTTTATAAAGTGAAAGAAAAGCAGGAAAACTTCATTCTGAATAGAAGTAACCCACGCAAAAGTAGATAAAAATTATCAGCGAAACGCACTAAAAGCTTAAAATTCTGTGCTACATTATTGTATTTTGTTATTATTACTGATGCATTCCTTGCAGTTGTCTCTGGTGGAGTTAATTTTACACAAATTATAAACTGTTTGGTGGTAAATTTATTGTACGAAAATGCTGCTTGAGGTATTGAATTCTTAGTCTGCAAAGAAATTAGTAACTTAAGCTGGTAAATAAATGCAGTTGTGTCAAAATGTAAAGTAGCAAAGAACTAAAGAACTGAAATACTTCAGAATTTTACAGAAAGTCCAATGAGTTAATGTATTTAGTAAAATGCTTACATTATTTAGATTTTTCATGTTATTTATCTGCTGTTTTAAAAATCTTCATCAACTCTGTAAACATAAAGAACAAGCTTTTATAAGCCTAAACTGACTCAAATTTATATTTATCACACTGTAAATGGCCTGTAAAATATCTGCTATATTAAGTTCAGAGTGTGGAAGGTAAAGGTTCATATCACTTAAAAATGTATCCACGAAACATACGGAGAGTATAAAGAGTCTTCTAAAATTATGTCGTCTCTTATAATCCTCTGTGTTGCTCTGCAGCTTTTCATAAAACTATATGAGCACAGGAGTTTTTCACAGGTAAACAGGCAGGTTATAAATCAAGATTATTGATATTTAAAAGGGAAAACCCAAATAAAAAACGTTATTCATCACATTAAAAGCTTTACTGCTGCTTTTGGTTCATATGTGTCGGATTAGAAGTTGTTAAACATCCTCTGGGAAACAATCAGGTGTTTAAAGTTAAGGGCAATTCCCTGCAGAACACGCGATCAATAAAATATCTAAGAGTGGGGACTGTAATGGGGTTGGCTTGTAACCTGCTCTGACAAATTAAGGCAAGTCGTGTTTTTTCATTACGTACACATCCGTTTTCATTTTTCCCATCAGTGGAACCAATTAAACAATGCCTCCTTAAATTAGTCATTGATTTTTAGCAATAGTGACACTTTACAGAAGGAAATAATAACTTTAAGCGCATGTTTTTTTGTTTTTTTTTTTCATTACTGCCAGTCTTGTTAAGGACAGAAGCAATTCACCTACATGAAAAAGTGGTGTCTTAAATTAGCCATTGATTTTTCCTCAGGTGTCACGTTGGTTAAATGCTTTGTGGTTGTGATTTTTTTTCTCTCCAACCTGGAAATTGACAGGAGTCCATAATCTATTAGTCTACACACACACAAACACATACACAAAAACACACATTTGCTTGTTGTTGTTGTTTTTTGTTTGTTTACAGTGTTTTTTCACTTCCGGTGTGTGAATTAAAGACATAAACTCAACTTTTGTGTGTAAATCATCACAGAAACAAGCAACAGGAAGTACTATTGAGAGAACAAACAAACAACAAAACCTTTACGTGAAGAATAATGACATGAAACTTTTGAAAAATGGTGATAGCGTTTGTTTTTCAGAACTATTTTATTACAGAATTTTTGCTATTGCCAATCCCATCCCAACACACATCAACCTCGACAAACAAAACTCAGACTGACCAGATTCTTTTTTTTATGCTTGAATTGAACAAAAACGAGTTAAAAAAAATTAAAAAAAAAAAAAAAAATCAAGAGAATCAGCAGGTTGAAACCGCCGCACTTCTTTTTTTTTTCTTGAGACTAGAAAATACACGTACAATTTTTAAGCAGCAACAAAATGTGCATTTACCTGATTATACAATGGAACACTATTTTTTTTTGTTATAACATGAGTTTTTTCCCATCACATTATAAAACTCTGAATATTCATTATACCTTTTTTTTTTTCAAAACAAAAAGCAACCTTATAATAGCAAAGCAACAGGTTTGAAGCAAAATATACACCTCATGTTCACCTGGAACAAAACAGCAGAAAAAAAATCAGGGAAGTAGTTTAATTCATGTTTGTTTTTTAAATATTTTTTGCTTAAGCCAATAAAATCACTTCTGTCTTTTTTTTAAAACGTGGGGATGCAAATAAAATTCTGAATGTGCTGATTAATCGACTGATGTGTCCGCTTTAATTGTACACACACTTTCACCTGTTATTCGTTGAAAAAAACTGAATGACTGCTGCTTTGATGAGATTCAGAATACAAAGGGGAAAATCTGCCGTTTACAGTGAATGAATTATTTTACAGTGACCTGCAGCTTCGTCGATTATCCTAAACTCAGGCCGCTCACATGTGATGCGGACAGAGTTTCCATCGGTACAGCTCCTTGTCTCATCTCTGAAACCCACAACGTTTCTCAGCCGTCTGAACGATGATCCAGAGTTTGTCCTTACAGCAAAAAACACCAACATGATGAGATCTACAGTCTGATTGGATGAGGGGGCAGAGATCACTGACGGATGGGAGGTGCTGTGCTCGAACTGGTGGTGAGGCGTTTTTTTTTTTTTTTCTTTCGCTGATGGGAGCTAAATGTCATCACGTTTGTTTTTCCAAGTCTGTAATCATGTCATGTCACGATTAAAGTTTCGTTACAATACGTTGCCAGTATTCACTTAAATGAGCGTGAAAGTACAGGATGGCTGTTTTGTGGAGAAACTAAAGGACAGTCGGACAAAATGATCATCCTCCATTTTTTTTTTCCTGCAGATGAGACTTTTTTTCTTTTGCAGGAGGTCGAAGGTTCAGTCCACGAGTGACGGCGTTAGTTAGCGGTTGAGTCCTGTCTCACCAGGGCGCCACGTGCTCCCAACCATAAGAATTTAAAAAAACAAACAAACAAACAAACAGATTGATTCCCACATTAATGTACAAACATAAACAGCTGTAAAAAGCCAACCACATAGCTAGCCCCTGGCAGGTAAACACGGCGCCGTCCCTGTCCATAAAGTGCACTCTCCATCCTGCTGTGCGGCTTCCACGTCAAACAGACAAGAGCGAAAAAAACGAGGATGTGTTTGTGTGAGAGAGACGGAGGAGGGAAGCTCCGCGGCATGTGTGTGTGTGTGTGTGTGTGTGTGTGTGTGTGTTCAGTAATATTCCCGGAGCGACTGTGGATTAGAGGACACGACAGTCTCAGGTGTATGGACGGAGGAGGTGGGGAAGGGTGGATGTGTGTGTGTGTGTTTTTGTGTGTGTGTGTGGCTGTGGGGCTGATGTTAATAAACGTAGCCCTCGCTGTAGGGGTGCGGCTGGCAGTAGGGCCCCTCCTGTACGTAGGCCATGTTTTCGTCAAAGTGTGACAGCGGCACCGTGTCCTCCTCGTTGATCTGACGCTCCATGTCCGTCTTCAGCACCGGCCGCTGATTGTCGGGAAACGCCATGGAGAACAAGGCCTCGGGGTCGCACACGAACTTGTAGACGTATCTCTCACCGGCCACCTGGACGGAGACGGACAGGACGAGGTGGAGAAGGTGTGAGGAAACAAATGAGTTGGACTCTTTTAGTGGCAACAGTTTCTTTGACAGCAAAGCTCAGACTGATGTTCTTTAGCTTAAAAGACGAGTGATTTTAAAATCCGTTACTGTTTCATTAACGGTCTTGAGCCTGATAAATAACTGATATAAATGTGGCCCATAAAGAATCCAGACCTTTTCAGGACATCTGAGTCAGTGTTCACTGGATCAGTCAAGGTGGAGCAGTTTTTAGTTTTTTATTGTCTCCACCTGTGAACAAACTTCTACAATATCTGAAGTCTGTCAGCTCATTTAAATCAGAGCTTAAAGCTTTACTGTTTATTGTGGCTTTTAAATTGCTTTTAAGTCACACTCATATAGGCTCTTGTTTTGCTTGTGTTTTGACTTTTACATTCTTCAATCTTTAATTTTGTGTCACTTTTTTGTTTCTAATGTTTTTTGAATATACTTTGAATGTCTACTAAGTGTCTCATTTGTAATGTATTTCTACGCCTTGTGTCTGAATGGTGCAACTATCAGAACAAACTTGCCTTTCCTTAAAAAATAAATGCGTTTACACTGGGTGTAAACACATAAATGCAAAAGTGAAACATAAAATTACACCCATCTTTTCTCTGGCAATTACAGTCATTCATTTCAATCTTTTAGTGGAAAAAAGGTTGGATGTCCATTTGTCATCACAAAGCTACTTATAATTTTTCCACCCTCTTGCACACTTTAATCCCTTCCATTTCTTATATTTAATCCAGACTGATTTCAAAGATAAAGCACCAAAACAGCTTCAAGTCAAGTCAAATGTAAGTAAACTCAGAAGAGGGTTAAGATACTTTAAAATATTTTGTGTATTAAGTTGTTTTTAGTGTGATGCACGTTTGGTTCCAGTAGCATCTCCAATTAAAGTGCTCAGATTCTTTTCTTTTAAGTAATTTTATTTATGTTTGCAAACTTTCCTTCATAAACACTGTAATTCCTTTCCTCCACACACTGAGATTTGACCCCCCAAACACTTTATGTAGGCAGGTTTTTAAGTTTGTATTGTTCTCAAGCTGGAAAAGACGCCATGTGAGGTTAAGAAAAAAGTTTAAATTTTGTACTTTGACGTTTGTGTGCAGTATTCACCCATAATGCATTGCACTAGGAATGGTGGAGCTTATGAAAACTGTGTGGGTGGTGGTGAAGCAGCTGCAGAGACGCCTCAGCAAACAAAAATAAACTTAAACATTTCTGGAAACAAATTTTGCAGCATCTTTGTCATATTTATCCGTCAGTGAGGTTTTAAAGTTGCAGTTTAACACAAAGAACCAAGAAATCTCTGTGTTATCTTAGATCACGTAAAGGGTCCACGACTCAGATCTGCTGCACAAACAAAGGTTTTACTGCCTTGATTTTGTCTGAGAAGCTCCACCTCCTTATTGGCTCTAATGGGGGGAAGATAAGCACATGCCCCTCCTTTAACACAGGTGGTATTAATCAGGTGATTTTCGTCTCTATGACCGCCAAACTTTTCATCTTTAAATGGGGGGTTTTATTAAATCACTATTGTATGTTAGTAAAGATCCACTGAGAAAAGCTGAACACAGATAAGGATCTTATTTGATATTTACACACATTTTACTTTTTAACAACTGTTCTCTTCTTTTACCTTTTGCATGATTCCCTTCTCGTAGTAGTAGCGCAACGATCGGCTGAGCTTGTCGTAATTCATTGCCGGTCGATTCTTCTGTATCCCCCACCGACGTGCCACCTTTGTACCACACAGAAGAACAACACAAAGACCGTCAGTAAACAACAACAGAGAGCAGGATGTAAAAATGCAGAAGCGTCACACACAAACACGCACGGTCGACCTGGTTTCCTGAAAAGACGGTTCGCGGCAGCTGAAATGTTAAACAAACTTATCAATCCATATTTTCCTAATAACGGTAATTAGAGTGCGTCCAGCCACAGCAGACCTGAGCAGGGATGTGTTCATTAGGAGCTTGTCACACACCCAGCGGAGGAGGCAGCAGATGTTACAGCACCTGTCTACCAGACCACCCACCACCCGGCCTCGCAGTCCAAACCCACAGCCCCACAGCGCTCTCATCGGCTTCTCCTCTGCAGAGTTTCACTGTTTCTCTTTCCTCCTCTCTTCCCTCTTACCCTCTTTTCTCCTTCACCAAAAAAAAAGGTCCCCCCCCCCCTTCCTCTCCGACAAAAAGATGTTCTGTGATCTTTTCACGCTGACATGCTACACCTGTCCGGTGAAAAAAGGAGGAGCTGCTCGCTACCGTTTGTCCGCGGCTTCCCAAAGCGAGTGCGTTTGGTCACCTGATGGCATGAATGGGCCCCCCTGTTAGCTGCAGCTGGCCCGTGCCTCCACACACTGTCGGGCTGCCAGATACCCCTCTATCTCCTCCCTGCTGCACCCCCATCCCTCCGCCTGCCCCCTGCATCCTCCTCCATCCCCCAACAGTGAGCGAACAGTGACTGAGCCCCACTGTGTGTGATGTGGGAGCACAGAAACAGCCTCTGTCTCCATTTCAAAAGGCCCAACCGTCAACATGGGATATATTTTTAGGAATATGTCCTGTGAAATATTTAGCAGGGGGCTGCCTGAAGGGTCAGCCGGGTCAATGTGGAGGAGTACAGGGGAAATAAAAACAATTGTGGCAAACCAAGACTAGCTAGACTTTAAAAGAAGAGGACATTATTTTTACTTCACTTCTGATGTCGACCTGTGACACTGTCTAGTTTTGCTTGTTTGCATCATGCAACCTGTTTTTGAAATCCACATATCATCCATACACAGATGTGACATACATACTGAACTAGAGCTGCAGCTTACAACTGTTTATTTTATCAGTTAATGCTTGGAGTATTTTACACTTAACTGATTAATCTTTTAGTTTATATAATACCATAAAACTGTAAAAAATTATTCCCAGAGCCCAAACAAAAATCTTCAATCAGTTTGTTTCATCACACTAACAGCTCAGAATCTTAAGATTTTCAGTTTATGATTACATAAAGCTGAGAAAAGCAGGATGTTTGAAAGCTGGAAGCAGCACAACTGAAGAAGGATTCAAGGACAGCGAAATGCGGTGCTGTGTGCTGGACTAAGAGATCGATTTAAAAAGTAAGAAAAAGGAGCGTTTTACCTTTTTTGAATGTGAAGAGTGTTTAAAATGACATGTTGAAGATAAAAACAATGAAATGATGTTACTCTCACCTCCTCTGGCTCGATGAGTTTGAACTCCATGCCGCGGCCGGTCCAGGCGATGAAGTGGGAGTTGGACGGGTCGTCCAGCAGAGCCACCAAGAACTGCCAGAGCTGCAGCGAGCCTCTGCGCTGGTACGACGGGCCCTCACGGTACAGGCCCGACTCCTGCTTGATGTCACCTGCAGGACACATGAGGAACCTTCACTCCATGCCGCTTCAACATGACTACACACAGAGCAGGAATTTAAGAGTATAAAAGTATTGGGCGTACTCTGGCAGGACTCACCTTCAACCTTTTCAGGCACCACGCAGGTATCATCGTAGAAATGCCTCACCACTTTGTCAAACATACAACCTGGAAAACAAGATAAATAAGAAGCCTTTGATATAATATTGAGCAGAAAATTCCAAAGTGCACCATCACAACATTCACTCGAATCATCGCTGGTACCTTCAGTCCTGTTAGTGTGAGCCAGATAGCCGTCTTGCCGTAAGTAGACAGAATGGCAGCTAGGCACTTCTGCTGAAAGCCAGGCAAGAACGGGAGAGTGGGTGTTAAAGGGCCCGAAGGCAGCATTAAGAACACTATCTCAGTAATCTGAGAGCAGTCAAAGCCTGTTCACTCAATGCACCACTGGCTCTGATTAAAGAATATGCCCTCCAGCGTCGGCATGGCTCCCAGCCACAGGCGAGCCCACTGTATCACACTGCTAACACTCGCTCCGAGCGTCTCCACTCAGAGGAGGATTTACTGCCGAAGAAAACACGACGCTTGTATGAAAACACAAGCCGACATGATGTAAGTTTTGTCATGATATGAGGGTTCGAGATGAAGCAATTTCAGATCAAAACTACACGAACCTGAAGGTGTTGGTTTCTTTTAATTTTTACTCCGGAGCACGTTAGCTAAAAACAACTAAATGCTATTTTTAATGCTTTTAAAATTCATTATTTAGTCAAGTTTCAAATGAGTGACTTGAACCTAAACACACTACTTTTTGTTTCTAGCTTTTTTTTTTTTTTTTAAGAGATTGCGTTACTGCTTTGAAGTAGGCAGGGCTCAGCTGGAAAAGGGTGATGTCACACATTTTCTTAAACCAATCAGGATTTAGCAACATTCAAATCAAAATGCAACAAAAGATTTAAAGTTGTTTGTTGCTGAACCTGTTAAAAACAACACAGTGCTGATAAAAGTGTATTAAAATAATGCAAAATAAATAAAATAACAGTGGTGGAATGTAACTAAGTACCTGCAGAGGGACGCTATTAGCTTAACTTTAACACAGATTAGTTAATCTGAGCGATCGGTTTAGTTAATCTGAGCAAACAATTTGTTAAATTGAGGAATTATTTTTTTCTTCACTTGATACCACGGGAGCTCCGTAATCACTCGAAGTCCGTGTATCGGAACAATAAAATCCACAGACGTAGTTTACTGACGCCATGAAGCAGTGTGGGATCATGGGATTTGTTTGTTTCCTTGTTAAATGGCCTCAATTGTAGAGGAAAATGTCAGTGACTAGACATTTTAATAGATGAGGTATTGTATTTAACATTTGATTTACATTACATTCAGTCAGATTCGTCTACTCCCCCCCTCACTCCTTTGACTTGTGTTACCCCGGAAGTTTGAGACCGGAGTCGAACTGAAACGCACCGTTACTTTGAAGAAAATGATGTATTTCTCTGAGTTTGAATATTGTTGGAAATATTTGGCACAATTTAAGAACACAACCCAACAAAGCAGAAATGTTACCGACTGTAATTTTAAATTTGATTGTTGCTTGCATAATATTAACAGTAAAAGACAAAAACTCTATTTAAAACTGTAGGTTCCTTACAAATGAAGAGGAGGATTCAATATCCGGTCTTGGATTCTTGGATCTTTTGCAGAAATACTCACAGTTCTGTATCATCTTAAACTGAAAACATTAGCTTATTTAATGCCCCTCACTTGAAAGATTTTGTATCTGTTAAGTGATTTAAATCAATTCACTGTACATGTTTAATCACATGATCCTCCAAAGATGACTTTGGTAAAGAAGCATAATCGTATTAACCAGTTTGCTTTACAACATTGTCCACATTGATCGTCCGCTCATCGTATTTGTCCGAACCTCCCGCAGCACAGACATCACGCTTGTGGCTTGTGATCGAAAAAAGGGCCAAACGGGTTACAAAGTGAATGTTCAATAAACAGACTGAGGCCCTTCATTTAGGCCCATAAACATTTCTCTGAACTTCATCAAAGTAATGGGCTTGTAGAGGAAATTGCTGCTAATGAAATTACCAGCTCCCCTCCCATCCTTTCCAACAGGCCTGCTCCGGTCAACATGCTCCACCGTGACGGCTAATAAATTCACTCTCATGCTCCTTGGATTTACAGTACAGTAGTTGACACAACAGTGGCAAGACTGTAAGCAAATAAACTCTGTCTGTTGTTTATTTAAAATCCCTACAGTCTGTTCTGAATGTTACAGTCTGTATCACTCGTTATAAGTCAGTAAAGTGCACAACATGAGCAAGTGTCGTCTATTGATCTTTTTCAAGTCATTCATCAATCAAAAAATGTCAAACATTTGCTGGTTCAAGCTTCTTATATATGAGAATTCACTGAATTTCTGTCTAATATCATTGTATGTATTAAATATTATTTGTTTTGATATCATTCCTCAGAGAAAACAAACATAATGAAGGACTATCGGAACTTGTGATGAGATTTTCAGATCATTTCTTTTGCACTTTTAGACAAATTCACTGAATGTCATAGATGACTTTAGGCTAAACAATTTGTTTGCCATAAACAACAATGCTCCTTTCAGTTTGTGTTTGTAAGGTTTCTTGTTGTTGGTCAATTAATGTGTAACTTTAAAATCCCACTGCTGCTGGGGATTTTCTCATGGATCCAAAAGATTGTTGTTTGCCAAAAACCGCCTTTAACTCTCAGTCTTTTTTCCCCATAATTGTGCTACTTGGCAGGTTACTAGCACAAACTCTTCCTCCCAAAAGTCCGGCCTTTGTTAACAACGTAAATCGTAAACTTTACACCGTTAATAGCCCAGTTTGCTCATTATGTAGCTGTCTGGCATAGAATGAATGAGTGACAAGAAGAAACTCACATTAACTACCAATAACGTCACATGAATTTAACTTTGTAAGCTGACAGACGAAATGCACTAAGGGGTTTTAAAACATTGAACAGTCAAAGAACTAATCATGTGACATATTTATAAATTCTACAATCTGGTAGCTTGGAGCTGGTTTTCCAAAAAATAAAATTTGTGTGCTCTGAATCCAGAGTTATAACTGCAAAATTAGAAGCTACATTGTCGGAAAACTCAAATACATAAATTGCAAAGTGAACTTGCAACTGGAAAGTAACAAAAACACCCAAAAAAGTTTACCAAGTCTTTCTCCAGACAAAAAACTGCAAAACTGCTGTCAGAAAGAAAACAAAGAAAGTGTAACGTAAAAAGAGACCTAAAAGAGGCCCACAGTGTTTTCCTGGAACTCATCGCCATGAGAAGAGGCTGCTTTTCTCCCTGACTGGTCACACGGACTCTCGTCCAGCTCTGCCTCTCCTGGGTTTTCTCTGTCCGCCTCGTGAATGAACACAGCCGCCCGGCGTATGTTCATTCATGTCCTGATGTAGCCTCAGGCTCTGCAGAGCCCGCAGGCTGATGATTAGGTCCCTTTACTCTCTAACTAAAGGGAGCGGACAAGCGTGGGAGGGCGGATTTTGGATTGTGACCAGGCACAGCCCCCCACCTCCCCCCATCCCACCCCCTCTTTTCTATTAGAGCACCACAGGAAATGGCGACCGGCGCAGACACCCAGCCCAACCAGATCCCCTGCCCTAATAATGGGCAAACTCAATAAACGCCGCCTCCCATGTCTTCTCTCATTCCTGAAATGATAACGCTCTGGCAGCGAAAAAAAAAAAAAAAAGGATGCTGTTGCTTCAAGGCTCTTTCACTTACAAGAGTAGATCAAGGTAACACACAAACACCCACACAGCAGCGGCACTTTTTTCAGATCTCTCACCTGAGTCGTAGGTGAAGTCTCTTGGCTCCTGTTTGATCATCATGGTGGCGGGGTAAGTGTGTGGTAACGGCGCCCCCATCATGGCCGGGTGCTCGAACAGGGGGTCAGGATACTCCTGCTTGAAGCCTTGAGGAGGGAAGGGGATGTTGGGCTCTGACATCTGCCTGTGGTAGATGGGCCGGCTGTCCCGAGCCATCGTCGGCGGGGAGGGGAACGAGTGGCACGGCTCCGAGAGCTGACGTCGAAATCTGAGGAGGAATCAGTGGATTCATTATCAGATCTCAAAGGACAAAAAACATCACTTAGGTTCATTTGACCCTGTTTACAGATGAGACTGAATGCAAAGACAAAATGACAGAGATTATTACATGACAGCACATATTACCTGATTAACACAGGCGCTGAAAGGTGGTTATTAGCAAGGATGTAACTGATTTTCTTGATTAATTATGAATCTTTTGTTTCATAAAATATCCTGACATCTTTAAATTGCTTGTTGTTTCTCCAAAACCTCAAAATATTCACCTTACTATCACAGAGAGACAAAAAAAAAAAAGCAAAATAAGAGTCGGTGCAGGATGATTTTTTCCTTTGTTCTTTCAAACCCAAAAGCTTTGATCATTTTATTCACACAGTTATCTTATTCGTATTAGAAAGGTTAGAATTTAAGTGGAGCAGAACTGGCAAGACAGAGAATCCCAAAGAATTTTAATCAAATATGTGTAAGAGGTAAAACCAATTAAAAAATAAAAACAACTCTTGTTAAATTAAAAATAAAATCAGTTTACAGCAAATAAACCTAAAATCCACATCCACCAGCAGAATGTAATGATCGTAATCTCAAAGTGCGATTAGCTTTGCATTGATTTAAACTCTTCACTCAAAGCTTTCAGAGCTTTTCTGCAGGCAAAAAAAACATATCTGCAGCGGCGACACATC
>JAUZTA010000030.1:3002852-3025801 GCA_034780835.1 Ctenochaetus striatus | reverse complement strand
CACCACTTCCTCAGGTGTTAATAATGTTAGTTTCTGTAATGAAGATACTAGTGAAGTTTATTTGCTGAGACTTTTAAGGCAGTGTGATTTTTTTTTATTTCTTAGAATTAGCAGCTGTTTGTCAGGTTGACCCATCACCTCTGTCCTCAGCTTTACATCCAACAAATCACTCACAAAAACACCAACAATAATAAATCGTTTAATATTTGTACAAGTAAAGGATGATGTGACTGTCAATTATCCAGTATTAAACAAATAGACAAAGCTGTCCAGCCCTTTTCCTGCATGCTTCAGCATGAACCACATGCAGCAGCTTTTTCCCGTATTGGAAAACAGACTCACTGCAGTCCAGACACGAGTGTATACCAGGGAATCACTGATGAAGAGAATTTATGACGGCTAAATTAAAGTTAAAAGACTGTGCATCCATCCACCAACAGATTTGACATCTCAAGCCATCACTTACACAAACAAGTCACTTCAAATCTCATTTGTTGGGCCTTTTCCTGACAGGGGCTCTGTTAGTGAAATATGACAATCATAAAACTGGGTGTGCGGCGATGCTCCTATAAATGCTCTATCTGCTTTCAGCTGGCTGTCAATACATTCCAGACAACAACAACAGGGCTCATTGATCTGCAGGGGAGGCCTGCGCTCTCAACCTATGGCCCCACAGTGAGCCCGGTGCATCTGAGAGGCTGTTAAGTGCCTGATCAGTCCTGATTAACATCCCATCATCTCAAGTCATGATCAACGCTAATCCAATTGGCTGCGCTTCTGACGAAAACCCAGTCAGTCAGAATGAAGTCAGGCTCGGGTTGCCTTGCCAAACGTCCTCTCACTGCGACTGCACACAAAGAAGCGGTGAGGTCGTCCCTCAGCGCTCTATCAGACACAAGAGAAGGCCAGACGTGGCTGAAGAGGATGAGTTTTGACTGACATTTCAGACTGATAGATGTTTTCCTCAGTTAAGGCCAGAAATTACAGATGGAGAAAGGAAATCCATCAACTCCTCCACAGACTAAAGTGGAAACATTTAGACATTTGATGACCAAAAACACTCAAATATGTGGTTTGGGAATATTTTTCTTTTAAATTCAAGCTCAGTTAGGAAGGTCTCTGAGGCTACAAGGAGCTCAGAGATGGAGGATGTTTTGGGGAGTTTTCTCATGGCTGACTGACAGCTGCCGTACGAGCAGGGGTCGATCTGCCAACACCCCATCTGACGCACAGCAGAGCCCCTGGGGGGCGGGCCTCACGGGCCCCGCATGACAAAGCTCAGGGGTTGTTCGCAGCCCTCGCTGGGGGCCTGACCTTTCCGGGTCATCGATCGGAGGTCAAAGAGACACTTCCTGAGGGGAGACCTTTGACGATGCAGGCATGGCAGACTCTCGTTAAGGGCTTACGGAGTCAAAACAATACCTCAGTTTTGCTTGTTGAGATCACAATCACTGTCACTTTAATTACCTATTACAACAAACGCACATTCATTTGTTTTTCTGAGTTACCTCCTCTGTCTTCTGGTTTACAGCTCACCAGACGCTAGACTACATTCCTCCTCTTCATTTAACACTAAGTAGACATCCTCTCTTTGCCATTCAATTTACATATAAAAATGCACCAATAATAGCTATAAAAATGCTTTGATTGACTCTAAGTGTCACATCAGCCATTAACAATGGCTTCATGTGTGCTGCAGCGCGGGGCCTTAAATTAGAAATGGAAATGTCACAATAGATTTCGTCAGTGGGGTGCCAAGGTACACAAATCAATAGCGAGGGCATTGCCTCTGACTAAAACAGAGACTTCCATTTTAGTCCAGAATGTCATGCCCATCACTGCTTGATTGCTCTCATTATCTACATATTGATTAACCAAGATGGTAGGGTGTTTAAGAGAAGAAGCAGTTAGAACAATTACTGGGTCTATTTTGAATGCAAATGTTTCTTCTTCTTCTTTTTCTTTTTTTTTCTTGCTTCCTTGCAACAAACTCTAATATTCTGCAATTTTCTTTGGTATTTTGTGTACAGATGCAACAAAAATATTTGCTTTTAATAAAACAAGCAATGTAGTTACACAATTATTTGTTTGTTTCAGCTTTTTTTACACATGTAAGCAAAGGTTAGAGATCAGGATCCATTATTTGTAATATTTTCTTTGTATTTTCCTATGTAAATTTGCAGTACTAATAATTTAATTTCAGCCATTTTTTTTTCTGGCAATGCTTTTGGTGCATTATTAAAGAATTCTTGGCCTCAAAAGTTGTGTATTCTCAGGTTCAAATTGTGTGTTTTGGCAGAACCGAAGCCTACATTTGGCAGATATTTCTCTAGTCCATTCATAAAAAAATACAGGTCTTTTGGCAACAGCGAAAAACCCTCCATTCCATTTTCACCTACTGTAGGTGCTCGCCTTTGCTGTTAAATGATGGAGGCTCAGATCTGCTGGTAACGTGTGGCCTCATTTTACACCTCCTCTACTCCTCCGTTTCCTGCTAAGTTATGCTAATGGTAAGCATCTGTGTTGGAGTTTGAGACAAAGAAAATTCTCCTTTTCCCCCTTCAGGCTGAGGACACTTTCGCTTCGAGGCCGATCACATGCTGCTTCTGTGCTGCATGGATGGAGAGGGCAAAGTCGACATTGAGGTAACCTGCCATAATCGATGAGAGGTGATAAATCCGAGGCCATAAAAATATAAAATAACACTTTCAAACCTGCCCTTGTGATACAGTCCATGACGATACAGTGTGACTGCAAACAGATTTTTCTTCCTCCCCTCACTTCTATTTATTTTCTGATTTCATCTTTTTTCTTAATATGTTCTATATATTTTTTCATTCTGTTATTCAATTTAACTAAACAGAACACTAAAATAAAATGTTTATAAATGTGTAAAATATACAGTTTTATATTGCTGTTAGTTTATTTAAAGCAATGTTAAACATCCAGAGAATTAGGTGTAATTTTCACGACTTTAGTTGTTAAAGTATGAAACATGTCTGTAAACTTCACCAGATTTAGCTTCCTAAAATAAAAAACATACAGACTATTGTCGCCATACTCGTTTTTCTTCTGCTAAAGCGAGCAACTAGCTAGCAAGATAGCAAACTAGCTAGCATACAATTAAGCTAAAAGGGATAAATTACTTTTTCCACTTATGCAAACTATGCCAATATCAAAGACGTTTTTTAGCATTTACAGCTAGTTTATGTTAATGCTGAAAAACATCACTTAGTTTAAATAATATTTAAGAGAGGCATAACTTACAACTGAAGAGTTAGTAAATACAAGAGTGACAAAATTTGTGAGACAAATTCTCTCAAATCTCTTTTTTTCTGACATATCAACAAACCCCCTGAAAAACCAACACAGATAAACTCCCAGAACAAAGCCCCTGGTACATTTATTTAAATATGTACTTTAAAAATTTTAAAAAAAAGGTCAACATTTTTTTCTCATTCTCTATTTTTGTTCGTCATCTTTGTTTTAAGTCTACACAATTTGAAAAGAAGTTCACAGTGTATTTTTTATCTGTTGGTGTTGTATTTACCCAAAATAAACACTGTGTGTTTATTGTGATAAAGGAACATTCACACAGTGATGGCACAGAAGAATATAATCTATATCAGTCTTTGGATACACAAACAATACTTGACAGCAGGATCAATTTACTGTTGGTTTTGTGTTTTCATGAGATTTGTTGATAATAAGGAGAAAATTGAACATAGCAGGGTTTATTCTAAAAGCACACCAAGTCTGCTTTCTTTACAGATTTTCTACGAGTAGCCCATCTTTAGTCACAGCCCGTTTCTCCTCGCTCTCTTCTCCTACAACTTCCATCTATATGTCTTTCCACCTCCATCTCTCCACATCACCGTCAGCCCCTTCATCTCTCGGCTCGGTGAAACCCATATGGGAGAGCTGCCGGCTGGGATGCCTGATCGAGCGCCCAACCACGGTGCCCTCACCCTCCTGCCATCTGTTAGTGCCTCTCCAGTCTGCTGCCGGTTTGCCAACAGGACAATTCAGATGGTCAGCAGTCTCCTGCCACCGCGGCCACCCACCCTGGCTACCTCTGAAGGACAACGGGACAGTCTCGGTGACCTCTGGGTCTCTACTGTATACCATGCCTCTCCTCCATGTTGGATTTTAGGGTAAGCTAATTCACACCCAGTGGTGAGGTTTTTAGTTTGCTGTTGTGTCTTTGGGACAAAACCAAAAAAAAGAGATGAATGGAAAGAATTTGAAGGAACCGAATATTTTAAAGACTTGCAGGAGGATAAGCTGATTGGTTTCTATACCTTTGTGATTATATTAACTTAAGCTAAGCTTGCCTTCAGTCTGTAGAGCAGTAGTTGCGAAAAAAACTGCTTCAAACAATTTAACCTCTAAGATTATTAAATGGCGATAAAAAAACTTGCAAAGTTTAGTTCAAACGATCAGATTTAAAGGCATGTGTCAAGTTTGTTAACATAATCATAAAAGCTAACCTTGTCTTGTGTTTAAAAGGTTGGTAATGGCCTCATCAGTATGAGCTCCTCAGATATGTTCAATGTGTTGTTGGAATTGATGGAAAAAGAGAAAAAAAACAGCCCCCCTCTGGCTTTTAATCTAGGAAACCAACAGGAACCATCTTGAGGATCCCAGACTGTCATCTGGCTCACAAGGGGTTAAGAAATGTTTGATCTCGCTTAATTCAATACCCATTTCTGCATAATCTTACCCAAATGTTTTCTCTAACTGTTAAAATCTTTCAGTGTTCTGTAAAACTAAAAAGTAACAGAAGCAAATACAAAATGTGACCTTTTCTCTTTGTTCTATGAGAGGATCTTTACATCTGCAGCCTGTCCAACTTTGTTTCCAGGTTAAAGGGCGTTGAGGACGTAGGGAAGACTTGTTTTGTGTCTTTTCTCACAGTTTCATGGGCGTTTTGGCTCATTTGAAAGACATGTGCTCGCTTCGGGTCCCACTGTGCTCCACTCACTCCATTTCTGTCCCCACCTTGGCACTACTTCCTCCAGAAGCAGGCCGTGCCAACTCACCAGTCACCGTGTGCAACCACCGTGCACAACCAGGTGAGGAACAACTAACTATCTCATTCTCGTTACCGCGAGTGCAAATCAGCTCAGGTTAGGCAGTGGAAAATTTTTTATCAAACTCTAAGGGAGTATTCTTAGAAACTGACTCTTTTCTCTTGCAGGAAACAAAAAAATCCTGCTCACTTTTATGCTGTAAAATCCCCACTGACGATTGGGGAGTGAACCAGAAGGCCAACAAGCCTTCGACTGAAAGGGATAAATGTAGCATTGACTAATCTTACACTGCCTGATTTAGAAAATCTCACCACACTGGATGGTTAAAAAATTCAGAACAGCCATCAATTGACAGCAGTTTGGTCTCCCTGGATATAAAAATATCACTTCAACCCCCTGAAAAAAAATCTACCACAATATTTTGATGTTTATGCAAATAAATCACAGGGCAATAATAACTCGGTGGTGGTGAGAGGTTCATGAGCAACAGAGGGAAGGGAGAGGGAGACAGATATAGAGACAGATAGAGAGAGAGCGAGACAGACCCTCATCTCCCTCATCAACCGATGCACCTGTCTGCAGACCCACAAGGCTGCTGCAGCTCTCCAGAGAGCACTTTTGCGAGCAAAAGGTGAGGGTACCGAGAGAGACACGGAAAAACACACACCGCCACATGCACTCTCCACGAGTACAAACACACCAGTCGAGACGAGTGAAAGAAAAAACTCCACAGATGTTGACACACACCCAAACATGAGCGCTAACGCATGCACAAACACACAGCAGAGACACAGAAAAGAGAGCGACGGGGTCTCTTACTCACAGTTTTCAGTCTGGAAGTCTGGAACGAACTGCTCGTCATTGTCAGGAACTTGAGCTAAAGACACAAGCGGGGAAGAAGAAAGGGAATGATTGTTTCTGATGTTGATGGACAACGCAGCATTGATCACAGCTCTCCACAGTCCAATACCCTCCTCTGGCAAACAGTCTCCTGGGATATTAGGTTGGCCTATCCCAGCATTGTTTGCCTCTGCTGTCGGCTCAAGAACACAGCAGCGAAAAAATATGTTTTACAGGAAATCAGCGCAAGAGGAACTTTGTTATTCTTTGGAGCCCACTTTTGTTTTTTAAAAAATATTTGCAATAAGGTTTTGTATGCTTAAACAGCTATCAGGTCATGACGAAACATATTTATCATATCAATTTTATTCTATTAATATTAAATCCTAGATGCCTTATAAAAAAGTAAAAAAATACACAATAATTTTCCATTGAAGCAAATCATCTTTTTAAAGTCCAGTTTAGAAATTAAATGAGATTTCTGCACAATCAACGTTAACACAAAGTCTGTTTAGTTTCCTTTTTGGAGCTTTCAGCTGTTTTACACAAACTTCCTCACTAGATACATTTAATTTTTCTGAGCACTTTGAGGACTTCTCATTAAAGTTGACTTCAATTAACTCAAGTATTAACATGATTTTATTTGATTTTAGTTCAATAATTTATCTTGTGTTTTCTTTCAATATGCAGACACTCAAATCTAAAACAGCTCTTAAAAATGGCTCGTTTCCACTAAAAGTAATGTTTAAAATCCAGACTAGATTCCTATTTTATCACTTGTTTAATAAAATTAGACTTTCGTGGTTTGATAGAAGAAAAAAATACTTTCAAGCAGGAAATGCACAAAATAAACAAATCTGACAAAGTCACTGTAAAAAATTGTGCAACCTTGGAATAATTTAATTACTGTGTTTTCTATGATTTACTAAAGAATATGCAGTTGTTTTCCAACAAACTGCAGTCTATGAGGGAGGATATTTTGCTTTGGGTGACCGTTTCTCCCTAATTTCACTTCCTGAGGTCGCCTTGTCCATTGACTGCCCTGCAGCCTCAGCTCTCAGTCCTTGCCAGCAGCCAAACACCCATTGTTAACAGTATCTAATTGGCTTCTTCCCTACTGTTGAATCCACCTGTACCTACCGAGTTAGGTCTGTTCCAAACGTTCCAACGCTTCACCTGTGCCTCGAATGCCCCTGCACTGAGGCTAATGCTAAAATAATGAAGCTCCAATTAAGCATGTACATATTTATATCGCACATATTTACACTCGGTGACAGTTCTCCATGTCCCTAAAGTTCAACTCTCTCTGGCTAAAAGCAAAAGGAGATTTAAATGTGTCATTAGCACGTCTATTGTTATACACACACACAATGAGGTGGGTCCTCATTATCGCAGCATCAGAAACATGTCTCCACATGTCTGAAGATCTTCAAAAAAAATCACAGATTTTCCATTTTTGTCACTCTGGTTATGATCAGGGATGGGGTGTTTTTTTTTCTTGCCGGAGGTGTGAATTGAGGAGAGTAAACAATCAACAGATCAAGAGGAGAAATTGCAGCATATTTTCCAACAATGTCAAGCGGGTGAAGAGAGCAGCAAACAAAGAGGTAGAAATGAGTTCACTCTGGAGTCCGCCATAGTTACAGATATCAGCCCTCTGCTTTATGCAGTTCTTTGAAACACACTGTGTATTTTAGCCTGGTTAAAAAAATCTGTTGCTCTAAACGACAAAATGGACTAATTTGCTGTATTATTCCTCTTTGTTGCACGCTTTCTGAAAGGGCCATGAAATGAAATTTAAATAGTATAATAAAACAAATATAAAAGAAAGGTGTTACATAATTCTCAAACCCTCTTTAAATACACACTCCTCCCTGTAGTCATATTTTTTTTTACCTTTCCCTTCAGTAAAACCAGAACATTAAAACTGCTAAACCTGCACAACATTGAAAAAAAAAATCTCATCTCATGATTACAACAAACTTCAGAGACCTAACTTTGAAAAAGGACAAAGAAAGGAGTGATGAGAAACAAAACAAAACAAACACACACACACACACACACACAAAAAAGATAAAGAAAAGGCAGCAGTGTCTCAATGTCCAAAAGGAAGTGCAGGATGGATGAGTCACCGGCCTCAGTCTGTGAATGAGCCAGCTGATCCCTGCAACAAACTCCTGGGGAGAACGGCAGAGTTGGAAATCTGCCGCCATTCACAAAACAAAACAAAAAAAAAAAAAAGAAGAGAGGAAGAAGGACAGCAGGGAGAGATGGGTGGTGGATTAAAAAGGAGAAGTTGTAACGGCTGTGAACATAAGGCCTGAGATGGGGAGACTATCAGAGGTGTTTCCTGTGTACGACGTTGAGTTTTAAACAAATTTTTACATTCTGCCGGCACCATTTCCACCAATTCAAAGACAAATTATGCTGTCGACACCAGAATTTAATGGAGAAATGGTTGCATTTACAAAGTAAAGAAAAGTGAGATTTTTTCCCTTGGAAAGAGAGAAACTTAAATACTCTAAGTCCAAAAAAACCTGTGTGGAGGTGGAGGGCAGGAGGGGTTTGTGGGTGTCAAACATTCGCCTGTCAGCTGACGAACTCCCTCAACCTCTCGGAGTCGGAAATTCAGTCCGTCTCATAATTCCTCCTCTTGTTCCAATTACCTGAACTAATAAATCTTAGAAATGGGGAGGTATTCCTTTTCATCTTAATGGACAGGAAGTCATTCATTAAATCTACAATCTCGAAGCGTACATCATCACATTGATCCATGACAGGCAGAACTGTAATCCTTAACAGTAATACCTCTTATCAGCCGCCGACGTCTCTTTTCTCACTTTGGATGCTGAAATATTAAAATCGTGTCTTATTCTTTTACACGCCCTGCGGTGAGCGCCGCGCCACCTCATAATCTAACTGCTGCTCAGAGTCGGCTCAACTACTCCAATATCTGTTTGAAAGCATACTTTTCATTTTTTAAAAGCTTCGGATCGCACTGCGAGCCTTTTCAAATGTGTTAAAGAATAGATGGAGCGGATAAATGACGACGAGTCCGATTCACCTGTGTGAAGAGTGTGAGGTAAATTTCGTAAGGTTTCCTACGGACGAGGAATATATGACAATTTAATCCCCTTTACTTTAAAAAAAAAAGTATTAAAGTTGCATCAGTTGTACTCTGCACTTTAGATATTTACTTTAGAGCTCAAATTGTGACTTAAATATCTGAGCATTCACTGATATGTTGAAATAAATATTTTTTGGGACAGGTGGGCATTTTATTGTCACAATGCTATTTTAGAAAAATTGACATTTTAATTATAACAAATTACACTTAACTTGTTCTACGCAAATAAAACAACAAAATGATATAAAAGTGACTATTTGTGGCATTTTTTAGTAGCTTCTCATATTTTCTCTTAACTTTTAGTCATCAAAATTTCAATTAAGGGACTAAAATTAACTTTGATAGCGATTTTACAAATTAAAACTGATTTTCCAAAAGTTTTATATTTTTCACTTAAACCTAAAATTATGTTTTATAAATTAACACAAACTTTTAACATAAATAATCAGTTCCTTCATGTCTTATAAAGCAGTGTACCAAAGGGAGATAGAGTCCAGTTTAACTTTTGTTACACAAATTTTCACACTAGTATCACGGCCCATTGGCAGAGGAAACACTGGCATTTAATATTATTTTGCAAATTTATATACATGCAAAAACTAGGTCAAACAAACCTTTCCAAACAATTATATTCTTTCACACTGTAAAACTTAAACTCTGTCTGGAATCCTGGTTTTTACACTGACAAAGCAAATCAAAAACTACTTTGAGTAACTCTGGAAATGTTCCACTTCTTTCTAAAAAAAAATCCCTTAAATATCCAGCTCACACTCTACTGAGATATAAACTTTCAAATTTCATGCAATATTCAAAGTAAGTTCCTTCCAAGTGAGATGCAAATATAAAAGTCAAGCAGAGGAACCATGTGGAACATGCACATGCACATAAAAAACAAGACAAAGTCAGAAGAAGATGAACAATATTCACCACTAACCGAAACTTCTGTGCTGCAGACACGGTGGAAAGAGGACACTCGCACTTAAATCCTGAAGCATCACGTCTCAGTTAGACCACAAAGAGCAAGTCTTGCCATCAGAGAAAAATTATAACAAAAAGCAAAGAAATGAATAAATTAAAAAATATTCTAATTGACGCTCTGAAAGACTGATTCTGCTGGTTTGGAAGTCTGCGATTAAAAGAAAAATCATAGATCCATTCCCTCTTTTTTTTTTTTTTGCCGCCAAGACATGAAATTGAAGAAGACAAGGTGGTGGTACAGCTGGAGAAGATAGAGAGGTGTGCTGAGAGGAAGCAAAGAGAGAGAGAGAGAGAGAGAGAGAAAGGGAGAGAGAGGAGGAGAGAGAGTAAGTGAGAGAGAGAGAGAGATAGCTGGTAGGCTACAGCAGAGCTCTGGTGGAGGTGGAGGTGGCGGCGGCTGGCGTGCAGCGCGTTAGCTCCTGCCAAAAGCAGAAGAGACAGTGAGCGTCGGAGAGCCTTCTCCTGGTAATTTGTGATGACACTCTCTGGGTAGAGCCTCCTCGGTCTCCCTCAAGACCCCTCGCTCACAGTCTCTAATGTATGCATGACACACAAGGTGCCTCTTCCACACAGGCTTTTAATTGGACTGCAACGCTAGGCAAGTAACTCCAGGCAGCTTTTTTCTCCCCCTCACAACCTATCCATTTTTCCCCATCTCTCTCTCCTCTTTTTTTTCTTTTGCTCGAGATTTGAAACACTCACCTTCTGCCAGCCAAGTCTCCTGCAGCTGACTGAGGTCCTGGAAGAGCTCTGGAGGAGGAACCGAAGCAGAGAACAAGGATTGAAGGCAGTTCAAAAAAAAAAAAAAAACACAGTCAAAGCGCAGGAGAAGCATCAGAAACAACTGACTTCATTACGGCGGGCCGATACGCTGTCAGAGCCATTGGAGCTCAGTGGGCACGTGTGCAGCTAATAACAAGTCAATTTGTGTCTCTGACCACTGACAGAGGCTTGTGAGAATCATCACAGGCCGCTGTGTTGTAATTGAGATTCTGTAGTTAGCAGCACAGGTGGCCTCGAACCAATTGAATTTTGCTAAATGTTTAGGAGCCGTGAAATTAACTTCTCCCCCTGCCCTCTGCCTACCTTCAGTGTCCAGAGCCAGGTCAGACTTAATGAATTTTCTCTTTCTGTCATGTGCTGGCCTCTGGCAGCTTGTTGTCTTTTCTTGCAGCTTCTGCTACAAAAAAAAAAAGAAAAAAAACAAACAAACAAAAAAAAAACAAAAGAGACACAAATCAATTTTTTTGCTTTTCCCTCTCTGGAGCAGCGATTCTGTTGTTGGATGCAGCGCACGTGCAGCTGAAAGTGCAAATGGAAGAGCCTCATTGATGCCTCGCACACTTCCAAAGCCTGACCCATGCAAAGAGACCTGAGCTTCACTCATCAGATATAATTAACAAGTTGCAACATGGTGCACAACCAATAAGGCAGTGTACAGTGCAGCAGGCATCTTGTTTAGCTGCTTTTCTTTGGTGATTAAATGAAACCTAAATGGTCCCTGAGGGAGAAATGAGTCTTGGCAGCAGCAAGAAAAGACAGAGATGAGATCAAAACAAATAGAAAGTATTAGAGAGAAGAACAGACTTGTACAACAATTAAAGATATTAAAGATGGTGTGATAGATCTACATTTATTATCTGATTTGCTTAAAAGTTTTGTTTTGTTTTTTTCTGGTCAATGATCACTCACTTTGGAGTTACAATAAGGCACTTGCTGGTCGTGAAATCCATCCATCCTGCGCCGCCTTGACTTAAACTGACGAGCGATCTGCAAAGTCTCCTGTCCGGTCAGCCTACAAAATGCGAGATGGATGGAAATAAGAGAGAAAGAGGACATGAATGACGCTCTTACCAAGTTAAAAAAAACTAAATAATTAAAAGAGTTTCGTTCATTAAGGCACAGTTCGTGAACCTCTAATGCTTTGAGACAGAAATTACCGACAACACCTCCGGCGATGCTGCAAAGTTAAGTTGACAATCTGCAAATTTTGTGCGTAAACGTGGACCGCGCCGCGCTGCAAAGGCGCACCGAAATGTTTTCAAGCGACAGAATAAACTTATGAAGCACGCAGTTACCTAGCGACCTCGCTTTCATCCGTGTACAGAGTGCCACAGAGCGGCTACAGGATCTCCACGGTCCCGGCTGCTGCCTGCGCTTCTCCCCGATCACTGTGTTGCTGTCTAGCGGCTTGGCATCGCCTCCCGGGGCCTCCCATGGAAACAACCCGCACTCCGCTTCCTATTGGTTGTCAATGTCTTTCACTGGATCAGATTGCTGGCAGTCAATCACGCACGGCTGCGGGCGGCGAGCACCGGAGAAGTCAACGGTAACATTAAAAAGTCATGCGCTTGTTTTAAACAAAGAAATATGGACAAATTTTTAATGACACAAATTTTAAACTTAATTTCTCATGCTTTTAGTTTTACATTTAAACACACACATACAAAGTGCACCTGCACAACTCCTTCCCGCACACACAGTCCCGTCCTCGCCCCGCGTCCCCGTCGCTTTCCTCGCACACAAACACTCCTCACTCCTCTCCCGGTCAAGTTTGTGTCCATGGTAACTGTGTTTTGAAGAGCCTCCAGAGGGAACCGCCGGAGCGCCAACTCCTTCCTCCCGTGTAAGGGAGACATTGTTGGGAGTGCCGAGGACCCGCACAAGGCACTGACCTGGAAGTAAAACACAGGTCACCGGGCAAAACTAAGGACAGTTCCCCCCCAAAAAACAAAATACTCTCTCACACACGGCTGATAAATCAAACGACAGTTTTCTCACCACTGTACTCAAGCTGTTATAAAGTTTTGATTATACTATTTTCCCACTTTTTCCTTATTTACAACCTATTAGCTAATCACTCATAAACACAAAGAAGCTTAAAAAATGCATTAAGTTACAACCACTTTTGTCATTAGCTAGGGAAATGTTATAATATTGTGAGACTGAACATTTAAGAATTCAGTTTTAAGTATAATATATTTTTTACAAACCGTAATTCTTATAGTCAAAGTGTAAAAATTAAAAAAGGAACTATTTAACACAGCCAGTTTAGCTATATTGACAACTAAAGCTAGCTTACTAGCTAGCTAACAGCTAAGCTAACAGACGTGACTTGACAACAATTTCATACAACATGAACTTAATAACATTACTTTCTTTGAGTTTTACTTACTTAAATGTCATTTTAGCATGGTTAAATAAGCAGCTTTGATAGTTCATTTCAGATTTCCAGTTTTTTGTTAAAATAAACTGTTTGTTTTTACCTTTTTGTTGCTTTTCCAGTACTATTTCCTTAACTGAACTGAGCGTGTTAGATGTTTTAAAACCCTCCTTGGGCATGTTTAAATGTTGGGCTGTGTAAATAAAAATATTTTGTCAATACAATTGGACACCTTGCTTTTTAATGGCTCTCTGTCAAAGCTTTGTTTGGATGGTTTGAAACTCAAGAAATCAAGAAGCCTTGGACAAAAAATGTTTGTATACTACTTGAGTTTCCAAAACAGTCTGAAAAGCAAGACTAAATCATCTGAGACGTTGTTGTCAAGCAGCGTTGTTGTATTTTTTGAGTTTCTCAGTACAAGTGACTGTAGGTCTGTTCATTTAGTTTCTTTCTATTGAGACATTTATTTATTTAATTTTCCTTATTTGAACATAGGGTCTTATGACAGGCTGTGATTTAATGGCTTTTCTTCTTCCATTTCATGTATTTTTCCACTTACAAGGTTTGACATCACCATAAATCTTCAAGAAACATCTAAAGCCAGCTAACAAAATAGCAAGATGTGACACTTAAGGTTTTAAAGCTGTGGTATTCTGACTATACTCCGATGGGGATCTGCTTCTGAATTTTATCATTTCACAACGGCAAAACAACATTGGTTTTGTCGAGAATATATTAAATGATACATTCAGGCCTCAAACTCACAGGGGCTGTAGTTGAGAGCACTCTGAGGACCAGCAGGCTAATGGAGGAAAGAAGATAGTAAAAATGTGTTTCTGCAGTGTACAACAACAAACATCAACAAAGATTCCCCTGCACTGGTACAGGACAGATCTGGGATAAACCTCTGAAAGGGAACTTTACCACTGCATTAAACACCTGACTGAAACACGGACATATCGGAAGTCAGCAGTGGTCACGCTGATGCCATCTTGGATCCAGGCAGGGTTCCATTACCAGGCAGGTGAAGTGGATGTGAAGTGAAGTACTGTGTCACTCCTGCTGAACCCCCTCGAGGACGAAGAAACGCAGTTCAAGTGCAGGTGTCCACCCATCTGACACCGAGACACGCAGTAAATCAAGTGCCACTCCAGACGAGAGGATCCACAGATTTTTTTTTTTTTTTTTTTTTTTTTTTTAACTAAAATTCCTGAAAAGTTGACTTTTTGAAGACACTGCTGCAACTTCTGTCTAACGAGTTCGTATGTGGCTTGGAAGTAACTGAGATTTAAATAAATGTTCTTTTGAGAAATCAGTATCTTGGATTTTATTTTGCACTCAAGATGACATTTTTATTGTATTTTTTTTTTTTTTTAAGGATTAATTATTATACCCCAGTAATGGTGCCTCTTTAGCGTCCACTAAACTGCATTAATTTTTAGTGACACGCATAATTTAATTGGTACAATATATGTAACGGTGAACACTGAAAATGACTGAGATTATCAAACTTTTTCACATCAAGGACCCTTAAATTGAAACAAATTAGAGCATGGATTCCCATCTGAAAAGGTTTTGCCCCAGGGTCCTCCATTTAATAAAAAAGGTTTCTTTATTTTATGTATTATTATGAAAACATAATGTCCCCACAACCAAAATAGTCACACATTTCATCTTTGTGTTACTTATGGATGGAGTTAAAAAGAAAATAAATTATTCCCTTTTTTGTGTCCTAAGGGTCTCCAGACACAACTTTTAGTTTAATTCAAGCCTAGCAGCCGGTGGGACCCTTGCTAGCTGTTGCTAAGTCTTAATTTTTAATTTATTTGAACACTTCTTACGTTGCTCTCAATGTTTAATGTACACAGGGTTAAAGTTGCAGTATTTTCATCATCAACTGGACTTAATATGAGAGACAGCTAGTTCTTTAGCTACGGTTAGGTTGGCTACAGTGAACCCCCTAACACTTTGTGTAACAGTGCTAAAGGAATGGCGTATTTTCATAGGTTAGTCCTAAGTTAGCATAGCCAATCAGATATTACATTGGCTTGTGAATTATTGCTAAAAATAAGCTCAGCAACAAAACAACAAACAACAAAAGTTAAGGGTACCTAAACCTTTTGTTAAAAATGAGGGAACCAAACGTTTGGTTGCACTTCTTATGGGACAGAAGTAGCACTTAGTGCAAAAACTGACGTAGAAAAATAGTGTTAGCAAGCCGGGCCAAGTAGCTAGCTAACCATAAGAAAGCAAACGCTAGCTAACAGTGTGGGTGAAATAGAAATGTAACAACACAATTGGTATTCCCAAATGCTGACCATTATAAATGTGAAGTTGTCTTAAATCTGTTTACACCTTTGTGAGGTTGATAGGACACACTCTTGTCAAATACATAGCTGAATATGCACGATAGCTGCAGTATTATATTTTATATTTCCTCACTGTAATATGTTCCAGGAGGTCAATGAACACTAGAACACTATGTGAAACAACAAATAAATATTTTTTATTATCATTATTTCCATCATCACTTTTCTCTATCAACACTGGCAGGCATAATTTGTTTTAGGCAGAACAACATGGTGTGAGTTCTAGAGTGAAGCAGTAAGCGGAAAAATAAATAATACTGTGTACAAAAATACAACCTCACTGTACAAATGCTGCAGAGTACAAAGCAAGAGATGGAGACTCGCAGAACCTCAGTCTCCTCTGGGGTATGGCACTTTTAAAGACTGAAGCAGTCGAGCCTAAAATTCTTCTCAGAAAACAAGCAGGGATGCAGTTTTGTTAAAAAAAAAGATCACATTTATCAGATGTGTGTCACATTGGTAGGTCTGCAACAAATCTTCCAGAATTTGAAGTTATGTGTGTTTTTTGCTTTGGTGACACTGTATGAGATATATAGTAATAATAAAAATCTGTCCAGAATAATGACAATTATGCAAATAGACTCTTATATGAAATAAGCAATTTGAAATAAATGAACATTTTTTTGTTCGTAAAATACCTCAAAAAACTGTAATCAATCAATCCTCTAAGATAACTATGTCAATAGTCCTTCTGTATTTAGACTTTAATTGGTTAATGTACGCTTGACCGTAAACACTCAACAGACATCAGAGCAAATCAATATCCAGAGGAGGTCAAACGGCTTCTTTTGCGTATCAAACTATATAGCAATTGTTCCAACATACAGTCTGATTGAAAACTAGACTCTTCTGTTGCCTTTTCACCTCAAATGTATTTAAGTACCTTTTCAGGAAAACACATGGTCCCATAAAAATGCAGCCATCTTATAGATGAAGTATGATATGATTAAACAGAGCAGCACTGTAGATGTAGATTCAAAAACGATCAATTTCCACAAGTGTTAAAACAGATCTGGGTCACTCATGCAACAGAAAGTGTGCACACGTTTGATAAAACTGTCTGGAAATCTTTCGTGCGACGTGAAACAAAGAGTGTCATGCATTTTTTATGACGATCAATAATCATTTCTAATCTTTTCACTGACGGAGCAGCAACACAGCAGATCAAAACATGACAAGGATGACTCGCAGGAACCATTAAAAGAAAGCAAAAGTGATCCTCTGTCTTTGCGCTACTCGAAGCCATTCATGAGTGAAACGCTGAGGAAATGCTGAGCAAAGAAACTTCACTTCTTACTAAACACTTGGGAAAGATCAGCTGCAAACTCCAGATATGTCAGCTTCAACACGGCAGCCTTGTTCACTGTCCATCATGCATCAGGGCTATGCAAATGCAAAAACCGTTAAAAAACATCAATAGCAGCAAAATATGAATAAATAAATAAATACATCATATCACAAAACACATTCATTGGTGTTTTTTTTTTCCACATGGCACAGATCACATTACCAGCAAAAATAAAAAGACTTTTATAAAACTTTCCCGAAATAGCTTCAGTATTTTTGGAGCTAAACTACACTACACACTGTAGATTAAAGCATCAGGTCTAAACACACCTCATTTTGGATTTGTTGAGGGCTTTTCTTTGACGTTTCCTTGCTGCAGGTCATACATACTGAACCTGAACCTACAGTTGGCTACTGTACGCTGGGCTATCAAACAGGCGTCAAAGACCCATTTTGCTGACGGGCCGAGTGATCATCAGCTTGTGATCGCTGCTCTGCAGGTGTTTGTGAGGACCTGAAGGTCTTGAGTCGATGATGGATCAGTCTTTGCTCTCTGTGCGTGTTCGTCTGATGATGGAGGAGAAGAAGCTTCGGCCTTGTGGCTGTCCCATCAACATGGGGGCCTGGTTCTTGTGGACGATCTCAATCTGGTTTAAGACAGAGGCAATAAAGGCTGAATTACAGAGAAATACGCTGTGAAATGCCACTTGGGGCGTTCTAGGATTTCCTCTTTATTTCAAGAAACTGTGATCCAATAGACCTTTTTAAAAGCAGACATTCTGACATGCCATAGAAGGAAGAGCACAGATGTTGTTGATTGAACACATTGCGGTGCTGCATGTTTGCTCACTGCTGTGTCTTTTTGAGACACTTAACGAACAATTGTGAATAGCATCTATTTCACCTGTGTTTTTCCTCCAACGGCAAGTCAAAAGTCTTTTTAACATAACCATCAGAATGTCCTTTACAGAGAAAGGTTGACCAGTTCACAGCTCTCCAGGATGACTAAACAGAGATGATCATACATTCCACATAATTCTTGTATTTTAAAAGATTAAATCAGTACAAGATCTTGAAAAGAAAGAGAGTAAAGCTGCACAGACATTTGTGGTTTTGATAGTATAAATCCCTTGAGCCTGCATTCTGTGTCACAATTTTATATGGCCAGATGTTGTCTGCTGGACTTATAACCACTCCCAGCTGCAATGTAGCATTGTGCTGTAAATTAGTTCTAGTTAGCTCCGCAAGCAGTATTATTAACTGGGTTCAGTTGATTCACCCAGAAAGAATTGACTTTTGCTCACTGACAAAATATCGCAGTAGTTGACCAAAATAAAAAAATGAGCTTCCACACAATAATTTAAACACTTTTATGCCAAAAGTCCAATAACTTATTTCTCATTCTTTCACCACTGGAGAGTAAAACAGGGGTTCTTGAAGGGATTCCACGGAGGCCTCGGCATTATGAGGAACATCATTTTACCTGTAATATCACCAGCATTTACTCCTAGCAAACAATAACATTGCTATTTTACCCACTGCTATCTCCTCAAAAAATGTATATCAATAATGCACCGACAATAAGAGAATCTCCAATATGGGTTGTGGGTCCATAAGGGTTCTTGTCTTGTCTGTTGGCTTATGAGTGTACATTTGAGGATCCTTAATGTGACAACCGTAGGAATCCCTGGGGTTCGTGTCTCTGCTAATGTATGGTGACATACATTACAGTACATTATGGTAAAGAATGGGCTCAATGGGTTTAATATCTGACAATATCCTGTTTCCAACAACGATGCCATTTCTGCTGAAGGTTGAAATTGTAGATCAATGGAACAACAAATATCAACCATCAAGGGTTGTCATATTAAGCACATAGTTCATTATACCGTTGCACTAAGAGTCTAAACGCAGTAATGGGGAGAGGAAATGCTGCCATCTGCATTAAAGAGGCCACATTTAGTTCAAAGGAAAGCTGCCATTTATTGTACTTGCACTCTGACTTAGTAGCAATTACCAGCTTTTTTAGGTTTTCTGACATCATTAAATGTGATTGAACTTAATGTACTTTACAAAATACAAAAAAATCATGACATTTTAAAGGAATATTTAAAGAAATACCTTAAAGAAATCCATAAAATATATTGCCATTGAAATCATCCAGACTAACTCAGAGGACATTGTATTTAAAACTCATCCAAGTGGGAATTTATGAGGATTACATCAGGAAATATAGTAACATCAAGACCTTGCTATCAAAGAGACAGTGATAAATCTCATGTCGCTTCAAAATGCAAATGCTTTGATGGTGTTAAATATGTTATGCATGCGGAGGAGCTGAGATGCATTTGCATAGTTGTTGTTAATAATTAGTGGGTTAACATCCCAACAACTGTGATGTTTTTATAAGCATTTAACAGGTCGACTGATTCAAATTCAGCTCCGACATACAGTTTGAATAACTCGCCGTGGAATTCATGGCGGCACAATTATGTATCGTCAGATCCTAACTTCGCTCTGTAAGTCGTGCCAGCACACACAAGAGCACTTTGCAGGCTACTTGTTTGGTCATGCACTGTTTTTTTTAGCTTTGCCGCGGCGATCCATATGTAAATCTTGGCAGCACTTCACCTGCAGTGGCGTCTTAATTGAAGCTATACACAACCGTGATCAATGCAAACTTAGGAGATTTATTTAAATAAAATGAAGAACTTGAAAAGGGGGCTTGTCAAAGTACGTGTTTAAGACATGGATGGTAAACAAAGATTTGCAATGTTAAGTATTTATTCTCATAAAGAACGCCATGCATAAATAAGACAAGGCACTGAGGTACTGCACTTGATGCCAGTCTGTCTTTTATTTTGAAGCCAGTCCTTTAAGAACTTATGGAATGGTAAAAATTTATCTTTATTACACTGTTATTCAAGCAGTATGTGTGCTTCTGAATGTGTTTCATCTTGCTTATTTTACTTATTTTCAATCAACAAGACCAGGAAGTGCAGGTAAAATCTGGCACTGAGGTGATAATGATGCCAATTTTAGTCCACTGTCTCAGAAACACAAGAAAAGTCATTTAAGGTAAGATTAAGTTTGTGTGAGAGTTAAAATGTTTAAAGATTCCTGATCAGTAGAAGCCTGGAGGAATAATCCAAGGCATAATTCCTTAAACAACAGATACTATGCCTGCAATCTGGTATTTCTGTTAGTTGCATATCAGCAATCCTTCTGTGATATTCAGTCTAATCATTTTAAAGGATCTTAATAGGGTCCACGCAAGTGGTTCATTGCGGCTTCTTGGTCAGCTCTCGAGTTAAAGCTATAATGAAAACTACCTGAGGTTGAACAATCATCACATCTGTAGGTTTTGAAGCAGCACTTGTTGCATTCTTAGTTCATTACAAAGGAATCTCTGCAATCAAAAATCTAATCAGGAAAATCAAATAAGTATGTTTCTATATGTTCTGCTTGATGGGAGTTAAACTTAAGTAAGTCTGACCTGCAAATATGCAATGTTCTTCTAGAGCCAGCTGTTGTAAAAGTATTTTTTTAAAGGACCAGAGAGTCCAAAATGGATGGCGCTACTGTAGTTTATTAGCCACATTGCATCATTAACCCCGATTTTATCTAATTTAGAGGAAAATATTTTCTGCAATGGTCAAGAAACAGACAAGAAACAGTGACTGAATTATAAACTTACTAATCCATTAGGGATCAAGCTGAGATATGAAGCCACAGAGCTGCTAACGCTCAGTTAGCTTCATTTTGTGTCTTGAATGACTGAGTTATAAACTGTCACTGAAGTTTGCGGCAGTGTTCGAAGATATATTCTGATCAGTACACCAACACGTCACCCTTACATGTGGTTACAGGTGCAACTGATCACACTTGACACACAACATGGAGGATGGGTGTCGTCAGAGGTGCTACAGGCTTGAGATGTTCAACCAGAATAGTTAAGTGAAAAAAAATCCTTTCAGTCTGGTGTTAAGTTTCTATTTAAGCTCTTATTAAACAGTCTAATACAAAAGGCTGTAATGTGCCTCCAAACAGAGAGATTTGCAGCTGCTTATTGTCACTGTGATGGACAAAGATGAAGCTCTATCATTTATCAAAAGTTGCATAGCATTAACCTCATTGAAAAGCATAACATAAAGGTACTAAATAAATGTAATTATGCTACATATGTTGATGTCCCAGTTGTCAAACGGTGATGTTTACATTATGCAGAATATGCAAAAAATGAGGTTAATGAAGTTTCCCTTGTGCAAAGACGTATTTAGTTTGATTTTTTTACAAATAAATTTGTCACTGCTTCATGTTTTGCCTCACGAGCTCCAGTTTGCATGAACCACTTGTTTCAGACACACAATGAGGAGACACAGTGGACATATTTAATGACTTACAGTGCAGGGAGTCTGCATCCAAGGTTCCCCATCGATCTGCATCGGCAGGGATTTACTGGTTCTGTCATGGAAAAAAAAAAGTTACAGTTTTGCAGACTTTTATAAAACCTATACGTTACGTCTTAAACCATGGCCCCAGGCAGCTTATGTTCAGCTGACAGAAAGAGATAATTGTTGAATATTTCATGTAACATAAGCTGTAGAGGGACTTTTTTTTGTTTAGCTTTTTACTTTTGGAGCACAAACACAGTTGAGCGTTCACTTGACAATCTGACCAAAAAAAAAAAGCATTACAAAAGGGACAAAATCCTGAACAACAGTGAACTCTTACCTGATGGTCACTGAGGAGCACTGTGCCAGGCGTCTCCCGGCGCTCTTCAGGCCAGTGTAGATCTGACCCATCTCCATGGCTCCTTCCAGCCCCACCACCTCCAGCAGCTGGTCAGACAAATCTAAAACACAGAAAAACACAAAAAGCACAAAAATTACATAATTAAACGTAGTTCAGGTCCAATTAACCAGAGCTGCTGCTGCTGTCATGGAGGCCAATTTGAGAATTTATTTGGTTTATGTAATGATTGCTGATAAATGTTTGAAAAGTATATAATTCTATGAAGACAGTGGTTCGTATATTTTTGTTACAATAAGAATGTTATAAGCTTAAACAATGTGCTTTAAAAATTTCAGTAACAAAGCAACAATCTAAATGCTAAAACTGTTAAGTAAATGATTCAGTATTTAAGCCTCCATGTTCATTGTTGCCCCTAAATGCTACCGAGGTCTTTAAACCAGGAGACATCCACAGGGAAAGGAAATGTATTAGGAAAGTAAGGAAGGAAAAAGGAAGGGAAAAAAAGAAAAAGCGAAGAAAAGTGAGGATGAATAAAAGAACATGATGTGACACTTCTCACTTCACACTTTGCCTTCTGCTTCTGAAACATTTAACATTCACAGCTAAAGAAAGAAGAAAAAAAAGGCAACAAGAACAACAAGCAACAAACAGCACAGCTATTAATTAGATTGCACCGGCAATGCAAAGCAATCTTGTGATCATATAATTATTAATTTCTCTTCTGTTTTGCAGTTATGAGCATTGATTTTGCCCCTGCTGGAAGCCCAGTGTCACGCAGGGCCCATCTGTTTCAGCGGCCCGTTCTGCCTCCGACTCTCCAACGACTCATCCCTCCACAAATTAAGAAGCTGCTGCCTCGCTGCTGGAGGCGCACAGACACTAATTGAAACTAAGACCCATTTTTAGGCGCTTGGTGCGTGCGAGCGAGTTAGCTCGCTGTCACTGCTGCTGCTCTGTGGCTGCAGTGTTTATGTGAGCCGTGTCTGTTTCCTGAAGGAGTGTCGTAGGTAATATTGCCGTCGTCGTGAGGTGTTGTTGTGGCTGCCGAGCTCTGGTGTCCACCTGTCACCATGGTGATGGACACGCGTCCGCCCTTATCTCGCCGCCGGACTGTGAGTTCAGTGCTTTCCAGGGTCGGAGTGGAGGAGTGTGTGTGCAAACCCAGCAGGTTGACCTCCTGACACCGAGCTTTAAAGCTGCTTCCCACCCATTGCGACTTCTCACGTTATTGCGAACGGCTCACACACACCCGAGCTGACAGGTATGACGGACAGCGTCACCACAGCGATAGGGATTCCTTGTTGCCTGGGGCAACAGGGATCCAGTTTACCCAAGAGTGCTTAGAGTTGGAAAAACAATTGAGCTTCTCTGCCGAACACAACAAGGTTAGAACTCTG
>JAUZTA010000030.1:2989098-3002429 GCA_034780835.1 Ctenochaetus striatus | reverse complement strand
GGTTAGAACTCTGATGATAGGCCACAACTAATTTTTCAAAAATATCTGAGAAAATAAATCTAAGTATGAAAAATTATCATTGTGACACCTGTTTTTTTTTTATTTAAAGATCATAATGACTATAAGTCAGATTCCATCTAATATAAGCAAGTGGTGAATTTACAGTTTTATTTTAAATCATAAACAATCACTTCTTGTACTACAGTTCCAAATGAGTTACCAGGAAAAATAATCAAAAATAGACTCTGCCAAATAAAGAAAAAAACCATCATGTTTACTTCTCAGAGATAAACTGGGGGGAAAAAATGGAGTCACCTAACTGTTTACGCAAGGCAGAGTTTGAATTATTAACACAGAAGATAAGCAGCCTGCGGCCAAATATAAACTGAAACGGCCCTTAGCAGACCTACAATCAACATGATGTGACTCACTCAGGTGATGAAAGCAATATTTAACGATGACACACACCACACACACACATGCACACACAACACAGAGTGGATTAGGCAGTAATATGAGTGAGTGTCCATATGGGATGTTCACAAATCAGCATGGTGGCTTCATAAAGTTAAGAATAATAAGAAACAATGTCCATGTCTCTGTCAAAACTACCTATTTAGACCGCCGGCTGCACATAGACACATGTGGAGCAACAAGGTGAGACTGGAGGAACAAAACAGAGAAACTGAGGAAGAAGAGAGGGACCGATGCCGATCAGCTGGAAAGTAAAACTGAAGAGGAATGGCGGCGGGAGGAAGAGGAGGGTGTGCAAAGGCCGATCCTCCAATGGAAGCTTCATAGGTGGCTTGTCACGGGGCATCAGTCCCAAGCATCAACCCCTCCACCCACGCATGGACGCCCCCCACCTCCCCCAGCCCTGCAAAAACCTCAGTCCCATTCTAAATAATTCACTCCGCAGCCATTCCCTTCCACCTGAGGGGCTTGTCTCCTGGCGTCACCAGCGGGACGATTTAACAGCTCCCGAAAGGTCAGAGTTTTTTTATCCCCCTCCCCAGCCGCCCTCCAACCACCCACCCATCCATCCACCCACACACACAGATGCAACCACACCACCAAAACACACACACACACACCCCATCACAAAAAATAATCCCTGCCAACAGTTTGATCCATGCATCGTGCTCAGCGGTGCCCCCTCTGGCTTAATGCACTCCTGTGTTTACCTCTAAATACGCAGGTCTCTTGATCTGACAAGTTAGGCTGCTCACCTTGAGGGCACCTTCCACAAGGGCATCCATTCACACACACACACACACACCTACACACACATCAAAAAACACACACAGATAAACACAAATCGGAACACACACAGAAACATAAAGGCGCACAGAAACACACTCCCCACTCAAACTAAGTGCCTTCCCGGGATCAGACTGTGGCCTCTTTTTCAACCACGAGCACAGAACTGATTGATTTTTATTCAGGGATTAATGGAGTGTTCATCGCAGCAAGGTTAGGCTCTGAATTGATCAAGTATCTCCCTCACAGTCTGCCCTCCTCTGTTCCACAATGTACTTCCATCTGACAGTCCCATCATCACATTAGGGGAAGCTAGAAGCATCCCAACATGCAACAGCACTTGTGCAAATAATGTTAATGATTTGTTACGGCTGATTATTTAAGGACTAAGCAGTTTTTCTCTCTTTTTTCAACTCCTGCACGTTGTTTGTTTGTTGTGATATACAATATTTTGTCTTGTTTTCTCATGCTTTATAAGCAAAAGTACTATTAGGGACTAAATTAGAGACTAAGTTGTTTTGTTCTGACAGATTTTAACAAGCTTAGCTAGCAACATTCTTTGAAGGTGCAACAGCTACTAAAATCCAGAGGAAACAAAAAAAAAGAAATCACATCAATGAAGGTTCACAGACAGTTTCACAGAGTTTTTTTTTTCTCTTTTCCATCAGTCATGTTCTGACCGGTAAAGTCTCATAAGGGATCACTGGCAGCCATGTCTGGAGTCCTGACACTGATTGTAACATCCACTTCATCCCCAAGAACAAACACACACTCTCACCATGAAACCTAAAAAACATACTGCGCATCACCTGAACTTGCAGGAGTCAGACATGATAGAAAGTAGAACACAAAAGGCAAAAAAAATCCAGAAATTCATGGGAGTGGTGAGGTAAAATGTCAGTATGTTGATTTGGTTTTCACATTTTCTTCATACTGGGTTCTCTGAGGAGTCCAGTTCTGTAATCCTGATTACAATTTTGAAACAACATAAATATCAGTTAAGTGAACATGAGCAAAATGTTACCTTCTCTAAAACATTAAATTAATTCAAGAATAAATTTAAAACCTTCTATAGACTAATGTTTACCAGCAGTAAAACTTTTGAGACCTGCATTTACGCAAAAAATCCGCAAAATTAAACAACCAGGAAATTCAACAGCAAAACACTGTTGCACACAGACAAAAAAATATCCTGAGACTTAACCATTCACAGGAAAAGGTTCAAAATTAACTGTCATAACATTATAAACACACTGTGCAACAAGCCTGGATTCTGAGGCTAAACTCTTTGTAGGCCAAAATCAGTGATGTATTCAGCTAAATGCTAACTCGCTCACAATAAAAATGCTAACATAATGACTTAAAGTGGATACATAAGTTTGTCATGTTTATTATTTTCTTAGACTGAAAACATTTGCGAAATAAAACTTCTCTACGTAAAGAGTAAAGCCGAGGCTAATGTGCAGGTCATTTGTTCCGTAAGTATTTGATTAATAAAGGAAGCCGGGACAAAGTAAGAAAAAAAAAATCCAGATAATCCATTTTGATTTTTGACAGGTGGGAGGAAGTTTTTCCAGGATTTATGTATTATGAGTTCCTTTTATGGTCATCTGTAAAAATTACTGTTTTTTTAAAAAAATTGTTTGTATAGGAACCTTCGGGCAGTTGGGTGACGTAATACAAAAGGCAAAAAGTCAAAGTAGAAAAGAAGATATGATAGCTGCTTTTTCTTTTCCTTTTTTATTGCACTGGGCAAAACTGTTTTTTTTTCACTTAAGTCCTAAATACAGGAGAAAAAAAATAGATCAGATAGATCAGGGTCATCATCCCTGTAAGCATTTACTATAAAGAAACCCCTAAGAGTGTGTTCAAAATTCCACTGCAGTTTATCCAACAATTAGTTTGACCAACAAACCTGTCATAGCTATTTGTTTTGACCATGATCACCATGCTTTCATTACTTGCATACTGAAAATACTTCAAAGCAAGACCTTCACCAGCATTAAGTATTTAACCATTGTGGTATTTATACGTCTACAGACCAGACTGGGTTACTTCCTCCATCATGGCTTTCTGGATACTTTTGCTTTTTCCTAACAAGTCCTTAAAGTGGCTCACAACATTTCACAAGTAACCCCAGATCAGCTGAGTCATTGTGCTTCGTTCATTCACATATTCCCATTGACGGGCTTCCTTTTGACGTAAATGGATTCAGGGGTTTGCCCAACACCCCCCTCAGTCTGCTCCTATTAACTGAACCTGTCCACTGGAGCCAACACAGGCCATTAATACACAAGTGACAGTTCCAAACAGTGACATGATTGTACCTCTTCTTTGCAAACAAAACCCGCTTGCTATGATTCACCTTGTCGTCGGTGAAATATTCATGCACTTGGGAAAAGTTTGGTCTTAAGTTGAGTCTTTGATCCATCTGATTGGAGCAAGGACACAGACTGTCTCTGGGCTTCACAGTAAAGAGCCTCCATCACTGTCAAACCTATCTGATGCACAGGATTATTATTAAATAGTGAAAACATGATTAGCATATGCTAATATATGCTAGATATTAGCTTTAACAGGCTAATTTACCACAGCATTTAGACCAAAAGACAGAAAATAATCATAAATGTCCAAATTCTAACGCTGTCATTGTTACCTTGAACTGCGAACATCAGCTCTTTGGGGTCCAGCACCGGTGTCCTCTTGTCTTGGCTCTTTTTCCCCCCCTTGCGGTTGCCCCTCCTCTTCTTGCTCTCACCCCAGAGGTTGGAGCCGCCATGCATGCTGGGAATGTTGAGAATGGCAATGCCTTCCAAGGAGATGCTACTGAGGTCCAGAGTTACACCATCACACTTTCAGAAAGGAGAAAGAAAATGCCTTAAAACTTTGTCTAATCACACGTTCAGCGACATGAGCTGCGTTTCATGTAGTGTGAGCAGTGACAGGCAGCTACGAAAACCTAAAACAAACATTTAAGGCACCGTTCGCTAAAAAAACAACAGACTGTACATGCAACAGCTTTATTTATTGCAGTCAGGAGGTTCTTTTTGTCCAAGTAATCATTTTGGTTGAGCCTCTGACCGCTGTTCCTTTCAATGTGATCTGATTAAGCTAAAAAGTGTCTGACAGAATCGTCCTCTGTTTGGTCAGTCCACTCTAAAGGTCTATTAAGATTTTATAGCAGTATGGCTCTTCATACCTGCTGTCCTCCTGTATTGTAGGTACTTACCCAGCACTAATTAATAAAGACCTCTGCACTGTGTGGAAAGCTCTGAGAAGGGGGGGGAGATGAACTGTATAGACGGCATCTTCATTATCACTCAATATCACACACAGCAGGGTCGTGTAGGGCTAATTACCTGTGTGTTGAACTGAGGTTCGGTGAGAAGCAGGTGGGAAGGTGCATAGATAGCCTTCACACATCATCACTTTGTCTGGTTGAATTTGAAACTGGTGAAAATTTGTGCTATTTATGGAACAGGGGTTGACCACTGTTCTTTATTCTTACCTGAGTACTTACGTAAATTAATGTGAACATGGTTCAATCAAATACTCCTAATAATGCAGAAAATGTATGATTGCATTGGAGTTGATGAAAGAATGACTCAGAACAGCACTGGCTTTCAAAAATCTCTCCATTCTTGAGTTTCTTTTCTCTTTTGTTTTTCTGTAAGGCTCAAAAAAACAAAAAAATGTGTATTTTTTTATTTACCTCAACCTCCAGAAAGTCGTGGAGCTTCTTACATGTGGCCGAAAAGGTCTCCGAAGTGCCGAACTCAAAGTACCACAGCTTATTCTTTGTTCTGAAAGAAACAAGACAACAGGAACTGCAAAGGGACCAAGAAAAGAGGAAACATTGGAGTGTTTTCCCCACATCAAAATCTGAAGCTTGTACAGCTGCAGCATCTCTTCACCTCGTCTACAGTCCCCTATATGCTGAGCTTAAGAAAAGGGAAGAAGACCACTCTGTGAAGGTGTATTCTGCTGGATTCAAGCTTAAAAAAGGATGTTCTTAACTCCAGGAAATACACCTCTAATGTTTTTTACCGCTGACCAAAGTCACCCAGTCATTAATCTCCTAAGAATGAATAATGTAACTCATTAATCACATATTGAAGCATAATGATGACTCTAAAGCCAGCAGAGGAGGCATCTGAGGGAGCACATGGGGTGGCCACTGGGTACCCTTGCCCAACATTATGGCCCAGTGAGGGGTGTGAGAGGGTAATCTACCTGCCCCTGCAATTAACAGAGGACTGGGGTGCTGCTCCCCCGGGCTTCCCACAGCACACCCACCCATTGTTAAAGCTGATGATCAATGACCTCGCAGGGCTGAGTCACCATCTGTCCACACACTGCTATGATATATTATAATACTCTCTCATGACGACACCAATAAAATGTCATATTTTTGGTTTTGGATTGTTTACTATTTCTTGTATGCCTTTTGTAACAGTTTTTACCTTATTATTGAAGTGTTATGTAACATTATCAGTCTGCTCAGCCTTTAAATAAATGGAATCAAAGAATTACAAGCGTTTGCTAACCAACTTCAGTTTAAATGTTAAGGACAAGCGTGTTGAAGGGTAAATACATCAGCACCAACATTACAAATAAACGCTGATGTCACTTCAAGTTTAAAAAGAAAGTGATCTGACACCATGAATGTAACGGGGGGGAACAATCAGAGCAGAAACCTAAAATTCAGGTGATAGAAGGAAGGGTGTCAATGGTGTCACTGCTGAAATGAGGGGGTGATGCACTCAAAAGTCTTATTTTTTATATGCATGATCAATTTTTCATACACCAACTTCTTCTATGACTCAGTGCAGAGTCACGGCACTGTTGGAGAGGGCAGGATGTGTGACAACCATCTCTAGTTTTAAGGACCCCCCTTTTTATTAAAGCCAACGGTGTAGGATATAGTGACATCTATTGGTGAAGTTGCAGATAGCACCTGACAGACTATCCCTCTGCTCACTTTACCTCCCTAAGCATGTGGGAGAACCGTCAGTGGCCATTAAACTCTTAAACTTTTAACTTAAAGGTCAGTGTTTGGATTTTCTGCGATGGGCTACTGTAGAAACATGGCCGTGCATCATGGCTGTATGCATAAAACACTCACTCTAAAGAAATTATTCTGATTTCCATGATTCTTATTTCCAGGTGATTATACACTAAATATATTATACAAATCAATATTACACGACATTTCTGCCGTATTCTACAAATAGATTCTCTTAAATCCTACACTTAAAGTGGTTTGTCTCCTCTCTTACAAAGTTCTCTTGCTAAGTTAGCACCAGAGCTAAGCTAGGCTAAGCTCAGCTAAGCTAAAGGGACAGCAACAGAGACAAAACACAATTAAGTAGCAATGTGATAAGAATTAAGGATACAGCAGAGTAGATAGTAAAAGTGAAGATTAAGAAGGGTGTAGAGATTAAAGCAGAAAATTAAGAAGAAAAAAAAACAGTGGCTGGAAATTCTGGAAAACAGTGTGCATCAAGGGAGAAGCATCTCTGCATCCAAGCAGCATCACGGTGTCCCAACAATTGCAAAAGCCTTTTCATCGTTCCAAGAAACAACAGACAACAACACACAATTTATCAAAAAGCTTCAAGGAAAGGAAAAAACCTACAACAGTGCTGACACGCAGAACTGAACACAGTAAAAAATGGCTTTCTCTTAGCTGGAATCAAAGCGCTACAAGAGGGACGTATTAGTATAAGAAGAGTAACAATCACTGAATTATTGATTTCCTCATTAGGACTTTTGTCAGGACCATTTAGCCACTTTATAAATGAGCTTTCATTAGGGTACTTGCAAGGTAGCCCAACTCACAGTTGATTTATAATGTGCAACATGGTCAATAGAAGAGGGATGGGAGCAGAGGGAGGTGGGAAGAGGCAGGAGGGCGATGGGGCCATGCTGAGAGGCTTTTCCACAACAACACACTCTTACATGTTCCCCATCATCATCATCATCATCATCATGAGTCTTTAAGCTCAGTCGTTCCAAAACAGAAACACAAGCCTGGGAAATTTTGCAAATAAACAAATGAAGGCGGTTAATTTGAAAAACATATTTAAAGCTTGTGGTTTGAGGATTGATGGAGATGCAGCCAGATACAGTACAACACATGTTTTGGATGTCTGACTCTGTTGTTGCTTTAATGAAGCTGGTTTTGACGGGGTTTTTTTTGTAAATTCAAGAAGCTTCATGTCTGAAATTATGTTTAGTGTTACAGGGGTGACTTTAAGTATGAGAAATTGACTCTGCGACCCCTTTTTCTCTGATATCATTCTCTCTATAAAATTGTCAATTGTTGATCAGAAATGATATGATTAAGTTTGCCTGACGGGCCATTGGATTTGAGCTTCCTAATAGCTAAAAAAGGGATACAGTATTCTAATTTTATGCAAGTAAACTGTTAAAGACTTTCAAATTAGAGGTCCTGCTTTCCCCAAAAAGGGGCGGGGCATGGCTTCAGGGCATGTGGAGCATGGAATAAAAAACATGTCATCTCTGGTTATGCTCAGGCCACCAATGTAAAATCTTAAATCAATTTTGTTTTTCGAATTTTGCGATGTTTAGTCAGTGGAGGCACAGCAGCCATTCATCTTATTCTTTTTTTTAATTTTTACAGCACAGCAGAACCAAACTGCACTCGGGACAACTGGAGCCAAATGCAGAAAACCAAAGCGCACTGTAAGAAATGATCCAGTGAGAGACGACATCTGACCATCCCGTCAATTCCCACCACTTAACCTAACAAGCTCACCATGGCAACAAATCACCTCATGTCCCCGTTCATTAGGTAATTAGCAGCGTCCGATTGGCTGGATCGGATTGTCATTTGTTATCTGCCGACCGATGTTAAACACTGAAATCCTCGGACGGACTGACTGTCAGGAGCTTTTTCAACTGTGGCCAGCTGGCCCGATGATTGACAGGGAGTCCATTTGAGTAAAATGGTACTTTTAAAGAGGATTAGGAAGACTTTGCTTTATGTTAAGTGCAATAAAAGTGAACATAAAGTGTCAATTTTCTTAAACTATTGATTGCCTTAAAACTCCTGCATTCTTTCAGGACATTTTTAAAGTTCTTTCATTATATTTTCCTGCAGGTGCAATTCGTGTTTTGAGGAAAAAAAAAAACAAAAAACTGTAGGCTTACAAGTCTGTAAGCAGCCATGAGGCCTCTGCTGTGATTTCACCTGCAATGTATCAATGCAAATCATTCTGCAATAATAACTTTAGCGGTGTGCATGGAAGATAAGCTGCAGTAGTCAAAGCTGACATACTAAGAGAAGTGGCTCAGGTTTCCAAAGCCACTGAGGTGTAGTTTATTTGCACAAACAAATCATAAAACAAAACTGAAAGAAGGGAACATATACAAACTGTGCGGCCGAGAGAAAAAACAACACAAAGGACTTTAAGGAAACATCCAACACATAGAAAAAGGAAAAAAAAACAGAGAAGTGAACTGTGGGTGGAGCAGCGATTTTACAAATAGTACATTCGAATAGTAAGACTTGAGAGCTGCAACCCTTTATCTCAGTCACCGTTCAAATCTCCATAATATGTCATATTAAAATGCTTTACAGTTTTTCATTTTCTTCATACAGTACGCAAATGGCATTAGGTTCAATATGTGCATCAGGGCTTCACATCCTTTATCCCAAGAAACTTTTCAACTACAAAAATTAAATTACAAAATTACATACCAAATGATTTTAGGTTTATTGTGTTGGTTTAAGCAGATTGTTAAGAAATACACAAAGAATGAGACTTTAATTAAGGGTAATCAATACGTTCATAGCGCATGCTGGTGTTTTGTCACCTTCTTACATGTTTACTCTTGTTTGGCTGGTTTGCTTTGCCAGATAGATGTGATTGGGTGGATCAGTGTTACTTCACCTGTATGTTTTCATGTAAAGGGAACTCATTCTTTGATTAAGTTTAATCTTTTTAATGACTACTTTAGAATTAAAGTGGCTGGATGGATGCATGTTTCTGTTTGTGGGTATCACAACACCCCATCCACCCGCGGGTGTGACGTGCCTGATGAACAGAGACAAATGTATCTCAAACAGCCTGAATCCGAACAATCCCCTCATGTTCATCAACTCTCCACTGGTTGGTCATGATATTAAAGGATGTCAGAGGCGATAAGCTTCAGCGTAGCGCTGCTGTCCTGAGGCCACAGCACCTTCAGATGCACTTTCTACTGGCCACACTTAACGTGAGGTGCTGAGCCATTGATTTTTTTCCCCTCTGACACTTAATCTAACCCACAATGATCTACGACCTTATTTTCACACTAATTTCTTCTTGATCAGAGGTGATAAATATCGCATTGACATAACCAACTCTTTGTGCATTGCATCAATGCACTGTTTTGTTTAACATGACACCGCCTAGAGCGCTCCGACTCCGACTGGCAGTTTGAGAAATGACCTGAGATGCATTGTCTTGCCTTCAGAGATGCAGCAAGCAGTTTGAAAAATGTATTTCTTTCTGTTGGATCGCAATGATTTCAAGGTCTATTTTTTTTCAACCAAAACTACTGATACCAGTATAAATTATCCAGCATCTTTAAGAACAAAGAAAAGCTGAACTGTAGAAAAAAAGTGAACTTATAAACATCTCAAATATTTTTCTTTTTAACATACTTTAGTTTTGCAAACTGGGCTAAAGTGGAGGAAGAAATGATGCCTTTCGTTGATTTAAACCTCAGCAGGGGAAGCAAACAACCACAGTTTTTTATGTTGGACCACTTTGAAACACAGTCCCCAAACTCAGTGACATTTCAGGCCCATTTCCACAAAGTTGCTGCCAATAAATGTCATCCTAATGTGTTGCTAGAGCAGGAGACTATAATGTGTGCCAGTGTCTACTACTTCTACCAATGTGCCAATGTCCAGCAGACACTGGTCAACATTAGCCTCTTTTAGACAGCCTGTTCAATGCAGGACATGCATTGTGCCCCAATTGCATTTCACGGCTCTGTAAAAAAGCTGCTAAGGCAGAATGGGGGATCATGTTATTCTACCTCTGAGCCAGAGAGGGACGCAGTAACAGCGTCAGATCGATATCTGTGCACCTGCACAATTAGCTTTTAGGCAAACACAGTGGTGTTTGTGGTGTTGAAAAAGGAAAACAATATTAACATCAAACCCAACCAATCAAAATGTATCTGGGCAAGTTTTTTAATTGTTTTATGCACCACAAGCTTCACTGCGTCACCTTAACTTCTAAGCTCTTTGCCTTAAGTCTTACATTAAATAATCTGATTAGATTTATTCAAAACAATCGAGTACTAGCATGAACAGGGAAGCACTGCATGAAACATTTTTTTATTGGTTTTGTCTAATAAGATGGCTGTTCAATTTACAACACAGGTCTGATGCTAAAAATCAGTTAGACTTAAAAATGAATCTCAATCATATTATGCAGATATGTAGATGTCAAACGGCTACGATGGTTATTCAACATGATATTGATATTGTTAAGAAAAAATTGTAAATGGATGGTTTATTTTCACACTGCTGTATGTGCAGAGTCTTGGATGTAAAAGTTCATCTCAGTTAATGTGTTTGTGTTGTAAGTGTGTCGTGTGTGTGTGTGTGTGTGTGTGTGTGTGTGTGTGTGTGTGTGTGTGTGTGTGTGTGTTTTCACACTGAGCTGGGGACAGGGCCACAGGTGAGATCCCTCTAAATTACACACAAGTGGTCGTTAATTATAAATGACACTTTGGTCACATAAACGATTTCATGCTCAAATGAGGTCCGAGGGCGGCTGCTACTGAGGGCCACCATGCATGCATTTGTGTGTGTGCAAGTGTGTACAAGTGTGTGTGTGTGTGTGTGTGTAAATGAGCCTGTGTGCATGTGTAAATTAGAGCGCCATCACCTGTGGCCCTATCCCCAGCTCAGCAGGAAACACGCACACATGAACATGCGTACACATACATTAGCATGGGTGTGTTGATGGGTGCGTGTGTTAGTGAATCCGGCAGCCCCATCCAGCACATCGCAGGGCTTTGATGAACATACTCATTATGCTAAAGAGTGCTCCATGCCTGGGCTTCCCTGTGCCTTCAGGAAAGGTTAACTCAGGATGGTTACACAGCACAGCGAGAGCCTGTGGGCGCACAGGGGCAGAGCGGCTCTGGAGGAGCGCGCTGACGGTGTTAGATGTCTCAGGACCAAAAATAGATCTGGGTATGCAGAGCAAATATCATGGGAACATCAAGGCGCCATCATTGAAGCCACAGAATAAACAAACATGGCAGGTGAAGCCACAGCAGCTTTCACGCTACAGCAGAAAAGGTCCCGGATCAGATGTTTTTTCCTTCACCGACCTGCTGTCTGATTAGTATACAAAGCATAATAAAGCATAGAAGTCAATTAGGGCTTCCACCATCTGCCCCCTAACCCTGACCCTAATCCCCATAAACTGAGTCACATTTCGTTAGTGGAAACTTTACACTTTTGTTTATTAGCAATGTGACTGTACTCAGAGCACTGCAGGCGCAACAAGACAACAGGTTGTAAACTTTACAAATTGATCCTAAAAAAAGACCTCAAACTGAGGTGGTCTTCTGTCAACAGGCTTCAGAGTTCAAGGGTTAGGGGGTTTGTTTGCCCAAAGAGAGCAGAGCTTAGCAAAGTTAGCTTACTGCTGATGTTCATTTCAAGCCTGAACGTGCTCATGGAGTTATTAAAGGACTCAACATGACTCAAACCACAAAACTAACTGAGATGGAAGCAGAGTAATCAGTTATCATGTCCATCAGGAGTGTTTCTGCAAAGCACAGATATGTTTTTACTTTGCTTATATTTACTTTTTTTTAAATTGAGACTTTATGTCAGTGGTTAAAGTCAGGTTAGGTTAAGGCACAAAAACCCCACGGCTGGGCTTTCGAAATGATCAAGTTGTGGCCTACCATACCTGTTATGTCACAAGAAACACAGACAATACTTGTCCTCAAAAACACACTGCTGATGTGGCAGAAACACTGCAAGAAATTCTCAAACTGTCTACTTACAAACACAAGATTTGGTCACCATTGACTGATGATTTGAATTGTTAAAACGTTGATAAGTTAGTTGTGAAATGTGCACGTTTTACGTATATATTATTTGCGAGTACGTAAATGGTAAACTGTTATTTTTTTTTGTCTGTGCACAATCGCCACCTCAATTTGGTTTAGTCTGTGCACAGTCTTTTACAGTGTGATGGTAGTTTATACTACATTGGTCATTTCAAACTCATAGAAAATAGTAAGAAAATTGGAAAAAAAAATTGTTTTAGGATTCCTTCCTGAATAACCAAAAATTAATAAATGGGACAGACAGAGAAATGGTTGACTTGATAGTTTTGGAACGACTAAAACTGCACAATTTTGCTTGAAAAATCAAATACAAACGATACGTCTTTTATTTGTTACCTTGCCCCAAATTTCTACTTTGTGATTGCACATTGGTAAGAACTACACTTACAGTAAATGTGACCTGCGGAACAAAGTCGAACGTGTCTTTTGTGCTACAAGTCAAGAATGCCAATAGTGAGAATTATTAACAGAATGAAAGAGACATCAAACAATCTCAGGGTCGGCAAGCAAATGAAAATTATATAAGCAATGAAACTGTACAACAGCACAAAGTTCCTAACTTTCTAAACCCTTTCTGTCTCTCTTCCTCCACCTCTCTTTCCTCGTTTCTTTCACTATCCGTCTCTTTCCTTCAGAGTCAGAGATTAGTGTGTAATTACATGGGAGATCAGCAAAAAAATGGGGGCAAAAAAAAAGGGGGTAGTATATTTTAACAAGGCGGTCGAGGAGGAGTGGCGATGGGGGAGGGGGAGGAGGTGCAGCTCTCGTCACGGGCCGACTGATTGTCTGCTTTTAATCCTCAACCTCATTATCACCTCCAGGTCCGGCAGTGGCAGTAAATGAATCTATCTGCCGAGTGTCAAATCTTCACACCTTCACCCTGGTAATCACCCCAAGGTGCAAATACAGAAGATGTATAGAAGCAGAGAGATGAAAGGGGGGGGGGGGGGGGG
>JAUZTA010000030.1:2926110-2939653 GCA_034780835.1 Ctenochaetus striatus | reverse complement strand
CTGACATAGCTTATGGGACGTAGCCAAAATGTCTGTTGACTTTCTCAGAAGGACCTCCTCCAAAGGAATCAGGGGAATAAAGGAAAAGGTGCTTTTACCTACAGTATTTGTGTAAAAATGTTGTGTAAAAAAAACAAAAAACAGACACCTCATATTTGAGGACATTGATGACAATTTTGAAAATAAACATGTTATGTTCCTCACTTTCAATGACCATCATCTGGAAGATCACGAGCCAAACATTCAACCTCCAGCTGCACCAGCAGAGCTGCTATTCAGTATAAATGTCCAGCTTTGCAGAGCATATGTTCACCCTTCTGCAGGGGACATAAAGGTTACTCAATAACAGTTTCCGCCCTGCTGTTCTGCCTTTCAGACAAGTGTTTGTGGGGCTAAAAAGGTCTTAGCTATAAGTATTCTGCTTCCTGGAACCAACTTAATGTCTTCAATTCATTTACCGACCCACCTCTGGACAACCTTCACATCGTTCACACCTTTTACGTGGCCCTCCGCCCACAGGAGCCCCCATTTAATCTGACCCACAAGCCTCAGCATGTATTGAATTTCATGACGGATTGCTGGACGGTGACCCAGATATGGACGGTGCGCAGGAGGTGACTGACTAGTGTGCCAATAATGTTTGTGTTTTAGTGCTGCCTCCAGGCCGTCTGTGTGGGTCATGTGGTGGTTTACATTTGTGTCAGAGAGGCGGTTAAAGTATTGACATGTCCTTCACATGTGGCTGTCAGCAGCTAACTATAGGGCATCTGCGTACAAGGTTTTATTGTGGAGACATTTCTAATGAAGCCAGTAGATCAAGTTCTCAGCTTACGCAATTTAACACGCCCTCTCTGATGTTTTGTTCTGATGTGTTTCATATGCAGATGACACAAAAGATGCTCGTCACTGCTGAGTGCATCAGACCTGCATCATCATGAGATCTCTTGAGGCCATTGTGCATGTGGGTTGACATGCTGCTGGCAGGTTAGACAAGCTTCCCTGGAAACTGTGTCATTTCTGTGTCGTTCTGCATTAATGAAAATTTAAATCCAGTCCTTTTGTCTCCATGGATGCGCTGAACATCATCATATGGGGATATTTAGGTCTCAAAGGTTTGTTTTGCCAACAGATATTTGACTGAAGTCTGGTTAAAAAGCAAAATACGAACAATCAGAATCAGAAATTGGTTAATTGACAAATAGCTCTTCACATACAAGGGATTTACCTTGGTATTATGTTGCACAATAGAAGTAACACCATGCGTGTTAACGCACACAGCTAATACTAATGCACTGATGATTACAGTACTTCTTGCACAGCACATACTGCAAACCTTAACACGCAACTGTGAGCAGATTCGTTGTCCAATAAAAACACTGCACTGCAAATCAACTTTAAAACTTAGAACCAATCACATCGCCCTGTTACTCAGGAGAGAGCTGGCGACTCCATCACCATCCTGGCCACCCCGGCTGTGACAGCAGTCCAAAGCACATATATCAATTCTACCCCACTTCTTACCCTCTGTGCTATAAATAGCAGCCTGAGTGTGGAGTCTAGCGGAGCACACGTATCATAATGGGACCATTACGTAAGGTCCTGTACTGTGCATCTACACAGGCAGACCCTGGGACTTTCTTCCCTTGGGGCAGGTGACAGACAGCTGGGTCTCCCTCTCCGGATAAACATCCCCAGGCAGAAGCAAAAGAGCATTAACAGTGAAGAAAGACCGACACTGATGTACGAACACTTCGTGTGAGCCGCGGGCGTCTGTTGTTTTTAGGAAATGTCTCAGTGTGTTAGGGGAGCAGTGATTTTCAAAGAAAGGGTTTTATTTTAGACTGCAGGTGAATATAAAATGACAGTTTTACTCCGAATATCAGAACTGTTTGTTTACAAAAGTCAGAGTCCATGAACTACATTTATACACACAATTTAGTTAGTTTAAGTGTGTTTAGTAAGACATAACGTGTCCTGCGTGGCTACAATCATTACAATCACTTGTAAAGTTAAAAAGTTTAAAAGTGTGGCTATGCTTTCAACACCATTAGTGACCCGTAAAAAAAATATTCAAGCTCTCTGATTTTACGTTTCTTGTTGAAATGCACCATGAGAGTGATCGCCAAAGTGGCTATCTCAAAGATTTCAGTTGTGGTTGATTTGGCAACACCTGTTGTTTGTGGTTACAACTGCTAGTGCTTTTTTAATATGATAGGTAGGGATGGGTATCGTTAGAATTTTTATGAATCCGATTCCAATTCCAGTTCTGCTTATCGATTCCGGTTCCTAACGATTCCTTATATCAATTCCAAAATAGTAAAAAAATAGAAGGTCAATTGTTTATTTAACAACATAACTTTATTCCTTTACCTTTTAAGAAAATGGTAAACAAAAATAAAATCCTGTCTGAGCAGCATTAGTGCTCAAGTACTAAACTGTCTTTTTTTTTTTTAATATATATTTTTTGGGGCTTTTTGGCCTTTATTTGATAGAACAGAGTTAAAACAGGTAGATAGAGAGTGGGGTAGTGACATGCAGCAAAGAGTCGGAGCCGCAATCGAACTTGCGACCACTACACTGAGGACTGAGCCTTCTGTCTATGGGCCGCGTGCGCGCTACCAAGCGAGCTTGTTGCGGCGTGTTGAAGTCAGCGTGAATGTGTGATGTAATCACGTAACAGACAGGTCCTGGCAGACACACAGCCACTGTAAAAAAAAGTTACAAGTGCGTTCAAGAACCGATAAGCAGAACCGAAAGTAAATATTTTTTATGGGTACCCGGTGCCCGCTGTTTTTGATTTGGTTCTTACTTGGAACCAAATTTCGGTACCCAACCCTAATGATAGGTCAGAAAATTCTGTGGGACACCAAAACAGACCAGTGTTGTTTTAATAAAGAAGTCAGGCATTAATTGGTTTTTCTTTTCATTATTCTGATCCGTTGAATGTTTTGTGTTCAGCTAAGATGTAGACGCCCGACAGTGATTCCAGAGCAAGACATTTACTTCCTTTAACCTGGAGCTCCAAAAATAGCTCCTCTTACTTTGCACCTAGTGGGTCAATGCAGTTAATTGTGCCTCTGCACTACATGCGTGACTCTTTTGTAACGTATAGATCATAAGTGTTATATATTTGCTGTTAAGGACTATGAGAGGTACTCTGATTACCAAGTACTATGTGTGACACTATGGAGCACCATGCAGATCTTAATGCATGCATGTCTAGTGTGTATTTGCATGCGCAGATGTCTGTGCTCATGCATGTGTGTGTGGGTGTGTGCGTGGTGGCAGCACTCCTGCAGGCAATTGGTGCAGAACATTGAACTATATCATCAGAGTGTGAGTCACTGGAACAATCTGTGGCACCGAGGGAGCAAATCACATTTGTTCGCCGTTCCCATCGGCCATGTAACGAGGAAAAGAGGAGAAAAGGGAGGAAGCTGCAGGAATACAAAAGGTGCTTTCTAACCCTGTGCACAAAGTGTTTATGCAAAGATAAAACCCACATATGCAGAGTGCAGATTAAAAACAGACTTGGCAAAATGTCTTTTTTCGCTGTTTCCATCTTTACTGCAGGAAACTCACTTCTGCAGTGTTTCTGCACTGCACTTCCCTGAAATCACCTGTCAGTCAAACAGTTTTTTTTTCTATCGATGCAGTTTGAGTCTCTTAACTGTTGTTTTGTTTATTTTTAACTGATGGCCATTTGTGCTCATTTTGTAAATGTTCTGTGTATCTTTAATTTCATCCATTGTGTTTTATTTGTCGTCTGTTCATGAATTAGACACTTTAAAACGTTCTAACCGCTCTGACAGCAGGTGCATTAATGAGGGGAGGCAGAATGGTGCCTTTACTTCAGGTGCTGTTGGCGTCACCTGCGCTTCGGCGGTGATGTCGGTGGACTCGCTGATGCATTCAGGCGTCCTTAGGTTTTTCCGACTGCTGCTGATGCGATTTGTCCTCGACTCAGTGGGCAGAACACATTCTTACAGTAACAAGTGCTGGTATGATATCAAAGTGGCATGCGATTACCCTCGTTCATATCTCATGTTAAGCTGCAGAACAATATTTTTGTGGTGGGAATTCAGGCAAATCCCATCAAGCAACTGGCAAGACATAAAAATATGGGTAAGTAATATACAACTTTTTATTTTTTAACTTTTTTTATTTTCTATTTTTCTAGGAGAATTAAATTTGATTGTTTCTGGATAATTAATGATTTTATTCTGTTAGAATTGTGTGCCTTTTTTCCTTTTATTTTACGCTCTTTTTTCCCTCTTCATGGACGTGTGAACAGAGTTTTCTCTGCTCCGATTGGTCAGGCTTGAGATCTGACTGATTCTCAGTCATGCAGATCACAGTCACCTGAGTGATCAATGCGTTGGGTCCATATATTGCCTCGTAGGCTTCATGATGTCAGCTTGACAATTTCTTATGAAGATCACGACATCAAATCGTTACTTAATTAAAATTGCTGGGAGCTTCAGGAGCTTTTATTACAGTTTTGCACAACCTTTGTCTGATTGTCACCTTTGTTTTGCTTTTTGATTAAGAGCCTGAGGAACATTTTCTGGTTGTGTGTACCCTCCTCTTTAACAAAAACACAAAGTGACCTGATGATGAGGGCAAACAAAAGGTGAAAAGGTCATCAAGGTGATTCAAATTCAATAATGTGAATGTTTTGACTAAATTTATCGACAGTCTATTAATTAGATGTTGACAAGCGAAAACCTCTGTGGTGGAAAAATTGTTTAAATAAACTGCAGTTCCATGAATGGCCACTTGAGGCTCATTCCAAAAGCAAGTCAATCCCCATAAATCCCCTTATTAAAAATACCAGACTTTATGGAGAAATAAACATTTCAACAGCTTGGTGCAAATGCTGTTTTTATCTTTGTAGCTAGTTTTCCACGTTTATGGAAATTATACAGGAGGTGAATTTTTAAGGTTGAAAGTTGTGCATAATTAATGACACGGCCTGTGAGCAACAGCAGCTGCTAGATCATCACCTCTCTAGCTCCACCCACTGGCCAAATATGGTCGCATCTGTCTTCCAAAAACCAAGATGGCCACTTAAAGGTTCAAAGGCTCCTTCAAAAACCAACAGGTGGCTCTGATTGTGTTAACCAAACTGTTTATTGTTAAAGTAAAAGTCAGAGTATCATCACATTTAGCAGGATTCGTCCTTTTGTAACCATGAATGTAAAAGATTTTGTGTCAGTTCATCCAGAAAACACAGGATGTGAGAAAACTTACCCTTCAGGCTACAGAAAGTCCTTACCAACCCTGAGTTCTCGCTGCTGCTTCGCTGTAAACACATTAATGAGCCACACTGTTACACTGGGTGACACTTTCCTTAATTACCGTTAACACATACGCACAGCCTGTTGCTTGTTTTGAATGAATCCCACGTACAACATCCTGCTGGTGGAAATGCTCACCAGAGCAACAAATGTGTGTTAATCCACAGCTTAAAATAGTGCCAAGCAGATGCACCGTTTGCTGAATTATTAAACCTTATTTTAAAAATAAGGCTTGATGTTTTTAACTTGTGACACAGCAAAGCTTACTGCGTTGGCTTTGCTGTGTCACAGTTGTTATTTGAAGAAATGTGGAGATAAAGATGTTTTTTAATTAATTTTCTGTTCGAACAAACTATTGAGCTTCATAACTTTAAGAATTTATCAAGATCGGTTTTTGTTCTCTATTTATGTCAGTTTTATTATTAATAAAATTCAGACAAACTTAATCTGTTTGATTTATCACACAAATAATTCATGGCTGAAAGCGGCCGTGACGCAGCCGAGGATGAAATGACTTTTGGTTTGTTTTTTGCTTCCTTTCACATCGGAGCGAACCCGGAGAGATCTAATTCTCATCGACTGCCTCATTGATCGTTTTTCCTGAGCGACATTTTCTCGTTCCATTAAGCAAGACCCCGGGGCAGAATTCCCTCACTGCCTATTAGAAGGATTTCATGTAAAGGTGAGGGCCATATCCGTCTACAGCGGGATCAATATGTCAGCTTCTCCTCCTGTTGGTTGATCACTTCGATCAACCTGCAGATCATTAAAACAGCACAGCAGCTCAGAGAATATTTACAAGTATAATAACTCACTTTTCATATTGTTGTTTCTTCTTAAACGGATCACAGATAAAGACATTAAACAATTAAAGGAGTTAATGCAGCTTGTTGAGGAGACATAATGTAATAATATGAGGCAAAAGCAGCTCAAGTTTGACGGATATTGTACAGTTTCCTTTAAACTGAAACTTTTGTGGGAATCAAATCTGCAGCAAAACATATTTAATCCACTTACAAAAGGCCAAATTAAAAAATCTAAATCAATTTAAGTTTCTGTTGTTTTTGGAAAATATCAGCCTCTTACCTGAATACCAGACAGTCCAAATAAAATCCACCTATAAGACTTTTCAAAGACATCAGACTCCTTTTCACAAAAGTGGCCATTTTACTTCCCAGAACACACAAGTTTCAGGTTGACAGCAGCTTCAGTCTGTCAGTTTGTTTGTGTTTTGTGTCACTTCGGTGCTTTAATTAGTTCGGATTCACTGCAGATAAACAAACTGGACCTGCAGCTCCTATTTTTTGCAAAGTGAACTGTTTTTGTCAAAAGACACCTTTCAGACTTCATCTGGAGAAGATAAACTGTAAAGTTAAGCTGTAAAAATATTATATATTTATACAAAATGTACTATACTTGTTATTTAATTGGGCCTTTTTGCATGGCTTTATTTTGTTTTGCTGTTGTTTCCATCCACAGCAGTTTAATGCTTTCCTCCCCTTATAAGAGGAAGTATGCTGGGCATCACCTTCTGAAGATCGGTAATTAACTGGTTGAATAAGTACCTCATGCAACCTCATTTTAAAAAACTTGAATAACCCTTTAAGTTAAGATTTTGTTTATCAAGTCGGTCAGTCGTTCAATCCTGTTTTTAGAAATAATCTTGCTATTTGAAGGTCTTATGGTGAGTATTTAAAAGGCAAATCCACCCTGAATCACACTGAGAAAACTGCTTCTGGTCTGCTTGTTGAGATCTGAAACCATGTTCAGCATCAAACAAACACAAAGGAAGCTTTAACGGCCAACAAGCAAAAAAAACCAACAAGTTTTTCTGCTATTTAAAAGGAAGCTGATGACATTAGCTATCTAAATGAAGCAGGAGAGAACAGTTTAAAATTGCTTACCATTATTCTCTTGTTGGTTGTTGCCTGAAATTACGTGAACCTGCAAAACAAAAGACTTCAGACCTTTGAGCAGGTTGAATGTTTGACTTCATCAGTCAGCACAGGTGACAGTGAGTTCACTGATTAAGAGTTCAGCTGTTTGAAACCATCAAAAAGTGACTCACTTGCAGGTTTTGGCAGATTTTAAGTGTTAAATGATACAAACTGGAAATCTGTGGCCTCATCTGTGGCCTTGATGAGCTTCTCCTTGTTTTTTCCCGTTTTGCTCATGTGGCATCTTTTTTTTTATTTTAATGGGAGACAAACACCTCCGAATGAGCTCATTCTGTGGCCTTCTGGTTCTTCACAGATGTTACCTGCATCTGTCAGGTGAAAACATTTGATTCACTGTGTGGTATCAGCGTGAACCCACGACGGGCGTTCTGCACATATGTACAGTGAAGTAAAAGCCATCTGTAGACCTGTTAATATGACACATCATGAATATTTACGCAGCTGCTAAAATCCACCATCAGTTTCATAATCTGCAATCTGTGAGAATCCAGTCATGATCAGCACAAGTTCACACTGATATACATGTTTTTGAATGTGGATGTGAACAAATGTGCTCTGCTTTAGTGTGAGCGTCATGTAGCAGTCAGATGAAACTGAATTTATGCATCATGTTTGTTTTTGTGTGTTTGTAAATCATTTAAGACTGATTCAGATGTTTATAATATGAAGTTTTTGCACAATATAGCATATAAAATATCAGATTTCCCACTTTCTTGTAAGAAATCACAGCTGCAGGGACGAGTTAATCATCTCCTTATAGGGGATATGTGTCTGTTTTGTTGACATGACGCTGTATATTGTGCTGCTTTGTGCGGAGACAATATGAACATTTTAGCTTCTATGTTAAACACTCGTTAAACTCACTTCTTCAAATTCAAATCTGTGGATCTTTTATCACCAAATACTGATTTTCTTTATGTTCTTGCAGACATTTCTCTTAATGTCAAGACGAGTTGGTGTTTAGGTTGTGTTGAACACGGCGCTTCTCATAAACAAAATGGTGACAGGGGCCAACAGCGCCATCTGCTGTGGACTGTTTGTCACTCCCACGCAGAATCCGGAGGTTGGGATGATCTGCAGAACCTCCAGGATTTCATTCAGTTTTCATGTTCCTGCCCATATGCATTTTTAATTAAATCAAAAGTGTGGACACAGAGACGAAAATTACAAGTGTTTTATTGCAGTGAGAAAAGCAAATATACTGTACAGTGTTGTGCGAATAAAGTTAAACATGAGGTATCCATTTGAATAGCATTGGTTTTAAAAATAGTATATATTGCATTGAAAAGGCAAAAAAATATATAATTTACACAGCAGCTCAGGTGAATTAAAAAAGTGTTAAATGATTAGTATTTAAGGTTTCAGTGAAGCACCTCGGTTATAACAGTGTTACTTTAAATTAAAGCACATTAGACGGTTAAAGGAGAAATTAATGCATCACTGGGTTAAAAACTGTTAAGAACTTTCAGCACCTGATGACTAATTTATGTAATAAAGCCGTTATTCATACAGGATGTGAGTCAAACAGAAGCTGAGTTAACAGACGTCACAAACGGATGAGGCTTTAAACCGAGTTTGAAGTTATTAAAATGTGTCACGGGGAATTATGTCGATCATCACGACGCGAAAAGATGAAACTCAGTCCGTGTCGTCTCGTGTTGACTCAGTCGGGCTTCCTCTTGATGCTGATCAGCTGAGAGACGCCCTGCAGAGTCCAGTACAGCAGAGAGAGGGAGACAAAGGCCTGGACAACACAGACAGACGGAGGTTAGTGATCACAGGCCTCACTGTCGGTTTCCCTTCAGAAAAAACAGCTGTAACACCTTGTAGAGACTCAGAAGACAAACGGATTCAGCTGAGGTGATGATTTTAAGTGCAAGAACCGATGACAGCAGCTCAAGGCTGGAAATCTGCTGAGAAGATGCTGGTTTGTGAAGGTGTTAATGATCTGACAGCTTGAGTTTGAAATGCAGACATGTAAGAAATGTCTTATATTGAATTACCAGGGTTGTAGGAGGATATTTTCCACTATAATTCAGATATCTGCATGGAATTTAAGACGATTTTCATCATTTAGTAACCTGTCATTTATCTTCTTAATCAACTGATGAACTGTTTGGTGCATAAATACCAGAAAATAGTGACAAAACCGATAAGTTCATGGCCGCAGGTAGAAGGAAGCGAGTTACACAGCTGGTTTTACGTGCACATGCAGTTCAGCTCTTTGAGTGATTGTGCAGAGAGTTTAAAGTTTATAATATTTGTGGTTTTTCTGCTTCTAGTATTGGAAAGTTTCAAGTCAACAGTGTTCACATCTGCCTTTGTGCACTGGAGAATGTGGATTTGAACTCGTCTGACAGGCGCCCGGTTCACCTGATTTGTCCCAAACAGAGAGCGACCTCTTAACAAAGGTGACGAAGGAGCTCATTGGTCGCCACTTTGACAGCAAAAATGATGTCAACACTGCTGTGGACGACTTTCTGCAGGTCCAGCTTCTACAAAGAAGGTTTTTAATGCTTCATGGCTGCTTGATTAGATGTGTAAATGTAGTAGAGGACTATTTTGAAAATTAATGGGGCTTAATTTTTTAAAGAGACTCTGAAGGACATGAACTTATCAATCACACCTTGACATTAAATAGCCCCAAACCCGAAAATTTTAAGTTAAGATGATTAAACAGGTAAATATTCATAAATGAGGAGCATGAACCCATAAAATTTCCTCATTATTCTTATTTCTTTTACTTAATAAGTAACTGTCCAGAGCCTCATTTATCTCTGCGTGTTTTCCTCTGACTCTGCCTTTATGAGCTACTAATATTAAACAATACTAAAGTTTGCACTTTCCTGTCCTCCTCAATGTTATTGTTATTGCTTTAAATGTTGGTTGACGGTCAAGTATGCACTTATTCTGACTTCCCCTGGATAACAGCATCAATCTAATAATATTCTGCACAATGTTACACTGTTTAAAAGCAAGATGGATCGCCCGAGAATGAATTTCATAAAAAAGAAAACTGGATGTAAAAAATGTGACGGGTTTCATTTACAACCAGTGCACAGAAGACAAACACTGAGGGGGAAATCCTAATTGAAAGAAAACAGTGAGGATGACGAGGAAAGTGGGCTCACTAGGGGGTCACGGGGGTCAACATCATGGGGCGGGGGGTCAGAACCCGCCCTCAACCTCCGCCTCTCGCTGCGTTCTGGCCCATAAACTGCATCCTACATCGCAACCCAAGCCAAAGCCAGAACGCTGTCCATCACAAGCAAAACAGCATGATGGGAAAAAAAACAGCGTTTCCTCTGAGAGAGAAAGAACGACAGAGACTCTGCTTTTTTTAACACTCACTACCTGTAGAAAAAAAAACCCTGCTGACAGACAAGAAAAGAAAGCAAAGAAAACGATGCGACGTCCCCCGTTTTGTATCATTTTATGTCCCAATATCATTTTTATAGTTTGTGTCTAAAAATCAATGAGCTACGAGATAAACTACGAGATAATCATACTGGATTCAGATCAGTGGTGCTGAATTACAATCATAATTTAAGTATCTGCAATAAAAATATCGACATTGAACCCTTCAGTATTTCTAATTAATTTTAGGTTTTTATTTCAACAACACTGTAAGTAATGAAGTGTTATATGAATTTTGTTGAACTGAGAACATTTTTAATATTAACAGATAATGAAAGCATCTTTTGTTAAAAATCTGACAGGAGACTAAAGAAAGTAGAAGCACCATTTCCAAGCTTATCATTAATCAAAAAAGTATTTTAATAATATATATTTCAAGGTTTCACACAGTAAAAAAAAACTATTCAAACAACCAACTTAAGTGCAGTGACATCTTTCAGTTTTATTACGTGTTTCTATGGTCACATTAAACTTTCAAAAAAGTTTATTCAGATTTGTTTGTATAGTAATTTTCTACAGTAAAAACTGGAATTTAAGGAGTTTTTGAAAAATCTGGGGCTTAAGGTAAAAGGAAGAAGAGTTATTCAGCTCTCATTACACACATTTGAGTGATTTTGCAGAAAGTTTGAAGCTGATAACTTTTGTGTTTTTTCTGTTGCGAATAAATAAAAATTGTAACTCAGCACTGTTTGAGAAAATGGACAATATCAGCCTTTGTGCAGTCGTTTCGCCTCCTCCGTCTCAACAGCTCACACATTCAAACATGGCACGAGAAGCTAATGTTTGCTGTTTTTTTTTTAACAGAGATGAATTGTGATTTTCTTTTACGAAAAAAATCAGAAATGCCACAAAAGTTATTTACTTCAAACTTTCTGCGTAATCACTCAAAGAGTTGAACTACTTGTGCATTAAAAGAGAGCTGCATATCTCATCTCCCTCTACCTAAGGCCATGAACTTATCAATCACCCCTCGTAAAACTCAAAATAAAAATCATTTTGGTATTCGTGTTTGTTTTCCAACCTGGTAAATCTAATTTATACATTTTAAACGTTCGCTTAAAAACTCTAAATTCCCAGAAGGAAAACTGGATTACAAGCACACAAAGCTGCATTGTGTCCATCTTGGAGACGGATTGGGATTCGGGAAGCTCGGCAGAACGTCGCAAATCACATTTCACTCAAATAGACTGAAACATGACAGAAGTTTCTATCAAAGCCGCATGTTGAGGGAAAAGAAGGGCACCTCTTTTCTCCCGTTCCCATCTCTCCCCGTTCGGCCCACTATGCTACATTTTAATGGACTCTGTAGGAAATCCATGTGGGACAGATTACATAGTTGAAGGAAGCATGTTTGATCATCTACAAATAAGCACTACGGCCAGACAGCAGCGGCTCCCAAACTCGAGATCTCAGCAAATCGACTCGCACTCACTTTGTTTCGAGCTAACGGTACTTTGTTAAGAGCGGTAATCCAAAAAGCCGCAAGCATGTGGCTTTTGTAGAAATCCTCCACGTCTTTGTTAAGCTGTATTTATTCGGCTTTACTCTTTAAGTTTCAGGTAAAAACACTCATTGTTAGAGCTTCGCTGGGTTCAATTCAAGGCTTTTTTAAATTTAAATTTCGCTTAATTCTTAGCTAATTAGATCATTAGGTTTATGATCAATATTGGACAATTCTGCAAAATCCCTGAAAATTCTTAATTTCTGCAAAATCTGCACTTGGCAACAGTTCCAGTCCAGTTATTGTTGGAAGACCTTAGTTAATGTTTGGAAACTAAAACACTCGTGACTTTTATTTGGGGTAAAAAATTTGTTATTTTCAGGTCCATGATGGGACAAAAACTTGTGTCTCCTAAATAAAAGTTAATGCGTTAAACGCACATCGACAGCCTCCGTCTTCTATCCTGCCTTACAAACACACTGCTGTTTGCCTTCATGCTGAATGTTTGCATCGTATAAGCAGAATCAACTAATGTGGTTGTAATTCCTGGAGAAACGCAGCTGTTCTCTGTCGCCATGCTTAGGCCACTTAAACCTGATATATTGGAGTGATCTGATTAAGTCTAAGTTGCGATCTGTTTATAAAAATGTGAGAAAAAAATCAGTTTCAATCAAAAAGTTATTAACAGATGACAGCTGGCTACATTCAGTGACTTAAGTTCTGCAGTCTGTGAGGTAAATAAACACATTTCCTGCTTCTGTTTGCTGCTCAGGTGTCTCTTGCTTTCCTAATTGACAATCTTACAGTAAAAGAAAGACTGATTTATCAGTTTGTATTTGTTGATGAGGTGAAATCTTTGTTTCATTTGTTTCTGTCGTGAACCGAGAAGCTAATGTTAGCATGCTGGCTGTCTGCAGATGTAAGACTGATGTTAAAAACACAAACAAAAGGTGAAGTTAAATAAGCGTGCAGATTGTCTCTTTTTTCTCTTTTTCTGCTGAAATTGATTATTAATATGGATGCTTGTGCTCTACTAACTTGAAGCATCTGGTGTTGATGGTCTACACAATAACCGTTTGAGATAACACAAACTCTTTTAACACTTTGTGCAGGTTTTTGTTATGTGTTGCTCAATCATCCTGCACAAAAATATCTAAAATATTATGTTTAAATCAGTTTTTACTCTAGCTGCTGTTTCAGTTTAATTTTAAACCCATGATCCAGAAAGAAAAGCATTCAGTGTTTCCTCCGGCCTATAACTATTAACTATTGTAGAGCCTCAACTGCACACGGTTTAATACTGAAAAAAATGGCTTTAAAGGCTAAAAAGTTGCTTTATCATTGAAAAAAATATCTGTTTTTGAAGAATTTCACACTGTTCAAAAGAATGAAAACCTTATGTCCTTAAAACAAAAATAAAAAATGTT
>JAUZTA010000030.1:2880641-2891603 GCA_034780835.1 Ctenochaetus striatus | reverse complement strand
AATGTACAACTGTTCCAAGATATAAGTGCAATAAAATAAAGACAGGCCCCCTGAAATAGTGGTACATGACAATTTGACACTCATTAAACTGAAGAAAAATCCTTTCTACCCGCATCCTACATCTGTCTCATTCCTCACTGCTTCATTATAGCCAACATCCATCCCACACACTGGAATATTTTGGTTGAACCTTGCTCTGGAAATCAAAATCTGGTTGACCGAGATGACCTCGGCTGACCGGAGTGAGGAGTGAGGACCGTGCCGGCCCCGTCTTGTGGTCGGGGAGGACTTTGGTAACAAGGGAAAAAGCTTATATCCTGAGTGAGCAGTGCGGGCGCTCAGCACCAGACAATTATCTGCGACCCCACAATGTTCCATAATAACAACCCCTACATGCTGGAAGAAGAGGAAATGAAAGCAAGTGGAAAGTTTTTTTTTTTTCTTTCATACATAAAAATGATTCTGCAGTTCAAAAATAAAAGAATTCCAACCAAATGGACCGAGCAGATACGTGATACTGTAGACGTCATTCCTCTGCATCGTCAGACAGTGAGGGCAACGGCGGGAACACACACATCATTAAAATCTCTTTAGGTTTCACTGAATATTACTCAGCAGACACATTGCCACCGTACTTCTAAAAATAAGGTCACACACGTGGATCGCAAACCCTCGAAACATTAACGTGTGCTGCTTAACCCGGTTTCAGTCTGGAGATGGTTAACATGCTTATTCAGAGATTGTTTTAATAAACAACTTCCAAAAAAACTGCAGAGGACTTCTCATTAGGGGAATAGAAGTGCATATTTTCCAGCAGCTTCTGGGTCATCCGAAATTAAAAAAAAAAAAAAAACACGTAAGAAAGCAAGTTACTCATGTTATTTATATTTACTGTTATCTACAACATGCACTCAACACAGCCCCAATCATATTAGTCTATTCCGGTTTACTTTAGGCTTCAGGCAGACTTTGGATTTAATTATTTTGGTCTAAAGGGCTAACAAATAAAAACATCGATTTTTTATGCATTGGCACGTGTCTTACAGCGTGACTCTCGCCGTCCTTGCTCTATTTGTGTGAATAAACACTAAAAGTCAAGCTACAAACAGAATGAAATACTTATCTGGTTTCTCCTACAGAAATCTTGCTCATCAGATTCTCTTCAGCAGATTTACAAGTGTTGTGTTGGAAACCTTAATAAGCGGCTTTTATTTATGATAAATGGGCTGCGTTAATAATGTTTTTTGTAGTCTTCACACCACTCAAAGTGCACTACAACAAATACCTCAATTAGGCCTTCACACACTCATTCATGCACTGATAGCAGAGGCTGCCAATCTGCACGTCTCAAACACATTTTTGAGCTTCACTATGTTGCCAAAAATAACTTTGACATGCAGACTGGTGGAGTCTAACAAAATAAACCATGTAAAAGAAGCTCAAACTGACTCAGAGAAACTGCTCTGAACATGACGAGAGTGAGACAAATCTGCAAATCCTAATGTCTTTCCTGCTGCCACCGATCTCATCTGCTGGATCTCAACCTTGGCAACATTTCGACACCAGCATCTGAACACCGCACCATTATGCTGACTAGACATGTGGGATTATCTGAACCGAAACTCGCACAGAAGTTTTTGTCTAATAAACATTAATGTGATACTGTGATACGTGAAGCTGCTTTACGCAACATCACACGTCACTGAAGAACTGTGGCAGAACGTGAGTTTGTAAAATAAAGGATGACAGGACCTGGAGCGGTGCTGCTGGTGCTTTAAGCCCAGAATATGACAAAAAAAATTAGATGAATGATGTGGCATTGCTAGGATTATTATTTGGCGAGTATTATGATAATAGACTCATATTCTAAGTAAATGGTCTCTGGATGCACTTTGTTCACTGTGAGGATTTGCTGCTTCCTCTGTTCCATACCCTTAAATACTTGCTATTTTTGTGCTTTTTACTGTTGGTTTAACAAAAACAAATCATTTAAACATCTCAGTTTTGAAACCCGTTGACTGATCAGCATTAATCGGTGATGAAATTATATTGTTGATTGCAGGGATCTTGTGGTTTGTTTAAACCGTCATTCGACATGATACATGAAACTGTCTCTGGCTGTTATGATACTGTCTGTGACATAAACTGTCTTCAGGTCCACATCACTGTCTTCGTACGAACATTATGGCACATTAAATACAACTAATATAAAATTTAAATCGCCCTCTGTCTTCACAACTTCAAGACATCCTCATGAATATGCAAACTGATGCAGCAAATGAGCCAAAATTCAAAGAAATTAGATGCAGGAGCTAAAAATACCTACAGGGCATGTTAAAGTTAGAGAAAGCAGAGCGGTGTAATAAAGTAAAAATGACCTCTAACAAACATCCTGAGGCGATGTTCTCAGTCACCTCAACATCATGTCGGGCAGCTTTTGGCGAGCTGCGGCAGACGGTTAAAAACACAACCTCTGATTAGTCAGATTCAAACACCAACACAGTGGCATCGGACATTCATCCAAAAACTATGCGGACTAGACGGCGGGCAGCTTGATGTGCCACTGACACAAATAAATATCTCTTTTCTGGTGTCCCGTGTGCCAGCTGAACATCTGGCACGCGAATCAGCGAGCCAACACATGGAAAGATGTCGAGCCACTACTGTAGAAACGCTGCATCCGGTATATATTTTATTTCTGTTTTTTATAGTGATGCTGCAGGACGTCGCTGCTTCAGAGCCATGACTATATACAGCTTGTTGCTGTGAGAGCTCGGGGTTAAGCCCACAGCCCTCCAGGGACCACGGCCTCTCACATCTGCACAGCTCTAAACCAGCTGGATGTAACTCAGAAATAATTGCTTCCTCCACAACGTCCAGAGAAGCATGATGTGTGTGCTATCTCCATGACTCCTCCCTGCAGTGATGGCAACTAAATCAACATTTCACAACCGTTTATCATCGGCTCGCTTTGTAGTTTTTTTGTTTGTATCTGGGAGGACACTCAAAAGAGCACAGGGGGAGATGTGTCTTCGGGATTATCCTGCAGGACTACCTGCATTATAACATTCAAAACTTTTTCTTTAATCAAGAATATCAGTCACTATCGCAGTATACATTAAAATACCACAAATTTACAGCCACTGTGCTACTTTTTCAGACAGGTGAGTGTTTTTATAGCCATTTTCACTCATTGCTGTCATTAAATTTTGCACACATCACAAGCTGTAAGTGTGAGCATAAATGTCTGAATCGTTTGGCCTGGCTATTATCCTGCCAGCTCCCGAGTCCTCAGTAAGCATAATGCACAATTCAAACCATGTGTGAGCAGAGCAGGTCAGTGTCCAGGGAAGACTCAACGACCGAGGGGACGTGTTGGTATTGCCATTCTGCAGCTGAACCCAAAATGCTGCAGCTGTTTCTCACTCTTTTCTGTTTACCTGCAAAGTTCTTTCTGCTATCTTTGAAACTGTAAATATTATATATGTGGTACATCTGTATACCTGTGTTGTATTGAAATCATTGCAACAACAGGCGTCATTACAGATAAGTTGGTAGCTCTACTGGCGTCCTCAGTGTGCTTTAAACCAAACACATCATGTGTCCTTCGTGCTCTACAGGTGTCGTCCCTCACCGAAACCCAACAGAGTATTTCCAGCATATTACAACAAGAGAGACCCGGACAATGTGGGGATCTGTTTCTGCAGACACTGTCCACATGTGAAAATGGCTTCGCTCAAAAATTTGGGGTGAATATCAGCAGCCCTTGCAAAAACTTAGAGGGTGCACACTTGTTATTCTATTATTTTCTTAAAGACTACACTTAATCAGCTGTAACGCTCAAAGCTTCTTTCAGGGTTGTGTATATCAGTGTGAGTGTCTTGTGCTGGTACCATGAGCGAAGCGGTGCACCCAGTAGTAGCAGAAGTCCACCCCAAGGAAGGCGAACCACCAGGTCCAAGCAGAGTCCCAGGGCAGCTCCACCAGGCGGAAATGATCCCACACATACATGTATGCAGTCAGCTCACAGCCTCTCATGAACAACCTGGGAAGAGGACAGTCAAAGATCTACTGTAAGTTCAATTTTTTGTCCATGTAAGTACGATATTGCTTTAAGTATATAACTCTTTCTTAGTGTATGACATTTATTAAAATTATTAAGTGGTATCTTATGACAACTATCTACTCCTTTGAATATACTACATAGGATCTAACATCTAAATTCAATGCAACAGCTGCCACTAACTTTTAAATATAATTATGAGTCCATAATAGTAAGCTGACCTGTCTTTCTGATTTAACTCTTTAATAGTTCTACATTTTAAGAATTTCCACTGCGGAAATCCACATTTCCAGACAGAATATATAATAATGCGGTGAAACAGCTGTCCTATTCCGAACACTCCTCCAAATTCAACACAGATATTTGCCAGTTTTTGGGACACATCCCTTATGTCTTTTTCAGCCTTCACAACTCCAAACTCCAGTACACATAATTAAAGGCAGAATAAAATTAGCTCACATACTGTGACGTATTCACTGTGAATCATCCTTCACTTCTCTGACTGCCACACCTTTGAGTGTCATGTCTGCTAAAACAATGGTTTGGATTTGATGTCAGAAGCTAGGGACAAAAGTAATGTATGCTATTTCCTTCAAACATACACATCTAAATCAGTTTAGCCATTAATTAAAATTGTCATGCAATTGGTCGCTTTGCTTTTCCTAATAATGGTACCATAATAAAAAGTAGAAATGCTGTGTTAAACCCTGTATTATTGCACTAATGCCCTTTTAAAATCACCTATTCCTCATGTTTAATAGGGTATAATCCTTCAAAGGGCAACATATAAAGTTACAGCATTCAGAAAACAGTAAGATACATGTAAAATTTTAAAATAAGGTGCTTTATTTCTCTTAAAGAACAGGAAGGGCAGATAAATGTCAAAATGTCTGATTATGGTGATAAAACTCAAGACACTCTTCTCTTTTTCTGGCACTATAGTGTCATCTGTCATTTTTTAATACACTTTGAGCTCCCTGGACACTCACAGTGGAAGTCTGGTGACCATCCCAGCAGATATGGAGGTGAGTCCATCACTGACAGTGACCACCGAGCCTCCTGTCTTCAACGCCCCCACCACCATCTCCAGCACCATCAACCCTATAAAGAAAGGAGTGGCCTGCACACACACACACACACACACACAAGAACACACACATTAACACACATACATACAGGGAGTCATGATTCAGCACTGTTACAGACTGTGAAAACAAGACAGTTTCAAGTCCAATGTTGCTTTAGCAGTTGTGTTGAGCTTGAATATTTGCCTTGGCAGATGAGCTCAAAGCTTGCGGGACTTTCATGTCTTGTGATCTGTGATGAGGCACTGGGTCTAAAGCCACAATGTATTGGCAGATTGGAGATCACAAACATTTGTCTGAGCAGAGCTGCACTGGAGGTTACTGAGCTCACTGGTTGAGTTTAACAACAGCGCTGACAGACCTCATATTTTCATTTTTAGGGTTATCAAGTAGAGGCCAAGCAAAATAAAATAAGGATTGAGAGCAAAACACAATGAGACTTAATCATTTTCATGTTTACTAGTCAAATATAGCCATACAAAGTCATCAAGGTAACTTTAAGCTAGCTAGCCTGTTTGCCTTAGTCATGGCCACTTACGCTAACAGGCTAACTGGGTTGACTGTTAATAGGGTTAACAGTTAACAGCCTAACTGGTTTGATCGGTAACTAGCAGGTGAAATGACTTAGCTAGCTTACCTTTAAAGAATAATTTTGTTTTTCACATTCCAGAGGTATTTTTACCCTTCGTAAATTCCCATTTGAAACAAAAAGTAAAGACCAGAATGTTAGCTACAGCCTTTTTCTGCAAACTGAAAATGGACAGTTACCCATGAGCCTCAGCAGCTGTTGCTATGGAAAAAATGCAAGCCTAAGACGTGCTCCAAGTTTAAGCTTTCTATTGTTTTCTATTAGACTTAACGCTAAAATTACTGATTTCCCTTCTAAGTTTTATTTGAGATGTTTAAAATGAGTGTGATGGAAAAAGGGGGCTTCATATCATAGTAACTTCTAACTGCTGCTAACTTTACCATTGCTCTCTTAAGTTAGCAACTGCCTTTAGCTTGTTAGCCAAGTTATGGGACAAGTGCTGGTATTTTTTGCTCATATTTTGAATAGTTTAGTAAAAATTTCTGGATGTAAGTTATGTATTGCTTTCTTTTAAGGTACAAATCATTTGCTTCAGAAGCTACACTTAAATGTGTGTACAACATAAAAAAATAAGACCAAAAGTGTTTTGTTTAAGCTACATTTTATGCCAAATAGTGTTCTGTGATAACAATTTTGGCTGCAGAAACATAAAATAATAATATTAATGATTAATTATGAAATTGGTTAACTGTTTTTCTTCATTTTATTTGATGGTGCAATAAGTGACCTAATTTAAGTGAACTAAATTAAATTATGAAGTTCATTCTTTTTTAGCTAATAATTTCTTATATATATATATATTATTGTTAATAGTTTTTCCATTATTCTCAGCCTGAATTACATATTGGAGTGATATGGCTGACAAACATGTAATGGATCAACACAACAAGCACTGAATGTATTTTATTTCTATCAGCAGCCATTTCTGCACAAAATGGTGCCTGCTTTTGCAAACAACATTTAAGAGTAACAAATTAAAGTTGAGTGAAATACAAAGAATGGATTGCATTTAGAAAGTAGCCATGACTGAACAAATGGAAAGCACCAACCAACCAGTCATTGACGGGGCTCTATTCTAACTGTGCTGGAAACATGTAATAACCTCTTAATAGGTCTGTCAAACATGGAACCAATTAGTGAGGGACGTAGTTAGCAAACAGGTCACGGCTGCGACTTCAGCGCCGTGTCAGACCTGCTGGTTAGCTTTAGCTTGAAGGCACTCATTGACCAAGTGACTGCAGTCGTAACATGGACACATGGGCCCGCCAAGAGCGAGGACTGAAGGGCGTGACGAAACCGCAGAGGAGCACATCTGCAGGTTGGAAGGGAGGAAGTGTGTGTGTGTGTGTGTGTGTGTGTGTGTGTGTGTGTGCGTATTCATGTGTGGATGGAAGTGAGAGTGGGTGTACATGTGTGTGCATATCCACATGTGAATGCTTCCACTTTAGCATGCAGGTGTGCGATGTGAGTGTGTGAATGCATGTGCACAAGCAGAGGCGAGAGCACCACCAGGGACCTGCGATCACACGCAACACTCCAACATCTGGCAGCAGACGGCAGAGCTGCAGCTAACAAATGGGCTCGCAGTGCAGGCAGACCTCCTCCAAACCCGCTGAGAGAAAGATTATCATTCTGGACGCAGGCCTCAAACCTTCCCTGCTTTATTCTCTCCTGTGTAGCAGATAGTTTTACCTCTGCAGCTCAGCATTCCTGACAGCTCAAGACAAAATTATTCAGCAGGGCAAGTTTATTCTCATGCTGTGTAAAAGAGAAGGCCAGAAATAAGAGATTGTCTTTGTTTCTTTTTTTTTACAGCTTTTTTAATTCTTGTTGTTTTTTCTTTTCTCCCTTAATTTGTTTTATGTAGTTTGTCTTCCATCTTTTTTTCAGTTAAGATAAAATAAATATAAGGCCTTTTTTAATCTTACATAAGTTGTAATTATTCTCTACATTCTTATCTTTCGACAAATAAAAAATTAAGCCCATTTTATGCAACAGCATGCTCACATGCTGTGTGAACTCTATGTTGTGGTATCTAATAATTGGATTTTATTTTGTTTTGTATTCGACATTACATGGAACATGACATTTGTGAACCAGATGTCTGTATTTTCCCAAACAGCCTTTTTATGAGGTCATGGATGACTGATGTTGGCTAAAGAAAATGCAGGCTGACAATACACTTTTATTACCACTGTCTGAGAAAAATATTGTGTTTGCATCCAGATCACTGAGTAGCTGAGAGACCTGGAAACTGCCCACAGACCCATAATTCCAAACAACTCCAAAATTAGAGGATTGTGTTTTGTCATTTTCTAATTAATTTGGCCTGTTGGGATCAGAGAACAACAGTTGTGCAGAATAATTAATGACACATCACAAACTGTAAACAGTGCTGAGTCACAAACTGCTCTCACACACACCCATGCAAATTTTTATCACCATCAAGCCCTGCAGCAATAACAAATTTGTTTAATCACGGCTGGTAGTGGATTATAAGGACTCCTGCTGTGGGGGTAATTGTTCTCCTCCCCTGATGTGCCCCATAAAACCTCATAACAAACATGTGCTGTTAAACCTGCACCAGACATTCGCCATAAAAAAGGCAACTGAGACGCTGTAAACTGACACGAAGAAGTAGAAGAAACCCCAAACTTTTATGTAAAACTCTGCATTCAGTACAGTGGAAAATTATCGAGTAGATTTCAGCAGAATTTATGTGTCTATCTGAAGTCAGACTATTAGATTTAGGTCCAAGCTCAAAACTGACACGAGACCGGTTTGGAAGATTGGTTTCAGATACTATGTACTTTACAAGTAGATAAACTGTAACACAAGTTTAAGCACTTTTAACAGATTAAAGATTGTTTTCAAATTTAAGTAAAAAGACAAGTTTGTGCAACTTGCAATTTATAATGTATGCAATTTGTTCTCTGGTCTAATGCGCAAAAATACATCCTTCTTTCGGTGAGATGAACCATAAAAGTTTTACCTTCTTACTTTCAGATTGATGTAGGATAGGTTATTTAAAAAATTATCTTGTGTCTGCAAAACTTAACCATTAGAGTCTCTTTACAGGGAAAAGAAAATATTCTTTTGCTTTGCTTGATTACTCAATGCTATTTAAACACTCCTTCCTGAGTTTTGTGATGGGAAACAGGTTGGAAAACCTTCTCATATCGGAGAGAAGTTTGTTCATCTCCAACATTTCATTAACCAGCCTTTATATCATTATCAGCAGCTCTGTTTCGGAAACACAAGGTGTTCTTACGTGTTCTCTCTTAAATTTAATATGATATCACCTCCTGACTACATGATGATAGAAGTTCTTCCCAATTGTTAAGCCTACTTATTGTTGACATCTGACTTGCAAATTTTTTTTTGAAATATAACTTAATCAATAACTTTTTAAATACTCAATTAGACATTTGTCCATAAAATGTCAGAAAATATTTAAAATTTTTTCTATAATTTTACAACTTTAAATTGAATTGCTTGTTTTATGTGACAGACAATCCTAAAGAAAAAAAATCCAAATGATATGGCAGAATATCAACAAATGTTCACTCTTAAGCAGCTTAAATTGTTTGACAAATTGCTGGAAAAATTACAAAAACAATGGATCTATTATTTTCTGACTAACCAATACATCCACTTATCTTTGCAACGCTATACTTGATTCAATATACCGGTATTAAAGTGAACTTTTGAAATGACAACTTAATAAGCCTTTTTTAAATGTGATTTTACTGTATCTAAGGCTTTAACTTCTTATAGCTGTCAGTGAAGTTTCCCTGATGTGTCACCTCAACTTGACTTTCATCCAAGGCATCATCACATATTTTCTAAAGTGAGCGGAACCGAGGTTGTACCCACCTGTTGCACATACTGAGGAACATCTTCCAGTTTCTCAAAAGATGACTCGTTCTGTGTGAGCATGTAAAACATGGCCCGGGCGCCCATGGACACCGAGCCGGGCTCCACAGCTGCAGCCATGACGCACAGCACCTCGCTAGTCTCTGCCCCAGGTGAGATTCCGCTTACCTGCGCAGGTATTAATATCACACTTAGAGCTCAGCTGCACCTTCTGTGGAACCTTATTCGTGTTTCCTCCGCCTGACACACTTGTTTTTCTCTGTGGCAAGTTAAGTAGGTCAGTTACGAAACGGAGCGCACAGCAGCTGATGAGCAAACTTCTCTCATGCAGGAAACGGGGCCGTGAGAGAAATGAGCTGCCGGACGCTGCTTTGTGACTATTTACCTTCCAACCCTTGTTCATTCACGAGGAGCAGAGTTCACCTTTGTTCAGGTTGATACTACCAGGTGCCGCGCTCAGCATAAATTTGTCTCGCGAGAGTTTTTGAGGTTTACTGTAGCTTCCAAGAATCTGTGCTGGTTGCCTGGCAACTGCTGGCAGCCCGTAAAAAAATTCAGCATATCATTTGCTTGTAAAAAGATGATTTGTTTTTACACTTTAGTTTTTGTACAAATGAAACAAATGATATGTGACCTGTTATGGGATCAGCTGTAGAGGCAGAAGGTCAGGGAATGTGTTTTCTCCTGTATCAAGTCTCTGTGCTAAGCTAAGCTAAGCTAACCAGCTGCTAGCTGTAGTGTTTGGCTATTTTTAACTGATGGATGTAAGAGTAAACTTTTTTTAACCCTCCACCAGAAAGGAGACATATTTTGACAAAATGTCTAATGTTTACTTGAGATTGGGAGATTTTTTTATTATCAAATGTCCACCAGGTAAATGGCAGTTTTTAAAATATAAAGCTGTTAATTGAATATCTCAAATTACCAGAAATAATTAAGGTCATTTAGTTCATAATTCACATATCTAGATAAGTGTACGTTATATCAACAGTACCATAATAACATGTGCTGCAGATAATTACAACATGCTAATTAGCTTCACCTGTTTTTAGCTGGTTGTTGTTAGCTTTCATGTTAGCATGCTCATTAGCTATCAATGTAATGGATCAAAGTGTAGCTTTGTTGTTCGCTGAGAAGGCTGGTCTAGTTTGTGACTGGTTTAACCCAAGGGGCAAACTCCCCGCTTCCGCATTGAAGCCAACCAGCCGACTTAGAGCGAAGGCAGGGGACACCCTGGACAGGTCGCCAGTCTATCGCAGGGCTGAAGCCAACCAGGAAGTACAAAAACTTGCAGTTCCTCGACTGACCGCTTGAGGCTGGCTCCAAAAGGGAGCAAATTCCCATTGGAG
>JAUZTA010000030.1:2566929-2579350 GCA_034780835.1 Ctenochaetus striatus | reverse complement strand
ACACACCATACTCACAGTCAAGCCAAAATCTTCTCATTATGACCATCCACACCCTCCACCAGAGGAGCTGGATGCCACCCCAATTACCAGTGGGTTATACTGGTACACTAAAGAGACAACACACACACACACACACACACAAACACACGTGCACAAACACACATGCACACACACACACATACACAAACTCACATTCACAAACACACACACACAAGCGTACACACATAAACAAGTTCACAGACAGGCAGCGCAGGAATCTCCTTATGTAATGCAGTTTGATTATCTCATGTAAAGTGAAGGAGGAACCAACAAAGTTTCTTTCATTTCGTTAGTTTTGTCTCGTTTTGGCCTCAGCTGGTTCGTTCAGGACACAAACTGAGTCTGAAACCCTGAAGCAACTTGACCAGACGTGGCCGGCCCGACCCTGCCACATCTGCGGCTCTCATTGGGTAAAAAATGTTGGTCATCGTCAGACCTGCGCTGTGGAAAGACTTATTGCTGAATCAAAACAGTCTGTTTCAATTGTTTAGTCTTTATTAAGATGCAGATTGTGTTTTATTTTAAATAGTCAAAGAAGTTTAAACACAGACGAGTGTGTGACACCATGTGACATGAGCAGAGCGCTTCAGTTTAGAGCTGAAACACTAAACCATTATTCTACTAATAAAAATCTTCTGGTTTGATGGTTGTAATCCTTTTTAAAACAAACCTACCAATATTTCCTCTGGTTCAACTTTATGAAATACAAGGATTTTATCTCTGCTTGTTTTTAAATTGAAAATTTTGCGAGGTTTTTCTGCATTTGTTGGGCGAAGCGGGACATCTGATTTTGTCACATCATGAAACTTTGACGGACATTTTTCACTGTTTTCTCAGAGTGAAACTGTGACATTGAAGTGTTCACTTGTTTGTGCTTAACTGTGAATCAGTCAGTTTCAGTTGCAAAAGTGTTATTTCTACAAAGCAAAATCAGCAAATTCAGTTCTGAATTAGCTCTTCTGATAAAGTCTGTGTATTTTTTAACAATGAGTTACTCTTTTTATAAAGGAAAAAGTAATTTCACACTCCTTTTCCTATTTTCTACTCCGATATCTTGCTTTGTCGGTCCTAAAATGTCTCTTCAAAACAAATCTTGAATGAATAACAGCATGTAGTGACTAAGCTTCATAGGAAGCTTGAATTTTTAAAAAATATCCAATTGTACAATATAATTTATAACTTAAAAAACACAAGGGCTTCATTTAGATAAAAACATTAGTCTTTTGATTTTAAATTACTTTTTAAACTAAATCAAGAACTAATTTTCCCACGTAGTAAAAACTGAACTAAAACTGAGCAGTATGATCATGAAAAATCGCAGCTCAATTGTTCCCTTATGGGCTCATTAATTGTTCTCATGTGTAATATTAGAACTTTATGGACCATATTTAAATCATTGTCTGTTCTGGTGATTCATTTCCTGCTGCGTTTTCTTTCCTCACAGAACCAAGAGAGATAATCAGAAACAAGAATAAAACTCATGAAGGTTTAAATTTGTGCATTCATACTTTATTTAGCGTGACTTATGGCACCTTTAATCACTTAGTTAAGCCAATCAAATGATAATTGACATTCACACATACACACTGCATCGGCTACAGTGGCTGCAGTGAATAAGAACTACTGGAAATGTGAGCTGCTGTATACTGATGTGATGCCAAATATACTTTCTCAAGCTTCCACTGAATCTCCTCCTGCTCCTTAACCAGCTGTCCGTCAAAAGGGTCCTCCTCGTTAATCCAATTAGGCTAACGAGGCGGTGAAAGGGAGACAACTCCACTAATTGGAGCTCAGTCCGGAGATGCTCAGTGAGGATACTGGCTGGTCTCCTACTGCAAAGCTGAAGACTGCCTGAGTTTTTGATAGTTTTCAGTGTTTAACCCACATTAGTTAATTTTTATTCCATGTAATTATGAAACTCTGTTACAAAAAGTGTTTTTTTAAAAGAAGCCAATTGTCCTTTTAGTAAATCTCTCTTCACAGAAATACGATTTTAAAATTTCCCCTCTTGCAGTGGGAGTTTTACTGGTGACAGGCCAGTTTGTCTGAAGGATGCTTGATTGACAGGTGACTCACTCTCAGCCCTGTTGGTTTCATACTTCACATCCCACCCAGACTCCACCTCTGTTGATCCAAAAATTGGCTTTTCCAGGCTCCAAACTAACGCCAAAAAGTGAAGCAATGGTAAAATTTTCCTAAAAACACCCTGTTGATAAGCTGATTGTGACGTCATAGAGATGATGTCTGTGTGGGAATAAAGTGATGAATGCAGGATGTTGCTCAGTACATCACACTGATGAATTCATGGATATTTTGGAATAAACTTTTGTGGATTTTCAGGTTGAAGTTTGTTGGCAGAATACAGATTTTAAGGATCATTCTTGAGGTGGAAAATCTGAATCACTTCATTCAGCTTGCACTTGTAAAAATCATATCCTGGTGTGTGAAACCTGCCGCGCCAGATGGAGAACAGCAGTCTGATAGAGAGAGTAAGCCTTGATTTATTCATGTTGAAACAGTTAGAAACCCTGGATAAGATTAAAATTGTTTTATTGTGGGATTCAGGTTTAAAGTCTGACACCTCTTTAATAAAAACACACAGAAAACAGTTCACCGTTTAACCACTCAGAGACACTCAGAGGCCAACAAATACTCCAGCATCTACAGCACTGAATCACTTTAGTATTTTATCTCATCCAAGAAAGCACTTAAGCGAACTGTCCACCCGTGTTTATGAAAGTTTCTGATGATTCATGTAAACACCATATTTTGAATGTCATCAAAACCAGGACACTGATATGCATTTAAAAACACTCAGTGAGGGTTTTTTGTTTCATGCAAATGTTAAAAACTCGTCTGCAGGTTTTCCAGAGTTTGTGCAGAAATCGTGCAGCAGTCTGCAGAGACGAGTGCCGCCTCTCATTACAGCTGCAGCAGTGAGATGTTTTGAGGCTGCCGATGTTAGACAGGAAAGTAGATTAAAGATTTCTGTAGAGGATTTTTCTCTCTCAGCTGCAGACAGACTGGCAGAGTGGAAGTAAAAGTCCAAGAATCTCTTATCTCGCTTCTCCGCTGTCATTCCTCTCCATCCCTCACTTTGCTGCATCCTCCCTCTGGCTTTTTTCCCCCTCTTTCTTCTCCTTGTCCTCCATTATCATCTCTTCTCTTCCCTCCCTGTCATTTACTTCAGTGGTGCGGCAGCCATCACAGTCTGATTTCCCATCTGTGCAGTTGTTGCAGACAGAAACTGTGTTGAAGGCTGACTGGTTTCCTCAGGAGATTCACTCAAACGCTGCACTCATCTGGATGAACTGTCACTTAATGAGTGTATTGCTGTCAGGTGTGTGTGTGTATGTGTGTGTGTGTGATTGTGGTCGACAAAAAACCAAAGATGGAAGTGAAGCGAACAATGGCGAGTTGTTTCCATGTGCTTAAGACCGAGGCAAACATTTACAATCTGGATTTCAAACTTCCTGGTGAGCATCAAGCACATGAGTGTGTAAAACCTTTTGTGTAGTTATAGTAAAGCCTAGTTTTTATGTGTGTGTGTGTGTGTGAGTGAGTAAGCGTGGTTTCGGCGTATTATCCCGGGCTGCTCAGTTGATGTGTTAAACAGCAGTGGATTGTGGGACTGCTGGAAGGATTAGCCCCAGAACGACCCCGGCTTCAAAGACGCAGCTCGCTTGCTGCTCGCTGCTGCACCAGAAAAACAAAAACCTTCGATAAACCGAATCCTTCCAGCTGTCAAATGGCTCGTGGCTGAAGCGACAGCATCACGCTTAACGATGACACCGTCACATGCATCCATATGGATTTGTTTACTTTAGCGAAGAAGATCTATTGATCAGCGTTTATTCAGGAAAGAATCTGAGACGCTGAGCTGCTTTACATTCATACACTGACACAATTCAAACACAGGATCCTATTTACTGGCAAGAGAAGCAGATACAGGCAGAAAAAAAAGCCTCACTCAGGGGGACGTTGACAGTAGATGCTGAGGGAATAACACGCAGATTCAACCGCCCTGCAGCAGATGCAACAGCAGGGGAAACCCTTTAATATATATAATGTCCTTAGTATATCTATTATTTATTATTAATATATATTTTGAATAGATATACAGTGTTTTATTACACTGAAAAGTGGATCAGATTTCTTTCAGTTATTCGTCCATCAGAAACAAAGGCCCCGTTTATTCAACCAGCTGTCAACACGTAAACCTTTCCTTCTGACTTCTGTGGCCTCGCTGTTGAAGTGCTGATGACGATTCACGATGATAAAGCGTCGGTCTGAGGACCTTTGTCTCCTATTTCTCTAATTTCCTGTCATCTTTCCACTTGATGACTAGGAAAGGCATTTAAAATGTAAAAAGTTCCAATCTTCTTCTTCATTTAACTGTAATTTGGCAGCCCCGGTATCAGACAGTTAAATGATTGCGTTTGTCATGTGTGCAAAAGGTTTTTTTCTCGTCTTTTTACGCATTGCTAACAAGCTTGAGAAAGTCAAGCCCATTAAAACACCGTAGATTGACCATTAAGGTGTGAGTATGAGATCCTTTGACTTTCTGAAGACATTTTGTGAAAGATAAAAAGTCCCTGACTAAAGTCAAACAGAGGAAGCTGTATCAAAGTTTCTTGGTTTTCTGGTTTCCTGCTTGTTCTGCTGCAGTTTTTAAGTGATTAAGATTTTAAATTGTGGCTTGTTAGCATCTCTGGATGTGATCCTGACCGATTCAGACATCACGTCATGTAAGAAATAAAACTTTTTGCAGATGTCATAATAAATAACAAACCTCTGACTGTGTAAAAGGAGCCTGGCTGAGTGTTGAGGAGACATTTAGAGATGGACAGATTAAACTTCCTGAGGGCCGGAGCTTATCTTCAGTCAGCAAAGATCCTGACAGATATCCTCTCCTTTGCCATGTGGTGGAGGCTGTTTACCAAAGCTCCTTATATGCATTTATTCACTGTGGGTGATCAGAGTGGGAACTGAACCCCAGACCTTTAAGACATGAAGAAGAGAAACACAATATGAAGCAATTAAACAAGTGTAGATGACACTGATGGAACCACCAGCTGAATAGAGAATAAAGGATCACACTGGTGTTAATTTATCATTTTGTCATTAAAAGAATCTCTACATATTGATGCAGTCTGAAAGATGAACTTTTCAGTCTGCTGCTTCTTAAACAACAGTTTATATTGTTAATATTGTGATGTCAGAGATGTAACTCATTTGGCAGCGATAAACTAGGCAACAGTCCCCATCAAAACAGCTAACAATGGAGGTTAGTCAGAGGATAATGATGTTTTCAATTAAGTCAAAAATGTCTGTGACCAATAGTGCACAAATATTTGAACTAAGTGAAAGCAGCCTAAATTAAAGTCTGAGCTATGAGGGCTGTTGAATTGCATCCTGGGAAGTGCAGTAGTAGTAAATTACTGTGAAAGGAGGTTGTTGTCATTTATTGTACTATTTTTTTTCTGAATCTACCACAGAAAGACAACAACTTCTCACTGAATCCCACTCACAACAATGAGTTTGGTTGTTTTCCCATCCGGGGAATCGGTTGTTGATTACTGAATTCACAGAGTAACTTATGATGCATTACTGTGTAACTTAAAAAGAAAAACTACCCCTGAAAATGCAAAAAGCAGGACTTATGTGTTTGTTTCCTGCAGTTTCGCATAATTGGATGAATGAGATTAAACATCTTAGATTGTGCATTGTTATTCTGCTAAGTGCTATTTTAAATACACACATGCTGACTGCAGCTTGTCCATGTCTGCCATCATTCCAGTGTAAAATGTCACTAACTCGCAAAAGGCAAACTGCAGAAAACATAACCAAATGTCAAGATATATGTTTTACAATGTGGTGACTTTGATCAGTCAAATCAGTTTACAGTGCATGTATTTCAGTTTAAATTGATATGTAGCACCAGACCATCAAATTCAACAAGAAGAAATGCTGTTTATTTCTAAAAGAAAATATAACATAAATCTAAACCCATTTGGCAGTTTGAGCTGAGTCATGTGGGTTTCTTCTTTTTCCTCTTCTCACACAAAACATCCAACGTTGCTTACACCAACTTGGATTTAGCAAGCAAAGACATAAAATATCTTATGCTATCATTTTGTATTTTAATAAAAAAGAAAAATCTGAACATATCAAGTTAGTTTTGATCTCACAGGAGATAAAGATCAGTTCAAACTCTTGATGAACCATCTTCTCTGTGTCATTTTCACATATTACAGCTTTCTTTTAGTACAATTGTTGGGACTCTGTCTTGTCTGGGTCTCCCCAAGATCATCAACTCCCCCCTGCAGGGCACCCCAAAGTCTCCTAAATCCCTCCTTCTCCAAACCCCGTAATCTGTAATCTCAGCTCCTCGCCGTTCAAGTACATTAGTGAATTATTCCTTTAATCCAAAGGGGGAGCGGCCGTAAAGCGGCTCTTTGCATGAATCATCAAGCCGTCCTGGGATGAAGTAATCGACAGGAGGATAAGTATTCAGTCAGCCATGTCTCGATTTAATTTGTTCCCCCTGTCGGGTTCATCGCCAGACGTCCTGAGCCCCATTTGTCGGTCACATGATGCAGGAAGACTTCAGTCTGTGATGTCACTGTATAGCAGAGGACACCTGGTGTGTGTGTGTGTGTGTGTGTGTGTGTGTGTGTGTGTGTGTGTGGAAAATGTGTTTGGAAAGACTGAAGTGAACCAGTTTGTATGTGTATGTTTGTATTTATAGCTCTGATACAAACAAACAGCAGATGTTGCATCACAGAGGCCATTTTTTTCTGTTTATTCTAAGCTAATATTTGCTCATATTCCTAGAGAAGATATTTTTAGCTCTTGTTTATCAGATTTTAGACCCACTTTTGTGATTATTTTGTAATAAATATGTGTTTGTACCCCTAAGAATGATTCAAATTTCTTTGCTGCTTGAACTCACAGTGAGCTTTGCAGAAAAGAATGTTTTTCACCTTTTTTGTCCCAGCCAGTTTATTTTTTACCCTTTGGTTGGTGAATATTTCATAGTAATGGCTGCTACTTCTTCTGGTGTCATGGTGGTTTTTGTGGGATCAGCATTTGTTTTTCTGCTGGCTACACAGAGGTTCATTTTTCTACAGTTTAAGCTGTACTCATGTTTTTCTAAGCAATTTTATTCATTATAAACATTTTGAGACTCAGTGTGACTTGCATTTTCTGAGGATATCATTATCTCTGAAGTTCTACGTGAAAAACATCCATAAATCTGCGTAGAAGTTGTGGAAAAAAATCCTTATAAGTCAAGAACTTCCCTGAAACTCATCACATATTTTAACTGTTCAAGAAACACTCTTAATGGTACCATTTCTCCAAAATTTAAACAACTGTGGACAACTGACTCATCGACACCATGGGAACTTTTACTTCCTGTTTCACCCCCGAGTGATGGAAGCTGTTGTTTCAGAACTTAGAGCACAGTTATCCTTCAGAGGGGGATGGGATAGATCTTGACTTTGCATTTTCAAATCTATGTATTTCTGCTGCTTTTCAACTCTTCTTCTTCTTAACATCTTCATAATGTGTTTTGTTTCCAAGTAAAACTGTTTGCTGACTTCCTGTCTTCACTTTGTTCCGCTATGTTTTATCTCCACATGATCAGGTCACAGTGGGGAAGAGAACTCTTATATTCATCACCACCTTTAAAACTTTTAAATCAAACTCTTTTTCAGTCGTAATATTTGAACCATTTTTGTGTGTTTTTGTAGGAAACGTAGTTGGGACCAACGCCACGGAGCCGGACACCGCGGCCAATGTGACCTCCCCGCTAAACGAGGAGGAGGGGCCAGTCAAGGTTAACGAGATGAGCATCTCAGCCAGTCCCAACACAATCAGCACTGTGACCCCGAGGGCGGGCCGGATCCCCCGTGCCGGCGAGGAGGAGGAGCAGAGCAGCGGCATGTTCGCTGAAACGATGGTTCCTGCGGTGGAGGAGGTGGGTGTGGCTGCCCCACCCCAGCTCAGCCCTGATTCGGCTGAGACCGAGCACCTACTGCCCAGCAAGCCACAGGGTCCAGAAGTCACGGAGGGCGAAGATGGAGAGGATGAGGAGGAGGAGCGTCTGCCACACACTGACCCGCCTTGGATTCACGCTAAGGACACAGCTGTGTTTGACCTGGATCACCTTTTCACCACCACTGCCCCGCCCTCAGCCGCCAGCAACCCCTCCAACCTCGACGTGCTCCATGTGGACTTCTTCGACCCTTCCTCTCGTGGGCGCAGCCTTGATCTGGCCCCGCCCTCTCCTTCATCACTGGCTCATGAGCTGCAGGGCGGTGACCCGACCTCCTGGGCGATGCCGGACAACTACGACTACCTCACACCCTACGAGGATGGCGTGTCCCCCACCGCTGATGAGTACACCTACAGCACCACGACCGATGCCTACGAGAGCGACGAAGACATCCGGCTCTCTGCTGGGTCTCCAGCTCGCTCCAGGCCCCGGGCCCCAGGTTCTGGCTCCATCATCCCCGGGGCGGAGCTCCCTGGAGTGGGAGCACCAGTGCCCAACGTCCCTGCAGCAGCTCCTCCAGCGCCCTCGCCTGTGGATGGGTCAGACGGGATGGGTGGTTGCCGTGTGGGCTACCAGATGGTGAATGGAAGTTGCCGCTCACCCTGTGACTCGCTGCCCAACTACTGCTTCAACGGGGGACAGTGTTACCTGCTGGAGGGCATGGGAGTCTTCTGCAGGTATGATGCAACATGCACCCACACTGCACACTGCAAACAAACATTCATATATACATCAACAGCTGCAGCCTTTCTCCTCAGAGTCTTAAAGGGATGTCAAACACATGATGCAGCCATTAGTGCAACTTACTTACCTACAGTGTCTGTTAATTATAAATAAATAATGGAAGAAGGACACTCCTTCTAGATTTAGAACTCAACACATTATAAATAATCATAAGTTTTCTTCATTAGAAAAAGAAAATTGGTCATCATATATATTTGTGCCCGCAGAATGCAGAAACAACACGGTGAAATCAAAGGGCGAAATAGTTGTGAAAGTTTTTATATATATAAAAGATAAAGTTGGTATTCCTTAGCTAAACAATAGGCCATTATCCACTGGTATATATGAATTGATATGTTATGAATATATATGTATGTCTACATAATGTGATTTCCAGAAGTTGTAAAAGTCAAATAGACTGTTGAAGACCATAAGTGCTAAAAATGGTCTGAACTATAAATAGTTTTTCCACTTGACAGGTTTTACGCACGGCGCGCTCCGGGCTCTATAGGCTACGTTCCTTTGTGCGTCATCGATAGGAGAATTGATCTAGTTAAAAAAAAAATGGGCGAGGTCTTCATAAAGCTACTCATTTGTTAAAGTCCTACGCAAGAAGAGGGGCCATTTTTTCCTTAAATCACGTGTTTCAAGAGGACTGGGAGCCAACCGCTGGAGTCTGGGCTCCGGAAGCGGTGACAGCGGAGGGGGGAAAGTGCCACACTGGAGGCTCTTAAAACACTGCATTGCGCATACCATTAACCAAGACCACCACCCCCCCTTTAAAAAGGATCATGCACGTGCAGGTCCTGTCTCCGCGTGGCGATTTTAAAAGACACAAGCGACCCCTATTGTCTCAACAATTAACTTTTTAATTGTAGTAAGTTGTATCTTTGGGCCTCCATACAGAGCAACACACAATGAGTGATGGAGGAGCTGAGGACCAAACACACACACACACACACATTCACCCATAGCTAGCTTCCATTGAAAACATGCAGACACAGAGCAGTACAAGGGAGGGGAAACGATTTTGTGTTAACTGTTTGACACTCTGAAGCACCATAGACCAATTTTTCTAAAGGCCCGCCCCTTCTCTATAATGACAATAAACATACTTGATAATAATAATAATAATAATAATAATAATAATAATAATAATAATAATAATAATAATAATAATAATTTTATTTTCATTTTTAAAAAAATAAGTAGGCCGTTAATCAACTTTTTCTTTTTTAATTAGTTAAAATCGTTTGGCTTATTTCGCTGTTCAGTCATAAACTAGTATTTAGCTACAAGGCAGGAAAGTCACCTAGCATAGAAAAATCTATTTTCTTTTATAAAACATTTTTATTACATGTTACTGTTATATTTTAAACTCAGGCAGAGTTGTGAGGGTTACATTTGAAATGTAATAGGTTACGGATTACTAGTTACTCTGTTAAAATAAGTACTGTAACTATTTTAATTACTTCATCAGAGGAGTGTAACTTATCACATTGGTAATTTTTTGACTGCTTCTCTGACGAATCATTAAACAGTGTTTAATAAATATATATATATTACTAATTGTGGTAACACTAACTTCCTGTTGGTGTTTTCTCAGGTTTAACTTCAAACATTTACATAATTTTCTCTGCTAGAAAAGAAGTTTACACTTTAAATTCATGTTAGAGACCTTAAAAACAAACCAGAAACAATGCTAATAATTTGAGAGCATAAAGTCCAATAAATAGTTTTAAGGTAGAGACAGCTCCTGCTCTTTGATAATGTTGCACTTGAATTGTTCCAACATTTGCTGAAACGTCTCGACCGGAACTTTGCTCAAAGAAAGTAAAGAAAGTTTTCTGCACTGCGAGAAGATGAAAAACAACAGAATGAAAGTTTTACAGGCTGCAAACTTTTTTACCGAAGAGAAAAGGCCTTTATGTTCGGATGTAAACTCATTATAATCACATACATTTGAATTAGTAACTGTAAGTTAACTGAATAGTATTTTTTTAGTAAGTGTAACTAATTACAAGTACATTTATGTTGTAATTTAATCACGTAGCCTCGTTACATGTAACTAGTTACCCTCCCAGTACTCTCCACAGGCCTCTATGTGTTTTATCAAAGTAAAAACAGTTTGAATGAAATTCCTCATTTAAAGCCTAATGGAGCCGATGCTGTTTCCTGTAATCTCTGCTGGTTTCATGACAGCTGAGGGGGTCTGAGGCGGTCTGGGATCAGTGTGCACGCACATGGGACACGCAGAGTCCCGCACGGGGCGTCACCGCGCGCGCTGCGCTCCCTCCGCTTGTAAATCTCCGTCCGTTCCAGATAAGAGACCGAAGCGGGTGCATTAGCCGCCGCCTTGAGTTTAATTACATTGTCAACAGAGAATAATTGTAATTGATTTCTGCTCGTCTTCTGACTCCCAGCACGCGCCCGCGCACTCTCACACACACACACACACACACAGGCACACACACGCACACACACACACACACCTTGTTTCCACATCATCTCAGGATGCCTCGTTTAAAGTAACAGGACATGGCACGCGGGGCTTTGCGCACATGCAACGAAACAGAGAGCACGTGTGCTGCAGGAACCTTCACATACGTTGGACAAAGACTCTGTCATAAATGCTTTTTTCACAGAGATCCTACTGATTTTTAATTTTTTGTTTTCACTTTTGGATATATTTTTGTAAAAAAAAATACTATAAAAACTGAAAATCACTGCTTATTTTGGTGTGTTGATTGAATTCTTCTGATTATTTGGATCAGACTAAGCTCTGCGTGAAGAGCTGAGCTAACTGCCTCCAGGAGGGGATTCTGGGTGTCTCCTCGTGCTCGTTAATTACACCAGCTCTTGTAATTAATTGATCACTCCCACTGTCGCCTGAGTGATAAGAAGCCGGCTGGAAAGCAGTGATTCAGCGGAGGAGGTCATCCAGAGGCCCAGGGCTCCCATCATCATCATCATCATCATCAGTCTAAGCTCACAGAGTCTTTGCATTTGTGGCATTTGTGCAGCTGCTACAGTAAAAGCAGTTATAATGTCTGGTCCCAATAATACATGTAATTAAATGGTGTCTTGTCCGTTCATGCAGCTTTGTTTTAATCAAGAAAATGTAGTAAATGTCTTTAACCTTGCGGACTTTTTCTCGATTAAAACAACAATTTAGTTTTTTTCCAAAGTGTTCAGGGATTCGGCCACTTGAACAGAAACGCCCCTGATGAATGTGGTGTCCATCCAGCGAAAATTAAAACAAAATATCTGAATGAGGAATGAGTTCAGAGATTTCAATTAAAGTTGAGCCTAATTTTTGCAAATAATTTGACTTTTCACAATAAAAGGACGTCTTTCCTCGTGTACTGATGAGTGAAAAGGCCTAATATGAGCATTTGGAACTTTCAAACAGCACATGAGAAAAGATGAAACATCATGGAGCTGCAGAAATTCAGCATGTTTGGCTTTCAAAACACCCGTGTAGATTCATTTCACTTATCCAGGCTAGCTATTCTGTGTTAGAAGACTTGACAAGAGTTTAAGAAACACTGTGCTCACTGAATACTTTACTTATTTTGTCCCAAAGTTCAAAATCAT
>JAUZTA010000030.1:2546072-2561108 GCA_034780835.1 Ctenochaetus striatus | reverse complement strand
ATTTTAACAGTAATAATTTATCCATCTGTCTATTTATCATAAAGGCCTGCAGTTATCTTATGTGCATGTGCACTCGAAGCGCTTAAATGATAGCTCGTTCAGATAAGAGCTCTGATTGGTTACTTGCAGAGAGCGGTGGGCGTGGTCTAAAGTTGTGGCTGTCTGTCAGTTGAGCTGACTGGAGCTGAGTGAGGTGTCGCGGGCAGGATAAGAGACGTTAACATGAGTGAATAGGGCCGTGCACAACATAACTGAAGGTAAGTTTTCATACAGACAAACATATTTGTCGTTTTATAGAAGTATTATATCTGTGCTTGCTGTGTACCTAGTCGCCGAAGAGATAATGTCGACGGTTATACAGTATAGCTTTGATATTAATATGGCGGGTAATGACATTTAAGTTAGCCTCCTTGTAATGTGAGAAGATGCAAATTTCATGCCGTTTAATATAAGCTTGCCGGCATGAGTTTCATCAAAGTTGGTGTTCGGGCCACCCTTATGTCTGCTTCTCTTCCTAAGTTTAAGTGTTTTCTCTTTGGAAATGTTTTTTTTGGTGCTGAATGTGACTCGTTTCTCCATGAAGTTGACGTTTTTCCCTAATTAGCCATGAGTTCAAATCTGATTTTGACAGCGTGCCACTGAACGCGCTATGCAGAGCAGATACATACAGCAGTTTGGTTTCCTCCGTTGCACCTGACTGAAATATCTTACAGCTCATGACAGTGACTCCTTCAAAGAGGCTCCACTATTTTCAGCTAAATCGTTTTTTTGTTTTTTTTGGTTTTTTTTTGTGAATGGGCTCTTTTACAAGTGTTTCAGGCTATTAAAATCATGCCATATGACACCGGAAGACACGAGGGATAGCGGTTTATTTTTTCTCTTCTGAGATAATAATGTATGTTGGATAACAGTGCCTGACCTGATTGAAGCCCTGGCTCTCTGTTGTGTCTGTCGGGAGTCTAAAAGCGCAGCTGTATTTCCTCCAGCTTCCTTGTTTAGCATCCGAGCTTCCTGGTACCATTTTGGGGATGAGGGGATGTAGGGTGGCTCCAGTCTTTATGTGTTTGTGTGTGTCCCTTTGTAAGTTATATTGTTGCTCTTAAAACGTGCAAAAAGTAATTTTCCCAGTACTACGACATCCCAAGGTAACAAAGGAGCACTGGTCTCTAATGCCCCCACTACGTTTTTTTTTAAAATTCTATGTTAATCTCAAATATTGATAAAATACAAGAGCTGAAATATTTCACTTTTGTTCTCGCTACCCACTTAAACACAGTCTTAAACAATTGAAATGGTAGCTTTAATTTTTGTGCAAAGCATGTGGAAATTATGACATAATGGTTGCAAATACTAGGACTAATAGCCAATGCTGGGGACATCAAATTACTCAGTAAAACAAAAGTAACAATCATTTAGCACAGTTTTACTTCACATGATGTGTGCAAATTGAGTTACAGTCCATACAGTTTGATAACCTAACCTAGTCTAACTGATAACCTGATTATTAAGTCAAAATGGCTTACAATCTTACTGAATCCCTCAGTTACAATGTCACAAGAGTTGCAGTGTTACAGTATATTAAAAAGACAAAATAATCTGACTGGCATGAGCTGTGACACTGTTTACAAAAAAAAGTTTGTAAACTTCAGCATGTTCACAGTGACACATTTATACAATTCAAACTACATTAATAGAAAAAAAAGAATTTTTAGTTCATAGTCTTCGCATGGTCATCCGTAGCATGTAATGTTATTATGATGAACACAATGAATACAATGACAAAAATTGTAAGCCTCTGCATTTTGCCCTGTATTCTCTAGTGTTTTGCTCCTTACAGTAAAAATCTAGATAATAGCACAGAGATGAGATGACATTTACAGGCTTTTCTGAGAAAAAATGTGTTTGTTTTTCTCAAATTGCAACCACCCCTACCCAGTAAATTCTATTTATGAGATTTGTATCGAGCACAGACAGTAAGAAACCTACTCTAATTTATCAAGATTACAATAAGTAAGCAGGTAACTGGAAGTGGGTATAGTTATTGCTGCCATCTTCTCCTTTATGAAGAACTAAAATAGCAAAATTTGGGTTACAGTGTAGAGCCTAGGAGGGATTTAGGTAAATCAATAAAGCACCAAGTCAGCTAACTTTGACGGGATAAAAGTGGTACTAGTTGAACAAATGCCTCAAAAAGAAGACTCATTCATTATTAAAGTTTTCTTACCTTTTCTTTATGTTTTTGTATTTAGCAACTCTTATGTATCTTAAGACAGGACTGCAACACTCAGCCATTAAGGATGATCACTTCAAGGCAAATATCATGACTATCAAAGTTATGGTTCATGCTTCAAGACAATTTTTAATAGTTTATCTTTAACAAACACCTTGGCAAAAACATATCACTCTTTCAGAGTTTGTCAAACACTCCCAAAAGTCTTCCACAACACAAACCTTTTCAAGTTGACTATATGTATTCTTTTGGGTTTTCTGTGTTGCTTATAAACATTGTCTGGTAGACACGGCCAAAATTACCAACATTATTATAATCATGCTATTTTAATATCAGATCTGTGGACTGATAAATGAACAAGGATGTGAGGGTCACCATGATCAGACTGTGACCTTTCAATACAAAGACTTTTCAGTCCTCCATGAAATGTCATCTACTTAAAAAGAGTGTTTGGAAGGGTAACCTAAAGGCATCTTAACACTCAAATAATCTGTGTTCTCTTTTTGAGCCGTACATTATAAGGTAATGCTGGGTCAGTGGTGTGTCAGGTTCAGACAACAAGCTGCACTTGCTCACTATGAGAAAGTGCTGCACCTTTTGGAGGAATGTAAAGCTGAAAAGTTTAACAAGCAGTTTGGTAATAAAAAAAGGCAGGTGAAGTTATCAGTCAAGTTAACTTCTTGCTTGGGATATGAAACTGGTTTGTCTAACTAACCTGACTAGAAGCTTGCTTAAGACTTTGCATCAACATTTTTTAAACCATTATGTTGAAAAAGAAGCCTTAAAAACACTATGCTATTGATTTATGTTGCAAAAACAAAAAAAATACATAATGATCTTGTTTAGCAGTTTCTCCTCCTAAAAAAAACTCAGTAAACTCTCCGGTTGTCCTTTTCTCCCTTTGGGGTTTTGAGAATGACCCTGTTATGCTGCTATTAAAGCAAATAGACTCCATCAAGTCTGGAAGCTGTTGAGAAAAGACTCCTATGCCTCGGCTGAGGCTCTAAGCATATCAGCTCAGTCAGATGATCTGATAAATTCAAGCTATCACTGAGCCACTTGTCATCATGCTTAAAAGCAAAGTGCTCAGCAGAAGCCTTCGTACCAATGTTTACGGCCACGCACAAGTAAGGTTTACTTGTGCATGACTGTAAACAGCCAAATCTTGTGTTGAGGAGCCTTGGAGAGCTAGAATGATGGGTAAATTAATGAATTTGTCAAGTACTGGAAAAACTATTTGTGACTGGTCAGAAAATTGGCTAAACATTTAAATCATTTTCTAGGCAAAAAAAGGCCAAATTTTATAGTTTGATCTTTGCAATTGTGGCAGTTTGTGGCTTTTTTTATCTCACCTGATAGTAATCTCCAGGTTATGCACTGTATGACAAGAAAACCCATACGATTGTAAGCCGCCATTTTCACTCTGTTTACATATTTTGTAGCCACAAATTTTAGTTGATAAATTGAGATATTTCTTGCAGATGAATTGATAATTACAACAGATGTTAGCTTCATGTTAAGAGCTTTGTTTTAAAAAACCCATAGACTACATTTGCCTCTTATGACAGATGCTTCTCTGAAGTGCTGGGCACTTGTCAACCCACACAACTGTTGTATTTTACAGGAAAACCAGACCTTGCATTTTAAATGACAACCTTTAGTAAAGTTATTATAAAGCACCCTTTATACCACATCCTGCAGCTTTCAGACAGCCGCAGACTCTGTTTGTCCCATGAGGATTATGAACACAAATGGCAGGACTTCTTGGCATAATCTTGTGCCTGTGGGCTCCTTTGAAAGAAGTCTCCATTATGGCTATGGCTATTTAATGCTGTGTGTGCGTGTGTGGATCTATTTATGTTGCTCTTTGTCAATGTGACGCACTTGGTACATCCGATACTTGCAGCAGTTTGATGACTTTACACTCAGTGACCTCATGTCAAAGTTTACTGCTTCCTTATTATGCTGCCTCATTACGCTCATATTAGCTCAATAAAATTCATTTAACTAATGATCCGCTACTCAGATTTGTCAGCGGACATGGAAAATAGGACTTTTTCAGACTTTTTTTTGGTCATATTTTTTCCACACAGGTGATTTGCAAGTTTTTCAGAGTAATCAGTGAATGTCTAAATTGTTGCAAAAACTGTGCTTAACTGTACTGACTCAAAGCAAAGTCATAGCTCCAGTAGATGAGTAAATAGCTCATACATTGTCTTTACCAAAAGGGCTTTTTATTTCTTGAGAGTCTAAGTAAAAAATATATCATTTATGTCAAGTGTTTCATCACAGCTTTTAGAGGGCGAGGTCGTATCTATGTTGTATTTGTCATTTTCTTCCACAATAAGAATGGATTTAGAAGTATTTAATGCATAAATATTGGATGTAATTACAATTTCAAAAAAATGATGGAAATCTCTGCAGAAAAGTGTTCATATGCATAGAATGTACTCTGAGAGTGAGACTCAAATGTAATAGAAAAAAACTATTGTGAATAGACTATCAAGATTTTTTACGCTACAAAAAAATGACTGATATTTTGCTTAACTTTTAATTCATCAGTGTGAGTGAAATCAGTGGGACTCGCATATGCCTTATTGCCTGCATCTTGTATATGATTTATAGATGTGCTCATGTGTGACCACACAGTAGTGTATATGTATTGTTTAAAACTCTTTAACTGATGTTTTTAGTCTTATCCACTCTAAATGTCACATCCTCAGCCAACTCCTAATAGACCAATTGACCCAATTCTTCACAGAAGTGGCTCACACACACAAGCACACACGCAAGCACACACACACACCATCTCACACACAGATGACACACATAACAAACCACCTCCAAGACATGTCATCCGTACCTTCATCACCTCAAGGTGATTTTTTTTGTGTGTAAGAAACAAACACAAAGTGCAAAGAGAACTCCGGGTTTTGATTCTTTACTCGCACAAACGTGGGAAACACTGTAAAGAAACTTTAAAAAAAGGAGCTCAAGTAGAACAAAAAAAATTTTTAAAAATCATTTTCAGCCAAAGAAGAGAGCGGAGAAACAAGTCAGGATGACAAAGATGCGACTCAGAGTCAAAACTCAGAGAAGGAGAATCAGAAATGATTATGGGAAATAAAACTGGATGCAAATGATGAAAAATTCAAAGTTAAATTGTGTTTGTGAACCGATAGGTGTGTGTGCGTGCGTGTGTGTGCATGTAAAGATGTTAACCCCCGAAACAACCATGTATCTGACTAACAGCACCTCTGAAACCCTTTTCCAGTCACATAAAGTGGGTAATATGCTGCTGATGTTAAACAAAAAAGCAAGAGTCTGATTTTTTGACTTTTTTTTGACTGTCAAACTAAAAAAACACATGAATATACTTACTGATGAATTTATGACTAAAACTGTTACATTTAATTTTGCATTTAAAGGACCTTAAATGTTCACAGAGCTCCTAAATTTTGTCATTCCTCCTCATCATGACGTGTCTCTTCTTCTTCTGTTCGTCCACAGCTGCTTCCTGTCCCTCCTCCTGGTCGCCGCCGTGGTTTGGAAGATCAAACAAAGCTGCTGGGCGTCACGGCGACGAGAAGTAAGTCAGAGACTCGATGTCTCTGGTTGGTAAATTAACAACAACCAGAACACGTTTTGTGTTTGGTTTGTCCATTTTCGGTGCTGTGAAGCTGCTGTTTGGTGGTTTTGGTTAAAAAACACAGATTAGACTGAAGTTTCACACCTGGAAGTGTAAAAATACTGCAGGTGTACAACATGTCCTCCATTTTCTTTGGGTTTTTTTTGTGATTGCTTTTTTTTGTTTTGATTCCCACTTTTACTCTCAAGACTTTCATGAGAAAAAAGGCCTTTTAAGCTGCTGATCAATCTCTTGCAGCTCTGTCAATCTGTTTAGTTCTGTAAATGTTCAGTCGACTCAAGCTTGAATTAGTTCTGTCCAAATAAAGAAAATAAAAGGAATTCAGAAATTGTACACTAATCAAATATATAAAATATTATTCTTCTTTTCTGATCCTTAGAAATAATCTTCTAAGCTGATATATCATGAAAGTGTGTAAAGTATTTTCTGCTCCGGAACTTTTAGCTAAACGTAAGCTAGCAAAGAGCTCCAATGTTTTGACCTAATGCATTTAAGAAAAGTTTCATGGTTTTTTTAGTTGTAAAGAACCCAAGAATGAACATTAATGAAACCCTCAGATATTAAAGTATTCTTAGATTCAGCTCTATTTTTGGACAAAGTCTTGAAAGATGTTTCATCCGTTTCCAGTCTTTCGGCTCAGCTAAGTGGCTGCAGACTTTTATTGTACAAACAGAAAGGCTGGTTTCATACTTCCCTTCCAATTACTGTGTAACTTTCTGACAAAATTCAATGTAAGACTTCTGAATCAACCTGTAATATACCTGATAAGTAGTTCAGCATCGCTGTTGTATCAATTTGCAGACATCTATCAAATGTAAACAGCAAAAATGAGTCAACATTGAAGCTGTAAAGCAAAGACTTCTGTGCGTTGGTTTAAAATCCAGGCTGTAAATCATCCAGCCTTGATTTATTTCCTTCTCTGCTCCTCTTTTATTCTCGTTTCGAGTGCAGCCGTTTCTCTGTCAGCCTGGTGCAAAGAGCCTAATAGATGCTTTTATCTCTAACAGGCTTGATTGCCGTCTTTTCAAGACCACCCAAAAAAAAATCTAATGTAGGCTGCAGAGCGTTCAACGTACAACAGCACAGAATCTGACCACATCATCCCTGTTCTCTGGATTTTCTGCATGTCTGACATTTTAAACATGTCAGATATTATTTTTAATTGCCTTTTTTTTTTGCTCTCAAATTCAAATTTAATACAACTAAAAGCATAATGATACCACAATTGAATCAAGCAAAGCAGCAATAAAATATTTGAAACATTTACATTCAGAGACGTACAGATGAAGTAAATGTTAATTCAAAAACTGTAGATATTTAGTTACTCCTACAGTAATCAAATTTTAGGAAACTGAAACATTCAGCACGTCCAAAATTATATTATAGAAGAGAACTCTTGATTTCAGGCTGTCAGGCAGTAAAACAGTGGATTGCTGACCTGCAGTGACAATAATTGATGGGTCTTAAAACAGAGAATCACCTGAAAAAACGTAAAAATCTAGTGTTTTGAAAAGACAAAACAGACTGAGTTTGACTGTGAGGAAACCTTCAGGATCCACAACAGATTTAAAACTGTTTTTCAGGATTTTTCTGGAAAATCCAAATCAGGTAAAATAATATTAATATGTACACTGAAACACAGGAGGAAAGTTTTTCTAGTCGCAAGAGTTCGTATCACGTCTGCAGATCAGGACACAAGCTTGCAAAAATATTTTGTGATGCACTGCAGATTTTTTAAGCTTCTTGACGTTAACTCACTTTTTTGGGAAATGCACACACACACAAACACACACACACACGCATGTGAAATCATCAGGTTTTTATTAATATTGATGTGGGCGGGACTAAGAGGCTCTATTGAACCAGTGCAGCTCTCTCTGTCTTTGTCTCTGAGTGAACCTCGAATTCCTCTCAGTTTTATGCTCTTATTTTGAAAGAGTTGTAATAAAGAAAATCATTTTTAGCCAGATTTGTCAGTTTGCACAAGAAGTTGAGTAGTGGTGTTTTTTTTTCCCCCAGAGCTGAAACAAAAAGTACAATCACAGAACAGAACAAGACATCAGAATTAGATCTCAGTTCACATTAACGTCAAAATAATCTGCCACACTTTTACTCCGGATTTTCTCTGTTCCATTAAAGTTCATCTCTGTTGACATAGTTTGCAATTAGTCAAGAGTTCAGTTGTGTTTTTAATTCACTTTAGTCATATAATGCAAACCATTAATTTAAGAAGCAAATTACAGAATGTATCTTGTGTAGTTTGAGGTGCTTTCACCGATGTGTCGGACCATGGTATGAAAATAAAAAGTCGGAAAAGGAAAAACAATATACAAATATAAAACAGACTAATTGTATACAAGTACACATGGATGTAAATTAACAGTCAAAGCCTGGTTTGCTTTGCATTTGCTGTGCAAATTTATGTAAAAGTCATCAGTGTTGCGCTGTCTCCACTAATGGAGGGGATTCCATAAAATTGATCCATTCTGGTCATGAGTTTTACTTTTGTAAGTGCTGCTGTCATCAAACCTTAAGACGGATTTGTCCAATAAATTTAAATCTACACACCAAACCTTATATGAATCTGTTCACATGCAAGCATTCTTTACAAACGAGCATCTTTTCAGCTTTAACACTGAACTCCTGACTGATGCTTGGAGCTCAGTGAGCGAGGGCCACATCTGCACGCAGGTAATTGGTTTACAGTTTATGGTATTGTGAGTGCTCCTCGGGGATGCAGGGGTTTATTCAAATAAGTTTTGGTCACAGTTGTATCCTGGGATCCATGCTGAGTGAGTCATTTAACAGGTCTGTTAACAGCAGAGACAAACCGCTCTGCAGAAAATGTGACAACAGAAGAAATTCGCTAAATTGGACTTTTGCTCACCAGAGATATGAAAATAATTGTTTTGGAGGGTTTTATTGGACTGTAGAAGCTTCACTGTTTTCAGGAACATTAATGCTGCATCTCACATTTTCTGTAAAAGACACTGAACTTGTGAGTTCATATTAAAATACAGGATCCTGTTTTTAAAAATAACTGAAACAGTTTCTCTCTCTCTTTGGCTTAAACTTTGCAAAAAGAAAGACTCCACTTGGCAAAAAGTATCCAAAAACAATTTGTTGGATCCTTCTGATGCCAAATGGAGAACATTGATTGTGACGTCATCTTTTTTTAAATCCCTTTTCAGTTTTCAAATTGAGGGATTAAGCGTCGCTCGCTGATTGAATGGAACGGTTTCCTGCCCACTGTGGTTGCTAATAAGGTTATAATGGTTCCATCTGCATAATGGAGGCCGATGATGCAGTGATATTTTATTTAGGCCGGTTTGTTTTGAGTGTGGTGCAGACGACTGGGTGCCTCTGGGAAATTTAGGAGGACGGCTGATGAAACACAAAAAGCGTCTGACCCAAAATAGTGCAGTGATGTGTGTGTTTTCAGACAGACATGGTCTGGATTGTCCTCAGATCAGCGTCTTTTTGTTAACTTATTTATTTTATTGGTTTGACCAGAAGCATCTGATGAGTTGCCAAGTCTTTGAGACACAAACTCGTCGCAGCACAGACCTCCAGTCTTCATAATTTGGTTTTATTTTTTATAGCGTGTCTCATGCTTTCAATCAGCAACAGTTGCACTGTAACAGAGACGGTGAAAGAGGAGCTGAGCGACGGTTTTCTGTCAAAATGCTCAATAGTTTATAGAAACAATGAAAATTGAAGTAGACAAAGTTAATATTTTAATATAAATTAAACTTCCCAAATAATGAAGTCAGCTCAGTCATCATAAAATGTTGCTGACAGGAAGTTAAGAAACCAGGCACCAAAATAAGTGCTGAAACTTTATGATTTTTCACATTTCAGTTTTTTATTTTTGTGTGTAAAAACATTTTTATCAGTGATCTATTTGTGATGAGTCCTCTGGTTATTCAAACAACAGAAAATATCTTTATTATTGGTACATTTAAGTCCTGTTTAACAAATCCAATGACATCTGTACACCTGGTCTGTGTTGAAATTTAATTCACTTGCTGCTTGTCTCTGTCCATTTTGACTTTGAAGAAGCACAGAAATGTCCAAAACATTAGTCTGTTCGCAAAGTAAAAGACTCATTTTTGTCCCTCCAAAGACCACGTAGTTTGGGTTTGGAGAAGTTAATTTTCTTGACTTAAACTACCAAGTTTTGTCACCACATATTGCCAATAAATGCCCCAACATCTTGTTAAAAAATACATTTTCTCAGTTAAACACGAGGTGAAATGGTCTAATGTTTGGCAGCTATTTCACCTTGCTGTTGCATCACTGCCATCCCTTCCTTCCCCCGATTACAGTCAACTCTTATGTATGTAATTTGAACCACATCCCTTTGTTATGTTTGTATAAGCAATTAATATAATGTTTAATGTTTCCATGCTGTGCAGAAACATACACTGCCAACAATTTACTCAGGCAGCTGAAGCCACATATGTGAAGTGAGATGTTCCTTAAACAGCAAAAACTGAGCTCTTTGTCCACAAGAACTTAAACTTTCCATTGATGGATGAACATCTCAACCAAACCATCATACTGTAGCAGTAAAAATGGGGGGGGGGGGGGTGTCACATGGAACAATTCAAAGGGTAGTAAATTTAAGTCGCACAGTCATCGCTCACTGTCATTAAAGCGGTGTCCTGCAGCGTGGCCAGTGATTTTACAATACCATAAAAATATAAAATAAAGAATACAGTTGTGCTTTTCCCCACAGCAGTTAATTGTATTTTGGCTGATTCAGACAAACAGTAAAAGCAGCAAAAGACATGAAACAAACAGAGCAAATGTGGTAAACAAAGCATAAAACATAGAAAAACATCAAATAAAGTCTGTGGAAAGAGACATCGTGCTCCTTTTTTAAAAAATTAATTGACCACACGCATTATAAAAGACTTTGTGGAAAGGTTTTTTTAATTGCAAAGGCTCCTGCAGAGTTCACATTCTTAGTATTGAGACGATGTCGAGCTAAAAACAACTGAGCACTAAGCAGAACTTATGTACAAATTGTTCAGCTTTTTTTAACATATAATCCTTTACAATGGAGAAATTTCTACTCACTAACTTTTTATCAGGTTGCAACTGTCTGGATTGATCTGATATTTCATAATAAAATGAAAGAAAAATGGCAGAAATATTTTTTCCTTTTTTCTGACTCATCAATCATCCCCTCAGATGTTAATATGTTTGAATCAACTACAGTAAATTGAAATTAGAGCATGTTGTAAACTAAAAACTGTACTGTATGTTAAACTAACTAATAATTCAGAAGGTGAAATCATCCAGATGACTCACACGGCTATTTTTATCAAGTCTACCTCAGTTCAAGTAAGCCATCGTTCTCTTGTTTTAACAAAAACCCTCAAAACTATAAAACCTTTATCCTCCTTTTATCGTCGTCCTTCATTAAGTTTTTAATAGCGTCATCTAATCAGATCTGTTCCCCTCCTCCTCGTCTTTGTCAGCATTTTAAAATCAAATCCAGTTTTTAATCCGGCCCTCAAACCTGATCACCAGTTGTCCTTCCCCTCCTAAAGTCCTCGGCACAATGAGAGGGTTTGCAGCTATTAAACAGAGACTCAAATGATGTTTTGCATCAGATTGACTATAAAAGCTGATGTTTTAGAGTCCAAACTTGCAAGTTTTTAGGGGATTTCCTGTCCTCTGCTGGCCTTTCATCATCAGGTCCACCTCCTCCAGGTGCTTCAGACTCAATTCTTCCTTTCTGTTTATTCTCTGCAGTTGTTGCATAAGAAAAAAAAAACTTTTCTTCTAGGAAGAAATCTTTAAAAAATAGTGTTTTAATGCAAATATATGATTAATGCAAAAATATTCATTAAACACCCTGCTGTGCCCTCTGCTGTCAGTCCAGATGCAGCTCTTTTCGTTCCGGCCTTCTGTTTGTTTGTTCTTCATCTAACCTTCCAAAGACTTAAGTGAAATGCATTTCTGCCCTCTGCTTGTTCTTGTTTTTTACTGCAGGGAGGAAAATCTGCTTTCTCTTCACATGTTTGATGCTCAGATGTTTTTACAGTTGAGAAAAGAACTGTTAGGATTTCAAATATGTGGTCAATTTATCAGAAATAATAATTCCTCCTTGACATTTTGCTTCGGTGTGAGCTGTTCATCTCCGCAGCCGACACTTTTCTCTTGGCGAGTCCTGTAGTTATTTTTGGCCCTTTGATCAGAGAAAATACTTGTCCATTTTGGCGGCTACATCTTTCAATCAAACTTTGTTGCATTTATTGAGCAAATTGATCTTTTTCAGGCCTGACGCTTATTGATGTGCAGTATCCCTGCAACAAATCATGTCCCAACTCAATAAACAGCTCCAACAAAAGCCATCAGTGAAGCTTCGACTTAAGATTATTTATCATTCTGCAAACGATTTCAAACTTCCTCCTCCTGTTCTCAGAAATTTACTGACTTCTTTGGACTCTTTTGAGCAACAGAAATAATTTGTGAAAGTAGATATTATGTCATAATATATCATCGCCTTTTAACTAGATATGGCAGATTTGTTATAAAGCACGTCCAACAGTTAAGGTCAAACATCTCTTGGCTCGAGTTTCGGTCTCTATCTGACTGATGTATCTGTTTCTGTAGCTGCTAAAAGCTCCACTGTGTCTCTAACTGTGTCTGTCTGCTGTTTGTTGATGAACTGAGTAGATTTTTAAAGCTGAGAGCAGCTGACTGTTGTGTCCAAATATGGCCCTCGGACAGCAGAGGGAGAGAAATTAAGAGGCAGCTAAACAATAAACTGAAGCTCACTTTAAAGCTCCGTCCAGCTGCAGTGAAGCAACTTCAGATTCAATCTTTGTAGGTTCATCACAACAAATGGCCTCCGACGAAACACTCTAAGTATATTTAAAACCGAAAGAAGGTTTCGTTCTCCTGCTAATGTCCTCTGCTGACTCTTAAACCCCCTCAGTCTGACTTAAATTGGCCTTTAACCACCCCCCTTGTCTCTCCCCTTCTCACCCTCCATTACTCCTCATCAAAACCATCAGGGGGTCTTATTAGAGGGTCTGCAGCCCCATCTGCACCACTGTCACCCTCTGCAGGTTCAATTGTCTCTCTGTCTGTGTGCCTCTCTCTCCCTCTCTGGCCCCAGTGAGCCAGTTTAATCAGGTAAATATTGAGAGGATTTGTTAGTTCTTTGTAATGTGGCTCGTTGCTAATGCGGCTACGTATCTGCTGGGCTGTGACAACAGCGGTGAACCGCAGTGATGGAGATAATGACCGGTTGGGGAGGAAAAGACTCTGCTGTGGGATGAGTGGGGGGTTTTTTATAAGGGAGGGGTGTGGGAAGAGGAGAGGATGGTCAACAGAGAGGCATGGGTGCTTTTAAAGAGGTTTGACAGGAGAAGTTTTTTATGTTTTTGGTCCCAGATGAGGAGTCGTTTCCACACTGATTTCTGTGAGACTTTTGGAGGAGGAAATCCAATCCTCGACACTGTCGCTCAGCCAAGAAACGTTTCCTCTTGTGGCAGCTTCTTAAACACGTTCCAAAAAAAAAAAAAACCTAATGGATAAGGCCTGTGACATTCTGTGCAGATCAGACTTAATGTGACTGAACTGCAGCTTCAAGCAAATGTAACTCAGACTGGAGTAAATCGTGCATTTGTTTGGGTTTATTATCAGCTGCAGATTAATACACATTTTGGTTCCCTGTCGCACTAACGGCACGGTTATCTCCAGGAACTTGGGTTTCAATCACAAATCTGCTCATAAAATGCATTACGGGAAGAATGTTGAAAATATAAACTCGCCAGATGGAGGAAATTATCTTTGTGACCAATAAATCAGGGAAAAAGTGGCTGGTGAGCAAAATGCAGGGAGTGAGGAAGAAGTCCTGCACCATCTTTGACCCAGCGAGGTCCTGGAGAGTATTTTCTGCAGCAAGAGTGTGTATGTGACTTTATATACACTATGATTTGTGTCTGTGTGCGCGTGTCAACCAGTATCCTGGTGGTAAATTCTTGAAAATGTCTTTAACCCTGCTAGAGACATTGCTTCTAGGTTGGCAGTACTGGATCTTTGATTGGTCCTCCACGTTGGTTCAGACTGAAAAATCTCAACATCTATTAAATGGAGTACAATTAATTAATTAAATATTGTGCAGACGTTCATGGTGCACAGAGGATAAATTATATTTTTTTCAATTTAATATTTCAGTTTGACTAAAACATTGATTTATGTCCAAACCTGTTAATGTTTTTCAGCCTCAGCAGTGCTTAAATTAGCAAATGATAGCATGCTTACATGCTAAACTGATGCTTCACGGCATGTTAGCATATCAGTACAGGCTCACAGAGCTGCTTGCATGGCTGATTGTTGGTGTCGTTAAGAGTTTTTGAACAACAATAAAACTTAATAACTTTGCATTATGAGATACATGAGACTCATGAGGAATTCTTGATGTTAGTGTAAGTTTTTTTAGAATTACAACTGAACCAGAACCCTCCCCTTTTGGACTGCTGTTTTTCTCCTCATATCAAAGAAAGAAGGAAAAAAAGCAGTTGCACAAACTAAAAGCAGAGACACGATTCAGCTGGAGGCGCTCGGCAAAGTGCAGGAGGGAGGAGAGAGAGGAGGGACGGGAGGGAGGGAGGAAGGATGGGGAAGTGGAAGAGCCAGTGAACAAGAAAAGAGATTTTCAAGGAGACAAGCAGCAGGAGAGAAGAAGAAGAAGAAGGAGGAGGTGGAGGAGGAGGACGAGGAGGGAGCAGAAAAGGGGAGTTAGCTGCTAAAGCGCGGCCGTGTCGCCGTGGACGGCCGAGCGAGGGTTGCCTGCGTGTTATGGAATGACATGTCAGCGCCGCATCTGCTCTGTTTGCCGCTCAGCTGGGTTGCCATGGCGACCAGCATATCCTTACTCACTCGCTCGCTCGCTCGCTCTTTTTCCTTTTTGCATCCCTCCCTCTCCCTCCCTCCCTCCATCTAACTCTGACTTACATAAACCTCGTCTTTGTATAAACGCAGAACTGCTCGGAGGTTGAGTGCATTAAAGTCTCCTTGAGAACGTGATATCGAGCATCATCTCTCTCTCTCTCTCTCTTTCTTTTTCTTTTTCTTTTTCTCACTTATGCCCACGCTCAAAATGTCTCCTGGCCCTTCGCCAGCATTTTCC